>OZ010595.1:37329630-37339630 GCA_963932145.1 Acanthosepion lycidas | reverse complement strand
ATTTATTTTAATCATTTTAAAAAAAAATTCCTTCTTTTTTAGAACATTCTAAATTTTGATTAAAATAACCTTGTTTCATTTTGGAACAGTAAAATAACATAAAATTTTAGCACGTTCTTTTCTGTATGGCACATATTAATTTGGAAAATCTTCCAAAATTTTAATGAAACTTTCAGAAACTATTTTAAATGATGGAACTTATAAATATGTTTTTTTTTATTAAAGCCATGGCAGAATTTTTTTTCAGGTGTATTACCCCCCACTCCTAACTAATTGTACGAAAACTCTACAATTTCAATTTTGGGAAGATTAGTGAATATATTAGTTAAAAGCACAAGGCATTGAGGAAACCAAATCATGTTTTTTTTTTAGTTGGACCTCTACCTGAAAATCGTCTCTGAATTGTAACATGCAAAACTCAATAAAACAAACATATTATTTAATTTAAAAAGCTTTTAATTGCTTTTATTTATTTCAATGAACATATTGTCTGAAAACAAAAAAGATATTTCGATGAAAAATGAATTTTTAAAACGATTATTTGTTATTTCTGAAATATTTTATTATTTTTACATTAAATGTTGTTAATTCTTCCAAAATTAGGGGAAAATTTGTAGAATTTAACGACTGTTGTTATTAAGTAGATATATATTTACAGATTATAATTTCCGAAGCTTTTTACAAACTAACGAACAACAGCATATAAAAAAATATAATTTGTTTCAATAATAACACTGTCAATGAAATCTACGGAAGACCGGAAGTATCATGCGCGCAATAAAGAAAACGTCACATGGACTGGGTTTCTGTCTAATATTTAACTTAAATACTGAATTTTTAATACAATTATTGCTTATTTTTTAATTATAATATTAGGTTGGTGCAAAAATAATGACGTAATAATGTCGTTTTTTGATGTATTTTTAACGTCAAAAAACGACATGATTACGTCATTATTTTTGCACCAACCTAATAGATTTTTACATTTAAGTTGTTAAAATATTAAAAAATTAGTTAAAAGCCGCATTCAGTTTCGTAAATGTCCTTTTGAGATATAGATTTATTTTTACGAAACACGTGTGAAGAAATTAATTTGATTTTTCAATTTCAACTGAGAAGGGTACCTACAAGTATCAGTATCCTCTTATGAAATATATATGATCTTATTTTTATATTAATCTCAGTTATAACATTTTTCCATAAATAAAATATCAAAATTAATAATAAAATGAATGGAAATACAAATAACAGTCAAATGCAATAAATGTACATAAAATTATAGTATTTTATGTACACTTCTGATGAAATGTCATAAGAAAGGTACCTATAAATTAATTAGATACCTTTCTTATGGAATATGAAATTTAATACTCTTATCAGTCTTATTTTAATTTCTTTATAATATATTTTCCGTAAAGCATGGTAAACGTAAAGGTGAAAGCTAAGTACAAAAAAAAATAGAGCACTGAAAGTTTTCCTTAAAAATAATGAGGTAAATAATTTGTTCACTTAAATGTAAATTATTTCACTTTTCGCTTTCCGTAGAACAAATTGTCCTCACAGAATCCGTCAATATGTAATTCATCACCTGTCAAGTGACGCGAAAGTTTATGACCTGCTTTGTTTTATTTTCAAATGACATCTTTTCGGCACAGAAGCTAAGTTAAACTTTGTTCAAAATATTTTAAGTAAACATTATAATTTCTGATTTTCTTAAAATAAGTTTTGAAAAAATGATAATTGATATTTAAAAGAATTTCAAAGTGAGATTTCCAGTTTTTTATAAAATAGAAAAAAATGGTCAATTTTGCTAACTAAAAAAAAAGATTTTTAATGAAAATTTCAGACATGCTAGGAACGATTAAAAAATGTAAAAAAAAAGTACCCGCAAAATACTTTGATCTTTCCTCTTAATAATAACAAACATTTAAACGATAAAATTTTGTTTTCGTCAAGTTTGACGTCTTTTTCATCAAGCTATGCTCATTTTTTTTTAGCGTTCTCCTGAAGGTACCTATATAAAACAGAAGAGTTTTTCGAAAATGTAAGTGTTCTGTATGGAAAGAACTAATTCATAAATTTCAATGTTAACAACCAACTTGTATACGAACAGAAAACTAGTATGCAGACCAATATAACCTCCATACAGTGACGTAGACAGGTGGGGTAGGGGGGCGGTTCGCGGATCAAAAGTGCCGCCGTAACTGTTCCAAAAAAGAAAAGAAAAATAAACAATAGCACAATTTCAATAATGTTTGAAAAAAAAGCAGCGATAAGGGAGAAGATATGGATCAATATGGCCGATTTGTCTTTAATATGGCTGGTTTTAAGTCAGCTATCCATACATCCAGCCAGCAATAAAAAAAAATATCTTCAAAATTTTCTCAGCCGGTGGTAATAAATCCCACTTACTAAACGTGAGCAAAAGGTGTGAAAAAAAATTGAACATTTTTAAACGGCTTGATGTGAGGTTGGATTAATTGAATTTAGTGAATCCACAGTTGTTTCATAACTATGTGAGAAGTCCAGACTTTGGTGTTAGTACTTTGATTTTGATTTTTCACATCTGTGAAATGTTACTGAAAAAGTTAAATAAATAAGTGAATCATTTTTTTTTATCATAGGCCTAGCTTTAATACGGATAGAAAATCGTTACTTTTCATAGATTTTATAATAGATATATAAATAATTTGAAGCAATTCCAATGCTTTAAGGATATCACATGCATTCCAATCGTTTCCGGAAATATCGAATGGAAATTTAAAAGAAAATTGAAAATTAATATATTGTTTTAAGTGCAGAAACTATATTTAATTCCAAAAATGGGCATTTTTTTCAATTAATCAATATACAAGTTTGTACGATACTAAAATAGGAATGTTTTATTTCTTTGTTCAGATGAAGTTTTAGTAAGTAAAATAAACTAATAATTAAAAGTATGATAACATTTAGTTCAGTTTTTAAAAGTTAAATTAATTTTATCGGATTTTAATTCTTAGTCTACTACTTTGCCAAAAAAAAAAATGAAATGCCTTTTAAGGCATTGCATTTTTTTACATGGTTACAACAAAGACAAACCGTGTTTCTGTTAACGTGACATTTAATTTATGGCCACTCACTTGTTAGAATTAAAATTATAAAAAAATGTTAAATTATAAATTAAACTGCAATGTCATTTTTCTTTTTCTTTTTAAATAAATAGTGTTATGTTTATTTTAATATCGTAAAAAGTTTTAAAGTTTTCCCGATTTATAAAAAAAGAAGTAACCGTTTTTTTTTAATTTCCCCAATTTTATTTAGAAATAAATAAATAAAAACAATTGTGGTATTATTTTTTTTATAATTTATCAGTGAGTAATTATAAATACCACTTCAACAAAGAGACAGACTTATCTTATGCGTGAAAATACGATAGGAAGTGTTATAAAAATATTCAATGTCTGAAGGTACAATATATTAACATAATTAGAATTCGCATTTTATTCTCTTGCCATACATGTAATTCTTTCAAAGATTGGACCAAAAATAAAACATTTATATCTTGTTAAGCATACTGAGGTGAAAATCCGCGACTAAAATACGAAAAATGCAGTCAACAGTCGTCAGCATTAACGGTTGCAGCTAGTGGAATGGAAAGATGTGAAAATACAGACACACAATAGCTTTATGCAATATACATATATATATATATATATATATATATATATATATATATATATATATGTAAACTTTAAGTGCATTGTCATATTGTATTCCTTCTGGGGATTGGTGGCAAACTTGTGGGCCTCCCCGGGCTGCAGCTACACTAGCTACGCCACTGCAGCTATAGGTTTTCACTACGGATTTATTTAACTGGTTAAGCGAAAGAGATTCAGAGATTTAGAAATCAATCAGGTTGAATTATCCGCAGGCACAACATTCATAATTTTCAATAAATGGAAGACTCAGAAGAAAAATTAAAACGACACTTAGAGGAGACATTCATGTAATATAAAAGAGTATCCATCTTTGCGAGCAAAATAGGAACAGCTACGTTTGTGAGTTAGAAACTGGATTCATCCAAATGAATCGGTTGTGAATATTTAATGGTTAGCAGACAACACAAAAAATAAATGTTGACGAAGGTAAACTGTCCCTGTTAACTTGGTGAACTTATCGAAATTGATCATCTATGTATCTATCTGAAAATATTTCCACAAAATTCAACTATCTAGTAAATATAGTAACAAAGAAGAAATTGTTACTCAGAAATCCCAAGGCTTCTATAAATAACAATAAAATGCTTTCCACAAAAATTGATAAATGTTAAAGGACAGAAAATTAAAACTGTAAACGAGAAAAAAGAGTGCAAATCCAATTATATGAGAGAGAAAATATCAAAAATGAATGAGCGAATTTTAACTCGTGACTGAGATATGGTTTTCTGGTAAGCATCATGAACAAATGCAAAGATTTTTCAGAAGAGGAGCAACAAAGAAATTCATGTCAACAACTGGAAAGAGATGAAATATTTAAAACATATGAAATAACTATTACAGAATTTAACATTGACAAGTTCTTAGCGGCGTGTGACATATTTGTTGAACCAAACTGAAATAAATTATCCGAAACGAATATTCCAAAGAGTAGGATTGGTTGCAACGAGAAAAAAATATGAAGTTTTTTTCAAAAATAAACCAATGAATTTAAAGCGGTTAATGGTGAGAATAGACATTTCCTTATGAGTAAATATCTGACTTCTATTGACCGAAAAGTTAGCGTTATGGTAGGTCGAGCATAAAGTATTTCTCTTAAAACAGTTGTTCAGGAAGCATGGTTTCTCAAGTTCATTGTTATCGCTCTTTCTAATATTGTTATGCGGTTTCCATTCTAAGCTTTTGTTTAAAATTGTGTGGAAGGACAATAGTGATCATGTTATTACTTATTCTTCGAATTACACGTGCTAACCATTATAGTTGTTACTGCTGTTGAAAGTCATCAGGAGTTGTGGTTTCTAATATTTGGCAATCTTATATATTTTTTTAATTCTTTAGCGCCAGCCTATAAGATCTGATGAAAGATAGCATTCTTTAAAAGCTAAAGTGTTAATTCGCTTGAAGCCATTATTAATCAATGATTTAAGAAAACGCTTTTGTATAGCTGATAATTTAGACATATCTATGTGTGCATGACATCCCTATGGGAGTCTGAATCTGTCGGGATTATTTAAAAAAATACCACAAATTTTAATATTTTAGCTTTACAGCATCTCCCGGTGTTGGAACAAACTAACTCTACCATAGCCTATATCCTGTGTTCAATTTATTTTCCTCCTATACTTAATTTGTTAAAATTGATGCCATCATCTATTTGTTCATTAGTATGTTACAGCTAAACAGACAAATACTAATAATTCGTAAATATATTAGAGTAATTTCATCATAGGACAGAAATCCAAATATGAAGTCTTCGTGCTATAGAATGCAACTGTTTTAAGTATGATTTTATTATCAAATAATAGATGAGTGTTCCATTTTGGTGTCTAGAGGCTTTGTTTTGTTAATAAAAACACTTGTTTTAAATTATTTATCACTAATGTTAATAAAGTCGTTATTATTTGATATTCTATCACAACTAATTAACTTTCCTTAATATTACTCACAATTTGATATCGAAAAACAACAAATTGTTTAACCAAATGCTCAAAGACTAAAAATGTTTTGGAAAAACCACTTGGCTGAGTCGAGAATTTTCAGTACCACCTCGTAAAACAAAATAACGTTAGTCATTTAATTTTCCTAAGGAATTAAATCTAAATTGTTAGTAGTTATATGTTTTTTATAAGTTGAGATTTAGTCAATATCATTAACCATATTTTTGGAAACAAACTGAAGTAATTTCTGCACAAACATTTTGCACGCCAGTTTTTAAGGGTTGTGGATATATCATATGATTAACAAAATTGAATGTTGCTAATTGCAAAATTGATGGTATTTTGCAAAGACATACATGGATTGCATATGCAATAAATATTTCTTTTCGTGAAGAATTTGTCAGAGTTGTTGATAGTAACATGAGAAAATTGGCTGAAAAAGCATATCAAGCATTTCAAAAGGTATGAAAAGTCGGATAGGTTAGGGCATGTAGCAAGATGGATATTGGTAAATCAGAGGGTAGCATTATATATATATATATATATATATATATATATATATATATATATATATATATATATATATATATATGCGTCAATAGATGACTTCGCGTGTGGGACATACTGAAACTTAGAACAAAATCCATAAACTTCTGGGATAATCGAAATGAAAGTAAAAGACTTCAAGTAACATTATGAAAAATGTATCTAAGAATAACGAATAGAGATTTGCACAAAATATAACACACTTATCTTTGCTTTTTATCGCGATGCGGCGACTTTTTTCAAGTGATCGTATTGACTTTATTTTTGCATGAGTGGATCGTGTTTGATCAAAAGAATCTTCAGGTCTGAAATATAAATGCCAGTCAATTAGGGTAAAATCCAAGAAATCAAAGCTGACATGATTCAATAGAAATCAGAAAAAAAAACTTTGATGCTAAATACGCGATTTGAAACATGAATATTTAATATACTATTACAAAACAAACATCATTCTTTAACATGATTCTATGTAGTATTATGTTTTAAGTATTTTGCTATTTAGAATCGAAGGCACAATAACATATGGCGATTCTCAGATATCCGCAGACATTATGCATCCTTACTTATGTTGTATTTATTCTAATTTCACGATTCTGACTGTCGACAGTTTCTATCTATTGAAAAAAAACTTTCATTGCATCCTATTTAGACAAAGAGACATCATATTCATAACAATTTGAATTTAAATGTCTTTCATTTTCTTTGGTCTGTACTTTACGTTTAAAATGTCAGTAATTCTTTGTTTAGAACTCGGGCCTAATGTTTTTAGTTATCTTTTAAAAAATCATCAAGCACATTAAAAGTTTCTCATAAAAAATCAAAATGAGTCATTAAAGATTTTGTTGCAGTTGTATAAATACTCTGAACATGAACAAATATTATCTAATTGTCATTTTATTCTTAATCAAGTTGCAAGAAATTAAAAAAAGCCAATTTATGAGGGTTGATTCTATGATAACTTCAGTCGATCTCTTTTTAGCATGAATATAGTCTATGTAATTTGCTCATATTAATGCTATAAATGACAGTGTTGGATATCACAGTGTTTTATTCTTACTGGCGTTGGGAGATGATTGCGAAATTTGAAGTGAAAGTATATCGTTCTTTCTGAAGAAATAGAATAATGCATACTGCTGATTTGACCATTTAAAAATAATCTTTAATATCTTTATGTTATGATCTCTTAGAAAATTATACATATTTTTAATTTTGTTTGTCCAGAAAACATAATTCTCTATATTTTTTTTAATATACTATGCAGTAGAAATATGAAAACATTAATAAGCGAATAGCAATTTTACGACAAAGGGAGTTTCACCTGTTTCACTGTCAATGTGCCAAGGACCAGATGATTACTAAAGTTTAACATAATTCCACACACTGCAAAGGTTTCTCATTCAAATTTACAAAGGTAGTCACATTAGTGATAAATTTGAAGTTAATTATAAATCAAAATATGATAATGTTAAATTCCTGAAAAAACAAAACAATGAAATAACCATGAAATTAGAACTGGATTAAATGTGAAAAATGCATTAATAAATGTAAGTTTTTTGAAACCTAAAAAACGTAGTTTATGTAGATTCATAACAAATATATTTATTACTGTAGTTTTCTTTCAAAAAGTAAATGCGAATGTTTTTTAACTTAAGTCTCTGATTCGCACCCAGAAAGAACTGTATAAAAATAAATCAAAGGAAATAATAATAATAATAATAATAATAATAATAATAAAATAATAATAATAATAATAATAATAATTATTATTATTATTATTATTATTATTATTATTATTATTATTATTACTCAGCAGTTATGAGAATAGCGCGATTTAAGAAAAGGTAAAGAAAAGAAAAAATTACAGTTTCTGATAATGTTCAACAATATTTCAACAGAATATGTCTTCTTCAAGTTATATTTAAACAATGTTTAAGTATATATATATATATATATAAGATATAAGTATTGTGCCAACGTTACTTGACTTGTAATGAAAAACAGCTGCACTGTTAATGAACACATGAAAATGAATGAAACGTCGACAGCGTGATTAAAATTGCTGATAATCATGTTGATCTTGAAATTTTCTGTTAGTTGATAAGTTACTAAAAGGAATTAATCAAACAGCTTACTAAGTTCTTCTATAGAAGTAAATGCTTGACTGAGTAATATCATTTGACATTATTTTATGCCAATTTGTAAGAAGACATCAATGAAGTAAACATACAAAGAAAAATATTTGCATGCAAAACATTTGGGAAATTCTGAAAGCGTATCGCTGATTGCGGATATATGTTTTTAATCTAATTGCAACATGAATTTCTGTTTTAAATTTTCCAAGCGACATTGTGCAATTTTATATCTATACTTTATGAGAATAAACACCGAATTAAGTGTCTTGAAAAGATTAATTGAAAAATTTATAAAGTTCTAAATCCGTACCTTTCTTGAAAAACTTAATTGCAATTACATTAAGTTTCTTATTAAGCACATTTAATCTTTTCTTATTGCTACAAAGTTGATTTTACCTGATAAATCATTACAGTCTATCTTGTAGCCTTACGAAATGGCAAGGGTTTTATTAATTTCATCAGATTTTGTAGATTTCTTACTCTTAGAAGCCTCCAATTATTAAATTAAAATTATAATTACAAAATATGCGCTCATTTTACCAAAACGTGTTGAAGAAAGCAATGAAAATATTCTCAGCGTAAAGCCGATATAGTCATAGTGACCATATTAATATGAACTTCATGCGGCATGTTGTAAAGCTCGATTTAGAATTTATTAACCATTCGATTTTATGAATCGTTATGTTTATTCACGTGTTGCAGAACGCACTGAAACGAGAAAAGGATTCATTGTCAGGCAGAAAAGTCTAATTTTCTTTAAAGTTTCTTGTTTCAAATTGAACCACGTCCTTCATAAGCAATGTATATCTGATCTGTTAACTATAACTCTATTTTGAACTTGTAATCCATTCGCTTTTTATCACCTAGAATCCTGGAACAAAGCATTGTACCAGATTATTATTGTGTCCACTTGTGCGGAGAGTCTTCATCAATTCCCATTCAAGCTTTCTTCCATCAAGTTGACCCATTCTGAGTAGTATGTCATTCTTTCGTGCAAATATTGATTACAAAATATGTCCTCATTAATTCTGCTTTTCATTACATTTGATATTCTTCATAGGTATCTTTCATAATATCTTTTAGCTATCGGTTACCGATATTTTGCTACAACAAAGACTAAAGGTTTAATTCCTTTATAAATATGGGAAGATTTAATGTCGCTAACATCTTTTACATGTTGTCGGTATCTACCAATCATTATAGCAATTTCCAGAATTCAGAATGAATCCATAAAATAATAGCGGCAGTATAACTGCACAAATAAATTCTGAAATAATTCAAAATATAAATTCCTTGTAAATATTTTTTTATACATTGAGAAACCATGAAGTTCATAATAATATGAAACATGGTGAATTATATGTAATGATATTTGAGGTCTTTTATTTAAGCCGGATCTTCAAAGATCTATTTAAAATCATATGAAATAAGAAATAGGCAACCCAAGAGTGCTACTTTCATTTACCAATTAGAAATAAATTATCTGGAATATTATGAATATTTATTGAATATACAAGTCGCTTGTCAGTCAGCCGTATTATACAAGATTGTTCCCCGATAGTGAAAATGTAAATGAATATTTTTAAATTGGGTCCATAAGTTAACAAAGCATGAAAATTTTACAAATTTACACTTATGTTGAGATTATAACAGGAATACTTGATTGAAAAGAGACATATATATATATAAG
>OZ010595.1:37249630-37322130 GCA_963932145.1 Acanthosepion lycidas | reverse complement strand
ACTTTACTTCCAAAGTTTGAAATGATATATATATATATATATATATATATATATATATATATATATATATATATATATATATATATATATATATATGAGTTCAGATGGCCCTTAAGGAAATGTTTTCTTACTCAAACCGGTTTCATAAATAATTACATCGGTCGCACAACTACTATGCCTATCCAGACGTTTTACATTACATCAATCTGACCATAGCTTTATTAGAACCCATTTAAACATACACAAACTTACCAGACTCCATCCGAAACATACCAGTAGAATAAAACAAACATAGTAACCTCATCCACTTGTAAAAAATTGGATTAAAATAATGCATGTCCTAATTAAAATAGAAAAGCCCAAAATATTTACTACGAACACGGCCACAATGTGCTGACTGTGTTCGGAAAATAAAACTTGTTCGTAGTAAATATTTTAATTAGGACATCCATTATTTTAATCCATTTGCAGACACTTAAAAAAAATAAAATCATCCTTTTTAATGGCTAAAAGTATAGTCGGAAGCGCTCGGAATTATAGAACTGTTGTACTTTTTCCCAAAATGAATGCACTTGTTGAAACACAAAAAAAATTAAATTAAAAGCTCAATCATAGAACCTTGTCGGTCCTTTTTAATGAAACATGCATAAACTATATATATATATATATATATATATATATATATATCATTCATTTAAACGCATTATTAAGTAGAATAAATATAGAAAAATTATTGGAGCATTAGCCATGTTTTTCCTGGTGTTGTGTGTAAATACATAATGGAACTTGCTGAAATTGAAATAATGTTCTTGGTACTTTTGGCCATCTTTGTTGGTTTTCAAGGAACACAATTACTGTTTATACTTTTAACAAACCCGAGTTTGAAATGAACCTATATTCCCCTATAGGATGGGGAAAATATATAGTGTCATATGACCAAGAATGACTTTCCCGTTCAGGGGCATTTTATAACGTTAATGCCAATTTATTATTTACCATATTTTGTTAAGCAAAGAAAAATGCCGTTTGTCTAAAAGGAAAAGGTTACCAATGATGCTAGAAAATTCCAATCACTTTAAGACTCTGTAATGAGATAAACTGAAATGTGAAAATATCAACAATGTTTGCAAATTCTAAAGACTTCCATGTAAAAACATCACAACATGGTTTTATACCTTGTATTGCTTTGCCGAATTGTCGTGATCGCTATCCTTTGATGCATTAAGTATAATTCTTCCAATTGCTATAGTGAGGTTTTTCTTTTTTATCTAGTGTATAAAAAAGGTTATCAAAAATAAATAAAAATATTAAAACATATGTGGTTACAAGTGTTGGTGAGATTTAAATTCTATTTTAAATAATAACAGTAAATTTCCGTTTACAAAAATTATTTGCAGGCTTTAAGAGGAAATGCAATTTTAAAGAAATCGTTCCTTTTGTAATATCTTCACAATTTTTCAATTATGTTTTATTTTAATTTAAAAAGGCATTTTATTTTCTTGACACAAAATATTCTTCTATTTGCTATCGCTTCTTTTTGACCACGACTACTTTATCTGAAATGTTAGTTGTTTTTTTTTTTGGCAAGGACACACAGTAATTTCGGTGAATTATATATTTTATCATGCGAGATAAGCGCAATTTTGCACTATTACTGAGTAAGTAGACAAGATGGTAAATGCCACTTTAACGCATATAGAGGGATGTGCACAGAGGAAAAATAAACGCATAATAATGTATGAGTTTATAGAGATACATATGCTCTTATTCTCTACATAAGGCATTTATCCTCTACATTCATACACAGATTTATATATAAAGAGAGATATATACGTGTGCTTCATGGGCGCATGTCTCGATTAATGTAGTTCATTTGATTATAATATATGGATAACGATAGAGGTTTTATCCCTACATCCACATGTATATGCGCCGAAGATAAACATTTACTAACCCCAGAGTCTTTACTGATGCAAACATACATATATACGTACATATGTGTGTGTATAGTTAAAACTAGATATTCTTAGATATAAAAGTACATACACATGAATAAGCGTAGATACACATGTCCAAACATATACAGATGCATGTTGTTTATGTTTATATATATATATATGTAACGTTCATGCTCTATACAAACTGGAGAAAAACACGGATAATCAGGCCGGCGAAAAATCGAATAAACTTAAGTATCCTTAATTATGGAAAATGTTCGGTAATTTTATCAAAAGGAAACAACGACGTTTCTTAAATTGATCGTATACAGATAATAATGTCTTTACAATGAAATTTTAATGGTGTTTTCCTTCGTTGTGAATGCATATTTTCGCTAGATTTTAATGCATTGTTTATTCGTTTATATATATATATATATATATATATATACAAATATTTGAATGAAGAATGTTATCTCTATATGAAGATTAAATTGTTTTTTTTTTTTAATTTTTCGCACAAGAATATTGGCGCAATATAAATAAATAAAAAAATGATCCACGACACACATTACATCTTTCTTGTGTTTTACTGACAGGTAAGTTCCATATCCTTGTCATATGTAGTAAGTTTTTAGGCAATTTTATGATAATATATTGTTTTAAAATTCAGCTAGGTTTGCTTTATTTTTCGGTACGTGTATCCCATTCACTTTGAAATATGAGTTAATTGCATTATGTAAGTTTTTGAGTGATTTTTTATTAATTCATGTCTAATGTTTGTAGTTGTATTGAATATTTAACGTTTCTTTTCTTACGAATTACAATTTATTTTACAGGGACGAAAGTGTTCAAGTGGAGCTTAGTGATTTGAAAACTATAGAATAAATTGGAGTATTAGAATTAAATTGATAGTAAATTAAGGTAATAATATATATGAAATATATAAATAAAAATTATGAAATTTTAGGACATGAAGAGAGAAAGAAAAAAAAAGAGAGAGAATACAACTAAAAGAACCATGAAAACTTAAGAAAAAAATAAAACGTCTTAAATCATAGACAATGTCAATGAAATAAAAACTGTTAAGATATGAATTCTTCAAATGAAGCGAAAAAATACCCCGTTTGAAAATGAAATGAATTAATCAGAATAGTAAGGAATTGAAAGAGCAAAAGTATGACGAAGAAATATTAGGACAAAGAGATAATCAATACAATCAAGTCGACTGAATGCAGAGAAAGCAAAGATGTTTAGAACGATGTTTTTTTAAATGGTTAAGAAAAGCGAAAATATTAGAGGCTCGAAAGTATGTCTTCTTTTATCAGCTAACCGACTACACCGGTCCCAAATTTGTTTCCTTCTCTACTTCTACAAGAAAGTGACGTGATTCTCTTTGAGGGAACGTGCAAATGACCGTGAATTGAAACAGATTATATTATCGTCAATGAGAGAGTTATGAATGCTTATTAATTACATAATGAATATGGAAAAATTGTAAGCCATATAATTCACCTGATATTATTATAAATATTGATGATTGATTTCATCCATAAATATGATAGCTATGTATAAGTTCGGACGAATATTTCATTAGGCTTATAAGTGAATTTTAAAGACAATGTTTAGATATTTGTATATCAATTTATTCAAACACTGATATATCATTTTGTTCCAGAACATTTCTCTATATTTGAAATAACTTCATGATTCGATCGGCCAAGTAGTAAGCATTTTTCTGGAAAATGAACTGGTCAAAGTGTTTTCTTCTTCCAGAAAACTGTAGTGTTTACCATTAAGAACACATTTGTAGTTATTAAAATCAGTGTTATGGTACAAGAACAGTTGATGATGGTCAGGACAGTCGGACATCTCAGTAACAATGTACGTCGGGTCTACAAAGACATGTGAGTATTAGCGTCGACATGAAGGAACACAATACATTTTTGACTTGCCAATTACGGTTGCTTTTCATTCGCCTGTTGCTTTAAATCTGTCTACTTGGGAACGTTACTTGTTTACTTTCAATGTCTGATTTTGTTTAATGAGCTTGTAATAAACAATATATTTCAACTTCACTAGGTAAACAACATCATTTTCTTTCGAGGCAGAAAGTGTTTGGTGTCGTTAATAGTGGCTTGTTTCGTTTCCCCAGGATAATTTACGCGGTACATTACTGTAAACAAGACATTTTCTCTTGTCTTCAGACGGAACAGTATTTAGTCGCCCCCCCACCCACGAGGGCATCATGTGGTACAAGGCCGGTTTAATGTGGGATCTCCGAGCCCGTGGGATCAGCCAAAAATATGCCCTTTGAACCCGTATAAACGGGTTCAGGGTCGCTTTACCTCCCCGAAAGAGACTTCACCCTTCGGCGTAGCCTCGTTCGGGTTCCTTCCCACCCGAAGGCAGAGATTTCAACCAATCAGCCGGTCAGCCGGTCGTCCGACTTCAGACGGAACTCCCTGCTTCCTCTTGAAGCGCAGTATTTATTACCTATGGAATAGTCCATTATGTTATGGTAAGGTCCCATAACAGTTATAGTTCAGGAAAGTTTTACAAATAGATTCCAACTTGTTGAAGGCCAAATAAAATGCAAATTTCAAAGATAGTTTTGCATTATATAAGTCAATATTCCAAAACAGAATCTTTTTTGATTTTAAAAATCAAAACAATCGTTCAATAAATGAACAGTAATGAAGGAAGAGTTAATTAATGAAATAAAATTAAAAAAAAAAATCTTTCTGCAAATTAGTTAAAACTGAAGAGTGAAGTAGATAATATATAATATAGATATTGCGCATTTAGCGTGTAAATTGCTATAGAGTAAGGGTGGGGCTTTTTAATCTAGGAATTCGTAGAAGAATTGAGTTCTAATTTTGCATTTATTCATATAGATTCCATAACATAAGTTTTCCTTAATTGACTATTATCTTTCTCTAACTCTTCAAATGTTGAATGTATAACTAATTCTATTTTCCCATTTTTACACTATATGAATTTTATCTTATATGTTATCTTTTCTGTCACCTATGAAATAAAAATAACTGTTTGTACGAAAAATAATGTTTTCAAATCTTTAAATTAAGTGGCAGCAGAAGAATTATCGTTGAACTTTTAAAAGGTAAGTTAAACATTAATTCAATACTTAAATACAGCGATCAATTTTGAGTTTTGTAGCTTATATATGCTTATCTCATCTACTCCTCCCTAGCTATTTCGATGATGGTCAAAGCAAGAGTCCTCCAGGAGAGCAAGGTATTTATAATAAAAAGTGCATTGCAATTTGGGATGCAAAAAGAAAATAAGTGTTGCTTCATTTCAACAATGAAAGTAACGATAATGGCTAGTTTAATATATTAATACATATATTTAACCTCAAATAATCTGGCAACCCTGAATCTGAGCTCAACGAAAATCGTCCCCTGGGTCTAACTTTTCTGTATGTATATATATATATGTATGTATTACAGAAGTGTATTTTTCTTAAATGATAGAAACATCAACTCATTGGTTTAAGAGACTGACAACATAGATAAATAATTGCAACCGTGATATAAGCGTAATAAGATACTTTCAGCCATTATCAAGGATCTTCTTTATTTTTTATTTTTAACTGAATGTGTGGATTTTTTTATATATGTATCTAGAGATATATGAATTTTTTGTTTTGTTTTTTCAAACATGGTCAGCACATTCTGACCATATTTATAGTTGATGTTATTGAATATTGCGCTTTTCTGTTTCATTATTTAATGCTTTCTATATTGCAGTCTTTTTTACACGCTATTATACTTGTATTTTCTACAACTATGTTGCGGATGGAGTTTGGTTTATATATATACGAATTACATTTCTGAACAGATTCAAATACGCGTACTGGCTAATATAACCTCGAAATTAAATTCATTAAATTACTCTATAAATTATCATTAAAGGTAGGGAATTAAAATCGTAATCAATCATCTTAACTAGAATTAAGGTCTAAATAAAATATGCCTTGAAAATTATTCCTATTATAAATTCCATGTGAATACATTTAACCTTCATTGAATATAGTTAACCCATTGACCAATGTTAAATTGAAAGCTAAAGAAACTTACCAAATAAAATCGACTATATAAAAAAAAATGAATACGAAATGCTAAACGGATTAACATATGATGAAGTTATGATAAAATTTCACACATCATATTTATTTTAGTTTCTGCTTCATTAAAGAATATAATAATTCAAAACTTGATACAGAAAATTAATATTTATTAATTCATTAACATTAATTGCTTGATATCCTGGCAGCTAATGATAGAAGGATTAAACAGAATAACAAACGATAATAATGGCTGATATGGTTATAGACAGAAAATATATCTATATATTACACATGGTAAATTCTGCGTCATTGTCAGGGCTACCTATTATATTTTGAACTTTTCAGATTATCAAATTCGATGTATTTATGATAGCTGAATCAAGTAGAATATGCAGAAAGGGTTAACCATTCATTATAAAAAGACAAAATGGATGATTATAAGCTGAATAATCAGCGCCCACCTTGCAAATTATAGCTCCAATATCAAGCAGCTGCTGGTTAGTATTGTAATAAAATGAAATCTAAAAACGCATAAGAATAGAGAAAATTGTCTACCAGAAAGAATGCAGAATATTTAAAAATAGGACATTTCTTTAGAAATAATAAAAAAAGCGTGCTGGACTGCCATGCAATATCTGTTCTCCTATATATTAAGATGAAGATGAGGCAAGCAATAACAGAGTTGTGAATTTTACGACGAATGCTGAGAATACAATATACATGGAATGGAAGCAATATGCAAAACAGGAATTACACGGTAACTAATCCTACTGGCCAGAAAGAGAATTGTAATTTCCGGAACACATAGGGAAGAAAGAAGATTTGTTGAATTTAATACATTATCCTTTTACTAAATTTCCCCCAGCAAAATTCTCGATAGACAAGCAATATAGATGGTTGCAATCGAAATGATCATGATTAATTAGTTGTGTGGCATAAATGGAACAGTAGGTGATAGTAACTTACAATTATGTGGACAAGGAAGAAAGATAAGGCTTGAAAAGGTCAAAATTGAAATGCTCAGTGTTGCAATGACACCGGGTTCTGTTCAACCAGGTGGTAGTTCATTGAATAAAAAGACTGCATGGAAGTTTCTTCTTACATTTGGACAGGAAGAAAATAGGTTGATTCAAATGCGTAACCCTGGTATTTTGTTTCCTAGTTTTAATATAATTAAATGTAAAGGTATAACAAATGAATGGCGCTCATTTTAACATTAGCATGGAAATAAGAATCGGATAGCGAGAGGTTGCCCCAAACTACGGAAATGATTTTGAAATCTATCACAACTGGAAAAAGAGTACTGAGCACGTCCAACCTAAAAACGTCAGCAATCCTATTTTAGTGCTATTTTTTTTCAGGGAAATTGTTGTATTATGAAGTCTGAATTATCAGATATATGTTCAATTCAAGATTCAAGTTAAATTGTCTAATATTTATTTGGATGGAAAGAGCCAATATGATGATGAAATATAAGATATGAGTTTGGATTTTATTTAATTTTCCATCCAATAGAATCAATGACTAGTTTTGATTATATCACACTGTGGAATTTGACTGGCATTTTCGTAGATATTTTTTGAATACAATAAAATAATCCAAACACTTTTTTTATCCGGTCGCCTCGATTGTACCTGATTTTATGCGAAGCAATTGTAAAATTTAGCAACAGTTTTTGTCATTGTAACACGTTTAAATTTTCTTCATTTTTTTAATCCATTTCTATATTTAAATTTGATATTTGCTTTAAAGAGTTTGGAAATTAGGTAATTGCTTACTTTATGAATTCTATTTTTGTCTACTATTAAAAATACTTATTTCTGTTCGGTTTTATATTTGCAAAGTTAGCTGAAACTTGTTTTGAGATCAATATTTGATTTTATGTCATATGATTTTAGTTAGCTCAGATAATTCACGTTTTCAGTTAAACTCGATACAGGTTCAGACTGGCAAAGAAGAAAAATTATTTGAATTACTTTATTTATAAGATTAAAAATCAATAATGAAATGCTAATTTGAACCGTTATTACTGCGTGTTATTTAATATTTACTTCTCTCTAGAAGGTAACTATCTATTTGTATTCACTCTTTAACATGTCATGATTTTATTAATATCAATAATGATGTTTGTTTTAAGTCTTCTTTTATTTTTCTCAATATCTCAATACGGTAGGCATTCACCAACAATAAAATGCTATGCTGCTGAAATTAAATTTATTGTAGAAAAGTAGAAAAAAAAGTTTTTAAAAACTAGAAAGAACAAAAAACTTTAAAATCAAAAAGAAAAACAATGAGCTATATGTTTGTAACCTTTTCCTCATGGGAATAGTGGCAACCAATATACATTTCTTATGTCAGCAATAAGCCGATGCGTCTACGAAAGAAAGTAAGGATGGGGAGGTAGTGAAACACATCACATATAAAGTTTCATGTTCGATTTTTTGTTAAGTTTTTGCAGCATGCTTTCTTGTTATACATTACTATTTTTCTCTTGAAATCACCTGCTTTTGATGCTATGAAAGCAATCGGAATGAATACATACATAAACATTGGACAAAGAGAAAACGAGTGAAAGTGTAAGAAACTGTATCATTCACAATACCTTGCCTACGATGAAATAAAGCATGCTTAACCAATATCTATTCTATCAGATGAACGAACCTGCAGGGCTCACTTATCAGGGTTTTTTTTTTGTTTTTTGAGACACATAGAAATATAACCATCAGTGAACATGGATGTGTTTCTGAGTCTCAACGTATTTTTACATCTATTTCGTATTGGCGAAAAAACTGGGAAAGTCAATGAAATAAATGTTAGTATTTTGAAAAAGCGAAAGAGAATAGCAACTTATGAAGGTGGAAATAGACCTGCACATTAGTTAAGTGAGTCGAAACGAGGATTACTCTTTCTTATAGAGAAATTTAATAAATTTTGTAATTCTTATTTTCTTATTTTGTATTGTCTTAAACTTTGTGAAATATGTGTATTAAATCAAAATTGTTTCACATCTATTTTTAAATATACACTGTCAACATTATACATTTCCCAAAATAAACTGCTTTGAAAGAAAAGTTCATACAAGAAAATAAACTATCCAAAACTAAACGCCTGTTGACATAATTGTTATTATAACTTAGTTACATTCATAATTAACAACGTAGGTTATAATTGGAAATATGACGTCAAACATAAGTACTGATTTCACAAGATTTACTGTAGTTGATAATAGCAAAGAATGTGGCCATTAGTCAATATTTGTTTAGATGCTATTATAAGATTTCTTATGTCTACCTTTGTCTAGGATTATCCTTTTTCGGCAAAGTTCTGTTGTTTCCTTTTATATTCTGAACAGATGTTATATGTCAATCACGTCCCGTTCTAAAATTACTCACAAAGCTTCAGGACTGCTCAGAGAAAAGCGTAGTAAATTTACCGCAACGGAAAAGGCACGTACGTTAAATCATAAATAAACTCATATGTATACAAAAAAGACATTGAGTGTTTTTTGTATTTCGAGTGCGGCGTGCTATTAAAGAAAAGAGAACGAAACACCCAACACCCAAATGAAAGAATTGGGTTTCCCAAAAATCTTGCAAAAGGCAATACGATTGAAAAGAGAGCAATGCTTGGACATTAAAAGACAGATAATTTGCGTAGAATTAATTATTCTCGTCACGAGTTATATACACCAGAACCGCTTCAGAAAGCGAATGCTATCGCTTCAAATATTATTGGAAACAGCTATCATATTCCAACTTTTCCTTAGTTGACTTAATGATTATAAATTGTCTTTCCAACGAAGAAATCCGAAGAATAGCATTAGAAAACTTTGAAAAGAACTTTCAATTCATTAACGAATCATAAATGTCACCCCTAATCTATTTACATGAGGTAAATTTATGTGTAGCAAAACTTTTAGGCAGAATGTCAATCGATAATTTTGTTGTAATTGTTACTTAACAGAATTCACAAAGAAAAAATACATATATGTTTAATCAAATATTTTCTCTACTTTAGTGTAACTAGTTAAATTGCATTTAGAACATCAAAAATAAAAATAAAATAAATACATTGTAGGAAATTTGGTAGTGAATATCCCATAATAATCAGGTCTAAATTCAAAAGTTTTCATGCACGAAAGCAAAAGCTAAGTTTGAGTTAAAAGAGAATGTAACACCGACATTTAAACCAAAATGGGGGTGTACCTTTTGCGACCTTAGATCCAATTAACAAGCGGAACGGTTTGTCGATACTTTTAAAAGGGCACTAAAAATTCGGAGGGAGAGGAGTCAGGTGACATAATTTTACAACAATTTTAGAGTGTTTACAAAATAACATTGTTTCTGGAATGTCACCTGCAGAGTTGATTTCTGCCAGGAAGTTTAAGACCGTATTTAACAAATTACTAACAGAACGAAAGACAATATCAAAGAATCAAAATAATATAAATAAATATTTTAAACCTGGTGGTAAAATGTTTTTAAAATTTACCAACGTAGAAAAGAATTCTGGGAAGATGGTATTATAAAAAAAACGGATCGGAAAAATGACATACATGTTACAGGGACAACGGTGAGAACATAAGCAAAACGTTAATTAGTTAAAACGGAGATTCACTGATTTAGTAACTCCACGAAAAGAGGTACCGATGAAAATATTGCATGACATGTTTGACATACACACTCCACAAGAAATTAGTGAACTGAAGAGGTACAGTAAAAGAAAAATGCCACCAATGGAACATTTGAATATTGAACCGAAGCTGAAGAAATATAAAATGCAGAGGAAGTCATCTCAAAGGTGAGGTCTTATATAGGAATAAAGTATCGCTATCGACACGTGATTTTGAACATAGATCGCCAGTGAACAAGCACAAGCGATCCCATTGTTGAATTAAAGTAGACCACGTAACCATACAGAAAATGCATATATGTAGAAATCGCGTGAGGTCTAAACAATTGCATTTCTATTCTATCATCTATTACTATTCAGATCGCTATTTCTATTGTATCTTCTATTACTATACAGGCTGCTATTCCCTACTCTATTTACTATATTATTCCTCTATTCAGATCACTATACGGATTAATTTTCGAGCAAGTATTACCAAACAAATACTATTAGTGTGATTGTTATTTGAAGGCATCTGAAACCAGTATTGTTCGACGGTGTATTATAGTTGTAACTGCGATTAAAGTCTCTACTACAACGAGTATTATGAAAGTGACAACGAATATTCGTTGTCATCACAAAAATATCAACGAGTTTTCGTTGACATCACAAAAGAACTACTCTTCATATAAGTGCCAGATGATATTTGCGTAAATCCTAGTTACAACTAAAATGGGTGTTAGCAAAAGTGACAGTCCAGCATGCAAATTACAAATTAGGGGTAGCAAAATCAAACATATACATCCATATAAATACGCGTTTTAACAGAGGGCGGAAAGTGTGACACTGAAAATCCAGTTGCATTCGGATAGCGAAAAAATACCTTCAAAAAGCTAAGCAAGCTATTAAGAAACAGGGACCGATGATAACAACGCATAACGATCTTGAGTGAATGTGTGGGCAAAGCACTGTTTGGAAGAATGGCGAAAAATATTGAGAAAAATGACAAGGCGATAAGGAGAGATATGATTGCCAACATCCTGGAGGAACAGGCGATAAAGAAGAATGAGAAAATATTACAATTACCGTATCATAAAATAGGAAATATCATTGATACGTTATTGTTTATTCATTGAGTTTGTTATTTCTTTGGAATGGAATATCCATGATAGTTTGGCATGATTAAAGATATATTCCAATATGGATGACACTTACAGGTAAATTTAAATTCAAACATTTAGATATTTTAAAATATCCTTAGTTATAAAGAAAAAAAAAACTGTGGCGGGTTTATGATATGATTATATTACTGAGATAGATTTCACTGATACAATCTTCATAGCAGTATGAAAAAGTTACTATTGCACAAAATCTATTTTATTTTGGTCATGTTTTCAAGTCATGCGGTATTCAAAGTGGCTTGTCCATTTCTGATGTTCGAAGTAAGAAATAAAAACACAAATAAATCACTTGAAGAACATTTCACATTTATTTTAGAGTGTTATTTTAATTTTGACGAACAATTTCATACAGATGAACGAGAAAAAAAAATTGTTATTTTCGCAAGTGTTGATATAAAATAAAATCATATGGCAAGAATTCCCAGAAAGCTTTCATACAGATCGAATAACAGAAGAAGTTTTATAAGAGATAAAACTTTTTTTATCGTGAAATATATTTTTTTTATTGTATTTATGTTTTATTTTTATTACTTTTACGGAGAGGAAACAAAAGATTCTGAAAAAAAAAGTTTCTGTAAATGATATGGATGTAAAGAAAAGTTAAGCGTAAACAAAAGAAGACGGCAGACTGGATAGTAAATGGAAGATACGAGCAGCAAAGGAATAGAACTATTCTCCTAGTGTGCCGTCAGATAATAGTTATGATTTGTTAGGGTTGAGAAAGGAAAAAAAGGCACAAGTGCTACCTGAAACAGAATAATGGGATTCTGGCCAAAGTCTCGAGGTGAAGGCGATATTGAAGCAAGTTCAGATTTATGAGGGGATGCAAGAAGAATGCTAAAGTGTAGGAAAGATGCACAAGAAATTGAATATAAGTCACGAATGACATCCAGTTTTCATAAAGCCGTCTTATTCAAATATATGATCTCCTTATCAGAATTTGGTTTATTTTGTTGTACTTCACTCAACATATCATTTCTATTTATTTGCGCAAGTTTTTTATGAGTTTACACACACACAGACACACACTCACACACACACATACATATTTAGAGTAAGTAGTGGGAGGAATCGGATCTAGAATGGGTCAATTAAAACAGGAGAAAACGCATTATTCCAACTACGTATACCCAGAGGCATATATATATATATATATATATATATATATATATATATATATATATATATATATATATATATATAGATAGATAGATAGATAGATAGATAGATAGATAGACAGACAGATAGATAGATACTAAGAGAACAGTGAGGTCAACACACAATGTGACAGTCTGATTCATGCTTCAATGCAATCGTCAGGCCGTACTATTTCGAGCAAACTAACTCATAAATATACTATACCTTAAAAGTATATCTTTATCACACACAGACATATATCTATATCTATATCTATATCTATATATATATATGTGTGTGTGTGTGTGTGGTTATACGTAGTTGAAATTAAGAAGTGGAAATGGAATAGCGGCTCGGGTTGAAGAATCGGAAATCCCAGTTCCAGTTGGATTAATTACATTCATTTACTTGAGAAAGGTAGAAACCCTCTTCTTCTCACCCAGCTATGGGTAAATAGCATCACAGACTGGGTTCTATAGCCTTGCATGGCAACGTCTAGGAGAAGGCCAACTCTGAATTCAAGACCTGCGGTGGGTCGTTTGGGGACCTTTTGGTACGTTGTGCAACAGATATCTCTCGTTATCATTATAATTACACAGAAATCTGGCTGTTTGATTCCTCGTAAATGAATTGCTTTACACTCATACGTCGGAAAAACCCGATTTATATATATATATATATTTGGATAAATCAAACGACCAGATATATGCAACCGTATAGGTGCATGTCGGCAAGCAAATAAATAATCATCAATTAATGCATGATATATAAACATAAGTGCTCGATGTGGTTAGGCAGAGCAAACATATATATTAAAAATATACATATACAAATACCTACGTTTAGGTGTGCGACGTAAGTTTCACTGGTTTTCATCGACGAAAATAAAATAAAATAGAACAAAAGATGCAGAAAATGAATTTTAGGTAGAGTTCATTTTAAAGAAAATAAGAGAAATAAATAGAGAAATTTAAAATTTAAAATTCAACTGGGGACGCTGGCCTATTCAAGATATAGTAAACTCGCCGGGTTAAAGGGAGGGAAGCGGGTGTAAACCCTAATGCATAATAAAGAGAAATATATAATAAACAAGATTAAATTAATAAAAAAGATTAATTTAATAAAAAGATTAAAATACGCCATCTTCCAGTATTTTAACAGAAACGATTTCCTATGCCTACAGGCTATCATGAGATCGGTCCGTTTATTAAGTAGTATATATATATATATATATATATATATATATATATATACTTAACCTTCTAAAAAGTAGATTAGTCCTCATCCCATATTATATACAGGAAAGGGCATACCTATTCCGCTATTTAAGACCAGTAATATGAAAAAATATTGAAATAATATTACGTAATTCTAATAAGGATTACATTAAACATCAAATTCAAATAAGGAAATATACAAAATGGTTAGTTCACTGAGACACTAGAGAACAGTACTAGCGTCCTCCAATTCCATTCCTACTCTCGGTCGTACCCACTCTCTGCTTTATATTGATGATATGTCAAAGAATATTCTCAGATCCGTTGTAAATATATATATACATATAATACTAAGGTTTATCGAGTACATCGACATATCGGGATGGTCAGATCCTGGTATCTGTTTTCTTCCCTGATATAAATCACAGTGGGGTAAGTACTAACTTTTTTCATTCAATACGTCCAAAACGTTTCATCAAAACCCCGAACACATTAAATATTCTTCAGTCCTGATTAGTGGCCATTCAGTCCTGATTAGTGGTCATACCCTCTGTAAAACATCTGCATCGAATGCATATTTAGGTCTAAAGCCCACTCCATATCACAAATAATCGTGCAATATTTAGTTTACTTAACACTTATTGCAATCCATTTGATTATTAAAGGATTCGTCAAGACTACACAATAACTCCGTGATATACAGTGTAACCCGGATATAAGAGAGTTGTCGGTACCGGAGAAGAAGTCTCTTATATCCAGGTTTCTATTATATCCGGGTTTGGTCTATTATATATACATTAACACAGGTTCTAATTTGGGACCAGAGAAAATATCTCTTATATCCGGGTTTCTCTTATGTCCGGATCTCTTATATCCGGGTTACACTGTATATATATATATATATATATATATATATATATATATATATATATATATATATATTGAAGATGGGTTTCTTATTAAATACTATTTTCACTCTACCTCTTGGTTCAAATCAAAACCGCCTTGAATTATACATAGCGGAACATATCATTCAAAGAAACCGCATTTTTATAGCAGTCTTAATCCGATACAAATCCATTATCCTGAAACATATCCATTTCAATTATAAATATTCACCGCATTATAACAGTATATATATATATATATATATATATATATATATATATATATATATATATATATATATATGTATGTGTGTGTGTGTGTGTGTGTGTGTGAGTGAATTATATTACGTATTTTCTATTGCAACCAAAAAGGCGATTATTTTATATTTCAAGAGAAACAATTCAAAAGTGTGATATGATATCTCGTGTTCTTTTTCAGTAGTTTATATGTGGGAAAGCGAGACGTGCATCACCCTGCTGACATCTCATCTTGAATAAACAGGGATGGATTGTCCTCAGTCCATCATATTTTAGGCTCTCGTAAACAATCGGCGTCACAATATCAATCATTTTGACATGGAAAATAGGTGATGCACATGTGTCTCTAAATTACTTTTCAACTTCCTAGCAATATCATAAAACTAAAGATATAAACTTTCAACACATTACCAGGAATAATATCGGAAATTTCTTTTTAATTACTACGGCCCCTTATGACTTCGTTTACGTTCAATTTTTGGCTGCGTGTTGAATAACAGTGTGGATAACAATTTTCAAGTACATTTTGTTGCACGCTATTTGTCTGTTGCGTACAGGGCTTAGTTGGCTTACCATTAAAGTTTCTTTTTCATCTTCGTTTTGGTTACTCTTTCATTGAAGGACCATCCACTTCATTATAGCCTTTGGATAACACATTTGTCAATGACATAGGCAAGATTAGGATAAATTTTAAACTATTCATTCCTGAAATTACACAAACTAGACACACGTTACCAAATCTCTTTTGTTTTGTTTCGTTAGAATTGATTGATATCTTCTCCAGTTTATCAGATATTGACCTTCGGATATAATGAAGATTTATAGTTCACACTCAATTTATCGTGATTTTGTCACTTGATTCGGATACCTTAGTTTCAATAGAGTTTCGGTTTTTTTTTTCTGCAATGCTACAATTATCATTGTTACGTCCTTCGTTATCATTATCTGAAAGATTTAGCACTGAATATTATCGACAAAGGCAGAAACAGCCGGTCATGATGTTTCAGTCACACCATGGCAACTCTTAACGTGTTTTTAATTTTAATTCCCTTATCACATTACTCATACTTGAGGCGATCACAATAAAAAGCCTTCATGTATATTTCTTCGATGTCTAAATTTCCTGTAAAACTATGCTCTTGGCACGTACGGTACAAACGAAAAAGAGTTAAAACCGTGTACAGACTGAAAATTGCTCTTTCACATAGAAAATCATAAGTCCCTTCTTCATTTATATATCAAAGTGTATGGAATACCCGTCTGACCTACTGCAACTGGTCAAATTCATCGAACTATTAGGTTGGTGCAAAAATAATGACGTAATAATGTCGTTTTTTGACGTTAAAATACTTCAAAAAACGACATTACTACGTCATTATTTTTGCACCAACCTAATATTTCATTCGAATACATCTTATGAGTTCTATTACAGAAGAAACATTAAATAAACCACACTATCTTGTAAATTAACACTTGTTCCATGAAATACCGTCATTTCGAAAATGTCGATCTGATATGATACTTCTGCGTATTTGGATTTTGTTTTCAACATTACCAACAATGACATTCCATTCAAATGTAAGTAAATTTAACATACAGTCCTTTCAGGTTTAAATACGAGTAGGCACGTTGTTGGTGCCTTAAGCAGGGGTAAGTCTAATATTTATAATAATATATATAATATTTTATATTTATATTATAATCACACGATTACGTGTAAGTATCGATATTATTTTGTTCAAATGAAATCGAGAATTCCCTGATTCAGAGATGAATCTAACTTTCTTTCTTTCTTTCTTTCTCCCTCTATCTGTCTTTCTCTCTTTGTAAATTTACTAATACATGAAATATTATTTAGTTCGTTGAAAATGAAAACTATAAAATTATATTGTATCATTACCTTTCGCACCAAAGAATTTTCATGCACATCAATTCTCAACCTTTCTAGAATAATTTTATACTCAATAATCTTACACTGCCGACTTTGGATGTAACATTCTTTTAAATGGGATATTGCTATATACTGGATTGCACACTAATATATGTAGAAAAATCGAAATGATTGATATAATTATATTATTCATGTAAACATTTTTATAACATGTCAAACGATATTCAAACTTGTGTTTCCTTTCAATATATTTCAATGTAATAAACATATATTAAATGCATATTTCATTTCAGTTTTTTAGATTTTCTCCGTTTGCATGTTGCAACATCTTCAAAAAACATCTGAAGCTACATTCAAACACACGCACAGGCAACGCACCAAGGTATCATTAATAACTACATCTCAAATTGAATAATGTAATACTTTAATTGTAGTGGGAAGATTTGCTGATACTTGAAGCAAATGTGATACATGGAACACTATGGCCGTGGATGTTGCTCATTGCTAATAACAATTTCATGTTTATGTTCAGTTGTAATATGTCATGAATGAGGCAATTTGAGAAAGACACTATGAATTCAAACGCAAAATTGCTCTACATATAATCCATTTCTTTTTCATCGGTAGATTGCCATGATTTTCTAGGAGAGTTAAGTGTTGTGGTTTCCTGTTGTCTTTTCACTGCATTTGAATTAAGAGTATTATTTTCATCGAGTAGCAGGCACCCAAGTCTACGCTGACCAATCTATTCTGCTATTTACTTTGAAGTTGAGGCTAGGAGATGAAATGGATTCTTACTTTCCTGAAGAGTATTTATGCGAAAGAGTGATTAAAATGTCTGCAACACTAACAGATACGGTATTTTAGCAACCATTTTGTTAAGAAAAGATAACTACATTTAGTCAAGGAAAAGATAGATAAAGCACGTTTACAAAAATGACTGTCTTCGGCATTTTTAGGTAGCCAAATAATATCTGTTCAATTGGAGGATATTCCAATTTTAGTATGATTGTTAAGTTAATTTTAAGTTTTTGTGTTGTTTTCCTATGAGTTATTTATATTTTTGCATACAAATTTATTTTCCTTGGTAAGGATAATATAGCTTCTACTTCAGTGTTATTAAATCTTTCATATTGTCTGTCTTCTAGGAGTTTTATGTTTCAGGTGCAAAATCGGCGCATTTTCTTAGAATATCTTTTAGTGCATAGATCTTCTAACAAGCTGCACATACCGATTGGTTATATATTGAGGAAACATTGCAAAGTCTGTGATTTTGTATGCCCAAGTCTGTGTGTATGCATTTATTCCTGATCCTTGATTTACGTATTCCCAAAGTGGATTGCATTGCCTAAAATTTATGTCGGGTGATTCGTTTTAACATTTTTTTAAATTAAAGATTTACTTATTTTTGGTTTTAAATCTGAATGCAAGTTTTTCAAGGTCTAACTCTAATGCTGACTTGGCTGCAGCATCACAGTAGAATGTCGTTCTCTTTGGTGATACTGTGAAGCTTGTTTAATATTTTGACGACTAAATGGTTTCTCTTTTCGAGTTTTTATGGATAGTAGGATGTGTAATGTATCTGAGGGGATGATGAATTGGTTTGAGTTGGTTGCTCATTTAAAATCCGGAACGAAGAACGTAATAGTTAATTCAGCCCTAAATACAGACGCAAACAATTTTTGCAAATTGTATCTTTATAGGTGGCTAAGCATCCAGTTCTGTTATTTTACTTGGAAATATCTGTGTAATTTTAATGTAATTTGGATAAAAATTCTTTGTATATGTTTCGGTTTGTATATATTAGGCTCATTATGCCTACGTTTAGGAGTATTTTCCGTATTCCGATAGTCTAAGTGTGGTTGTCTGGATGATGTCCTGTAACTTTCCAATGGGTAACTCTGATTTCTGAAGTAGAGTTTCTATTTGGAGTCCTAAGGTTTTCATCATTTTGTTTTTTTTTATTGTTAAAACCGAGGACTGTTGTTGAGAACTTTAGTCCATTTACTGATGCACTCTAGTTTATTGTCTATAAATGCTTTGATATATAGAAGATCAGATAACCAGTCAATTCCAAAGTTCAGGCATTTGTCAATTTTTTTTGTCTTAATATTAAATAATGTGAATTATCTTATATTTCCGTGTTGCATTCCCTACTTGATTTTCAAGACGTGATGGCGTGAATTTTACATGGACTTTAGAACTTATATCCTATAGAAACTTATTTATTAATCGTTGATAACAGGTCACTTAATCCAAACCTTTTGCTATTCCGTATTTCCACGTGGAATCATATACATTGGCATATTGAAAGAACTGCCGTCTGAAGTAATTCTTTATGAAAAATTCCCTTACAAATGTTACCAGACTGGTTGAATGACCAACTGTGTTTTTTCTTGCATTTGAATCCACATTAATTTTTATTCTGTTACTAAATTGTTCGTTTCCAAAATTTAAATCTGTCTCTGAAGGGTTTTGAATCATTTTGTTCGTATAGGGAAAATGGCAATTGTTTGACAGGAAGTTTGTTTTTATTGGTATTCCATTTTATTTTCTGGAATGTTCTTAGGAGAAAAGTTTGTTTGTTCTTGTTTTTTTGATAGGTGTCTTCTCAGGGGAGTTGATTTTGTCATCATATTCCAAAACATTTTTGTCATTAATGTCACCATCTACGTTTCTTCTAGTCGTACCATTAACGCTCGTAACTTATTCCCTTACTGTGATTACTGCAAATACAACCTTTCTATAAACATTCACTATAATCTTTGTACATTTACAGCATTTTCTTACGGCAAAAAAAAACAAAAAACAAATGATATGAGAAATATAATTTTAACATGTATATCGATGGACAGTCATTTTAAATAAAGAACATAGGTAGAAAAAAAGTAGTTTTTTAAAAGTCTTATCTGGTTTTCTCGATATTTAACAGACTTTAGCTGGATTATCCCAGTATTATGAAATATAATTAACAAATCCCTCCAGTAACCACTTTTAACACCGCCCTTTCTACACTCAGATAATCAAAAGTCGTTGGAATATAATACATCTCAAGCCAAACCTAAAACATTTGAGGAGCCCGGCTTTCTAGTATATCGTAGACCTAAGAACTTTAAGGGAATTATAGGTAGTAACCAAATTTCAAATAAGTTTATCTGTAATAGACGAAAATAAAAACAACAGGATTTTCCCAACCATGTAACAACAAAAGACCTCATGTTGTAGCAACATTAGATGAGGATGTCTGATGACAGGATACCTAAGATCCTAATGTACAGGCAGTTAGAAAAAACAACTTAGCTCTCAATATACCACATAACACCCTTGAGCGCTTAGCCTTGGAGATCAACCTGTTTCAGTGGATTCAGCAGTTTTCAATTTGGTTGTCTGAATCATCTTCAAGAAGCGAGAGCACGATCTAAAATGTCACCAATCTAGCAGTGATCCCATCTCACAATCTCTTGCTTCAAATGTGGCCTCCTTTGTAAATCATTAGCGGGTCATAAGTGCTACGTAATATTATCGCACAAAATTTTATAACTGAATCAATTAAGGTGTCAGATCCTCATACGTCGAAATTCCATCATTATTATTATTATTATTATTATTATTATTATTATTATTATTATTATTATTATTATTATTATAAAACAGCTGACCACTCGTACATATATATCCTTAGCCCATGTTTTCTTTTGTTTTATTATTTTTGACAATGCTGTAAATTCGTAATTCTTTCTGCAATAATTTGGTGAAAGATACATTTATGTAGCATAGAATAAGTTGAGAGAATTATTAGTTTCTATATATTTCAGACGCAAACCACGTTCTTGCGTAAATAAAAATATTCCGCCTCGTAGGATGTCCACCCATCTTACACAGAATTCAATTTTATGCTTCGTACATTTGTTTACTCGACGTGAATTTGTAAGTGACAAGATAATTACATTCGTAAAATATTTATTTCCTTTTTGAAACAGATATAATAATAGTGGATTAAATCAACAAATCATTTAAACAGTTCGAGAAAATCAATCAAAATATGTGATATCTATGCACTATACGAAAATTAAAAAAACACGATATTTTCCAAATCAGTTCTATAAAAAGAATTTCATATTAAATTTCATAATGTCACGTCGTGAACGAAATGGAAACACACACATCCACAGAACTTATATACTTTTTACAACAAAAATTGAAATTAAAATTTAAATACAAAACAATACAAAAATACGCACAAATATCATGGTATATGTACATATGAATTTATATGTACATATGTATTTATATGTACATATGTATTTATATGTACATTTTTCCATGGTTACTCATGATTAATGTTTGTATCTATCTACATATCAACATGTTCGATAAAATGTCCATATGAATATAACATGAATAAATTTAAGCATCCTATGTATATAATAGAAACTACATAATACATTAAATACATATTGTGAATAGTATATGATATTAAACAAAACTTAGACATACATACGAATAAGTAATAAGTAATTCGAGATAGTGAATATACACACATACATAAAACAAAGATAAAGCAATAAAATGAGCTAAAAGAAAGAGAAGATGGAAGGTATGTGTTTGAATTGAAATCTGTCTTTTTCAATATATTTCAACAGGTTTTATGCCTACATGTAGAAATTAATTCATTTCTCTTGTTTAGTAAATTAGGATTATTTAATTCTGTTAACATCTTTCACATTTACTAATGTAGGATTTGATTCTTATTATTAGGTCCCACATAATTATGGACCAATTGTCACCATATTTTAATTGCCAGTAATATTTAGAGTCAGTAGTGACGTTTCTGCATTTTTCTTTATTAAACTTAGTTTATCATTATTAAAACGAATTTTCCTAAATATTTCAGTGGAACTAATGTAAAATTAAACATTTTCAACAGAATCTATGCTAGCTTGATATGTACTATTTCTACTCAAATAATGTCCCTTTATAGGACAAATCGTATTGTGTCGGCATTTACATATATAATTATTAATTCTTGTTTCACTATTATTGGTCTTTTTGTCAGTGATACTCAATTATTATGGTGGCAGATAGTTTTTTCGATATTTCGAACGCATCTGTAGCTGATCTTTACGCTATTTTTGTTAAGAATCTTTTTAAATTCGCACATGTCTTTATATGTTTATCTATTAACTTGAGAAATATTCTACCGACATTATTTGTTGTATAGCAGCTATAAGTGGGGTTTACGATGTCTTGTTTTAATTTCCCTTCTTTGTTTTGTCCAAGTATTCTATATTTACTTTGTATTTGCTTTCTTTTAAGACTTACATATTTAACTTTATTTTGAACAAATACTTACTTATTGTAGGATTTAATTGTTAATCGATACTGTACTGATTTGTGTAAATGCTGAAGTATATTGTGAGGTGATTAGATTCCCTATTTATTTATTTCTGGATACGTAAATCTCTTGTTTATGGTGTGTAATTGCCAGTATTCAAATTCAAGGCCATGCCAAGAAAGTTTCTTGGACTTGTTTTGTGTAGTAAGATGACACGATTACATCTACAAAATCATGTATTCTTAATATTGAACATATATCGCAATCGCCACAGTAACAATATTTCTACGAATTCACATACTTCTGCTGAATCAAACGCACTATCGGCAATGTTAAATTTTTAGTTGTTTCTTTTTATCTACAGACATTCATTATGGTATAGAATCCATTTTTTTCACCTGTCTTATCATTTTAATTCTTTGTCGTTAAAATGACGGTAACAATATTTTTTGGCTAAGTTGATGGCATTCACTAGCTAATCTTTGGTGACAGCCGGGTCAAAATCACATATATCGAACTGCATAAACGTACACTCATACTTCCTTTTTTATATGATAAGACAACCAGTTTATGGCTTCTGCTGTACTTTACAAATATTTAATTCCCAAAGCATCTCGCGTGTGTTTGCAGGCACTCTTAAGAATATATTTGCTAACTTTTCAAATATTATTCTTAGTTGGGTTGATTAATCTATATTACAGGGTTTTTTAATATTTAAAAATATTTATTTTATGATTTTTTATAGTGGTAAATACTTGTTCTTTATTTAATTTGTTGATTCCAACTCCAATCTTTAAGTAAATGACTATTTTTTGGTGTTCTCTGTTGATGTCTTATACCCAAATATAAGTATGTCTTACTGTAACATTTCTCGACGTTTTTTTTAGTAATAACGTTGTGATACGTATCCATATCGATTTTATTATGGTTGTCCATCTTGCCTGCATGAATTACTAATTTATCCGTTTTTTCTTTAAAGCATCTTGCAGGTCATTGGTAAAGTTAGTGAATTTTGTTTTATTGATTATTGAGAAAAGGCCCTGGAGAAGGATTTTTGTTGAACGAAATTCTTAATGCTCGACTTCCTTTAGATCATTTATTTGTTTTTGTATTTCTAAAAAAAATCCATCACACCCGTTTAATGAGGCTTTCAATCTTTTGTAGAAGCCGTAATATATATGATCTTTTAAGTAGAACACTACTGTTTTGTTTTGTTTTTTTTTTAATCAAAAAATCTATGTTCAATGGTTTTATTATTTGCTAGTGATTTGGATTCAAAGTACATAGACTGATAATACCTATAAGAGGGCTCAACTAAAAAGAGTGAAATATGAATATAGGAAATAGCACATACAGTTATAGTGTTAATAAAATATTGCTCGATGTAAAATAACAGAGCAATGAATTATATAATAACGACAAGTATACATTTTTCTGACTGTTACCGCAACGCTGGGTTTCACATAAAACAGTGTTCAGGTGCTGAGTTACGACAAATGGTTACATAATTAAAATGTTGACATACTGAACTATCGTAACAGTGGAGCAATCGATATTAATTACTGAGGTTGTGTTATATTTTATGGATATTTATATTCAAGTAGAAAATTGCATTTTAATTAATCAGTATATTTTATCCAACTACATCTACCGGCCTAAATATTCGAGAAATCTTGTCAGTATATATATATATATATATATATATATATATATATATATATATATATATATATGTGTGTGTGTGTGTGTGTGTGTGTGTGTGTGTTTATATATATATATATATAATTGGCAAAATAATGTATGTGTGTGTGCGTGTATGCCCGTGTGCAAATAATTGAAAAAGTGCAAAAACATACAGCAACGCAACTTATATAAATATATATGGAATTTTGTTAAAAATAATAAAGGAGAGTTTAATTCAGTTTATTATTTTTTTAAATATCACTGCCAACACGAATTTTCTAAAATCATATATACATATCATTTGTTGACCGTAGTCGGGATCATCGAAGCAATGCGAAAGATCATTTATTTAGCTGAATAATTTGCGCTACGCCAGGGCTACATACATTTTTTTTAATTCAGAATTCTTTTCTCCTAGACAGGTTGCCACCCAAAGCAATAGAATCTAGTCCTGCTATTTACACATAGCTGGGAAGAGAAGAAGAGGGTACATACTTTTCCAAAGGGATACCCCGCAAGTGAATGCAATGGACCCGACTGGAATTAGAACTTGACACTCCGATTCCTCAGACCGATGTGCTATCCATTACTCCACCGTTTTATGACTTTCTGGAGCTTTCTAGAACTTTCTGGAACCGTCTTCAAATTTTCGAAAATTCGTGATGTGCATTATGTCAGACTATGTAAGCATGAGCACTGGTTGGGTTGTTAATTAGATAAAACAAATGGAAAAAATGTTGTGATTGTGTCAAATATTTTTACAAATATATAAGCTCCCTGGTTGGGCAACTCTGATTGATTATTTGAATGATCTTCAAGTATTCCTTTTTAGCCACAACATCTCATAAAAGGAACTTCTACCGATAAAAGAAACCAGAAGATTTGGATGAAGAATCTCATAAGATTTAAAGAATCACATATGAGCAGAAAAAATCTGTTTCACTAGAAGACCAATCACCGGAAAACAAAAGCTGGATATCATTCAAAATACAAATTGTTCGTCGTTATCCTTTCCTTGGAGTATCCATCAAAAGAAGGAAAGAATGTATAAAGAAATTAGATAAAGAAGTAAAAAGGTTTTGGCAAAAGATGCATTGCTAAATTTGACGACTCAAGCAAAAATTGATCAAGTTCTGAACAATTAAGATGAATGTGTTAAACGAGGAAAATATGATCCACTGAATGAAATCTTTCACAACACAAAAGAAAATGTTGAACAACTGTATAGGGAGGTAATATCATGTTCAGATCGAAAGCAAAGGATATATTAGATTAATAGTTGCAAAAGTATTCCAAAGAAGAAAAGTTACCATGGAAAGTACTTCAACAAAAGTAACAGCAAATTCTGAATCAGAGAATGAATCAAACACACAATCAGAGACTGAATATGAAGAACAATCTACTAGAAAAAGGAACATGTATAGCAAAACAAAAATCTACAACCAAATAATAACAGTTATCTCACGAAATGATTGTCAGTTAATTTCCAAATCTGGTATTTACAGATCTACTATTAAAGATGTTGTTAAACCTAACGAAGACATGAAGAAAACACTACACCTTGAAAATTAGCCATTCCATTTTGGTGGTAAACGAATTGATGACCAAGAATATCAAGTGTTTGATTTGAAGAATGGAAGAAAAATTTGAAGGATTACATCTACCAAAAGTCGGATACTGTTGTCGAAGGAATACCAGCTGTTCTGGGTTAGAGGAATTTATGGAAAAGCATAAAGATGATTGTTGCGGAGACTACAAATGTGAACATTGGAAGGAGGAATAGGATTGTCCTCCACTTACAAAGATTATTTGCACAAAAGGAAACTGGAAGAACCACAATTCATTGACTGTCAACATCATATTATTGACCAGGTACTTCGCCAAGTAATGGATGACGAACTCATCGCCTAATATCGAATATCTGTTTATCTATGAACTTGTAAGGAACTATGAACAGCTCAATAAGAATTTCAAGAATGGTAAAGAAGTGATTACTGAAACAGCAGGATGGCGTGATGATATTAAATTTCTATTTCATTTAACTCGAATTTTCCGCTTTTTCGAAGTAACTCGATTTCCTAAAGTGAAGTTTTAAAAAACACCTAACTTAAGTAATAGAAAATGAAATTCTTGATCAATACTAACTATTTTGGTGTTTATTTTTCTACCAGAGCAAAGAAACATGCTACTCGTAATTTGTTGATTCACCTCTTACGGTTGACGGGCCATTAGTTTACTGACCAAATCTACAAAAGATATGATTATCAGAAACTATGTAGCAACTTGCAGGCTTACCAAAAAAAAAAAAAAAAAAAAAAAAAAATTGTTAAAATGTTTTGGAATCGGGAGCTATCGAGCCTGCAAATTTCCAGAAGAAATCAGTATGTAGAACGGACAATGAATTAACTTCAAGATCTTTATGACGGCTGTAAAAAGGAGAAAGTTAAGCATACATTTATTTTGCCTAACAAGTAACTATACTTGTATATTATGCTATAATTATGCTAAGTATTCCACGTCTCTTTTCTTTATATACATATTCTTACCTGTAGATATACGTTTTTAATTGTATAGCAAGTTTGAATTTTTTGTTTATGTTTAATTTTGTATGTCATGCTATATTTATACACTGTTATATGCGTGAAAAATAAGTACCATCCAATTACATCATTAACAAATTGAAGAATAAAGCTTCTGCGTTCGAAATTTTGGTTTATTTGTAAGTTTTTATGTTGTGCTATAGCGATAAACTACTAAATGCGTTAAAATACATCAGTGCTATCCAATTATATCATTAGCAAATTGAAAAATAAAGCTTCTGATATATTTAGACTTTTTTTAGTCGTATCGCGCATGTAGTAAAATCGAATTTTTATTTTGGGAGTGACCTTTTTCAAGAAATAAAACAAATTAAAGTTTCCTACTAACTAAAGGAATACGAAGGGAATGGAGTTAATTTGTCCCAGTATATCAGACATGGCGGGATTTAGTTGTGATATGTCCTGGTGGAACAAATGAGTGTCGTTCGTCTTTTTCATGGAAATAACGACACAGTTGCGAGATCCTCGCGATGTTATATTTGAAGGAAATTGGTCAAAGGGTGGAAAATAATTCATCGCTGAAATAGTATTTAAAATGTGTAGGTGGTTTTGAATTCAATTGAGGCTTGAAGTAAGAACTGATCAGCTAAAACCCAGATATCAGACTAGTACTCCAATATGTCGGATCAAGCTTTTGAAAAAAAAAAGTTAATAACAGGATAGGTCTACTATTAGGTTGGTACAAACATAATTTCGTTTTCTCACATAAAGTTGAACGTCAAAAAACGACATTATTTTTGCACCAACCTAATAATTTATTGAAAATTACCGACCATTCTCCCAACATATTTAGTGATATATCGTATAAATTAGTCACAGTTGTGTTCTGGGGTCAACGTGCGTCCCAAAAAGCATTCAATAAAAGGAGACTCATGGAGATTACAACAATTAACCATGTTAGGTGAAAATTCAGGGCATGCTATATATATATATATATATGTACACACGTTATGCAAATTAGACTAAATGTAAACACAAATTATTTCATCATCATTTACAATATGACTGTTTCTAGTCATTGTTTCAAAATTACAGAATTTTATAAGAATACACATGCTATTTTCTATCTAAATTTCTGGAATCAGGAATTACCAGTATTTTTTTACACGGCCCTCTGTTATTGTTCACTGCCCAGTCCATGGATTGAACTAACAATTACTATGCCATCAAATTTGATGAACCAACGTTTTAATCGACCAGGCTAATAGTTTTAGTGAATGCAGTCAAACATGACAAAGAGCTGTTGTTCTACCTAGGCCAGTGAACTATTTATAAAATAAGAATTAGGTGAGATATACCTAGGTATAGGTGGTGGAACGAAAACAATTTACTCCATAGATAATAAATAAAGGTTTCAGATCGAAATTCACTGTACTCGGATCGACATGCACCTGATGAAAGCCGGAAGATACAACTGTCGAAACGTTGTGATAAGAGGACAATAGTCCGCTTGGAAATATTCTAAATAAAAATGTTCTTGTATATGTTTCCTTAAAAATTATTGCAAATTTGTTGTTGGATGTCAAAACCAAACTCTTCCAACTAATCCAATCACGACTCCACGAACCATCGCCAGTCTTCCAGGATGCAATTAAAAATGTCAGCGGTTTATTCAGAATTTTTTTAATAAAAAGAAATTACATTGGCTCTCCTGTATTCAACTGAACCTAAAGAACTTTAAATTAACTTTTATGTAAGACATCTTACACTTTGAATTTAGCCACACGCTTTTGGATACTATTATTAAGGACTCGTAGGCAGCCTCTGCCATGTCTACGGTTTGTAGCAATGCCTTTGCATAAGACAGAAATGGAATGTATAATATATCTTGATTTTAATGATTATTTATTTGATTTTGTTTTGAATTTTTGTGATTTCTTTTATTCACAAGATAGCCTGTAATGACGCAGGCTCAATCTTTTAACTTAATTCCCCCTCTATAAATGTAGAAATTAGATAGAAAGAAATAAACTGTACAATTACTTAAAAATACAAAAAAAAATCATGATATCCGATTTAATTGATTTTTTCATAGTAATTAATAAGTCTGAAAAAAATCTTAAAAAAATCTTTGTGGACATATTTTCGGGTTCAATTTCACACACCTATTTTGATATATCTAATGCACTTTAAAATTGTGGAAAGTCTATGCGATTTTTTTCTTTTTTACAGTTATATAAAGACAAATCTCAGAAAATATTATTTCAGTAAAAAGAAAAAAAAGATTAAGCAATATAAACTGTGAACATAATGAAACTTTGTCCCGAACATAAAAAGATAATTCAATAAAACTAAGATAATAACTTTTGTTGAGAGTTTGTATTTGCATAATTTAATAAAATCTATTTGGTTTCATATTTGAAAGAAAAAAATCTACAGTCAATATTTATTTTCGATAATTTGACTTGTAATTTACAGCGCGATTTTGAAATCTATCTAGTCGCTTTTCGTGACAAGACATTTTTTTTTTAATGCAGACATTTTTGAAGAATTGGAAAATGTGGAGTTTAATGATTAAAAAAATGATTCAAAAAGTAAATAATTGGGTGTCAGCGATCCAATAGCAGTATCAATTCAACTGTCAAATTGTGATAAATGCTCAAAAATAGGTTTCATACAAGAAAATATTTTATTTGCTGAATTAAAGGAAGAGAATAATTTTTGCTTTTGCTCAATGAAATGCAAAGAGATATTATTTTTTAAGAATTCGCTGTGAAGAGGATATTATATTATTTTACATATTCACTGAATAGAAAAATGAATTTCAATATAGATACCGTTGGAGATGGTGTTCATATAACTCGTACACACATTGTATAAAAGTCGCTGTGTAATGAAATTTAGTTGACATCCACTTTACTAATCACTATGTTTGACTTAAACAAACGATCATTGGGATGGGCAACAAGCATAAGTGCGTCTTTGCGCCAAACAAATACTTGGAATCTGAATAACGATTTTTCTTCTATATTATTTACTTATATAAGTAAAAGTAACGGCACTTTATTATTATTTATTTGTTTACTTAGGTTTTCTATTTTTCTGATTTTTTCTTTAATTCGTAAGACATCAAAAATTAAAAATAAATAAATTTAATGATGTGTATTGGATGTCTACCCATCTGCGATAAACTTTGAAACACCTTTTCTCCCAATGGATCATTTACACCTGTGAATGAACTTTTTTCGCTGCATGGGACTTACGGTTAAGGACGATGATTCTACCTCAAGTATAAGTTCTGCTGTTTGGGTTTTTAGGTGACTACACCGGTTTACTTGACGTTAAATGTCTGCAATTTAACTTCTGGATTCTTAGTCACTACATTATTAATTGAATACTGCTCTAACATATAATCTGGTGCTTGTCTTGTGTATTTGAAGGTTATACAAAGCAGAATCTGAAAGTTTTCAATTCTGATTTTGCATCTCGGCTTCAATAAATTTCTCATCGTCGTATCGTAGAATCACCGTGCCTATTCTGCAAATATTTTCATGGTAATTGTTTTAATAAGCTTTCCACTTTACGACAGTACTAGATTGGCAGCTGGATCCCCTCGTTGTCCAGTTGAAATAGCTTATATATAATCGTACATTCTCTGCTAACAGTTTATTACATCACACACCTTGTTTGTGGAACTATCTTCTGGACTTTTGCTTTTGCAGGCAACCTTGACCATCAGAAATTTAAATACAATATCAATCGCTATCGTAATTTCTCTTCTGTCACTGTTCTCTCGCCTTCCATTTTCCATTATTCTTTTACACTCAACAACCGCCTTTCATATTAGTGGATTTATTGCCTTGCTTGTGGAGAAGTGAATAGAAAACAGGTGTTAGTGATATAGTGTTTTTCTGGGTGGATCTTATCCGCCGAATAATAGAATGATCCAAACCATAATGTAATATTAGGTTGATGCAAAAATAATGTCGTTTTTTGACGTTCAACTTCAAAAGTAAACGACATTATTTTTGCACCAACCTAATATCTAAGAGGCTAGCTCTTTGGCAGGTGTAGAATAACGGGGAAATGTGTGGCTTTTTGTGAATGAGATAATGAACGTTCAGCAGTTTTTAATGGCTACACACAATGCTATATTTCTCGTCAATAAATATAGTTAGTTTACACAGAAAAGGTGTTGTTTGCCGCTGTTAAGCTACTCTTATTCTTCATCTTAGCCCTGAAATACCTGAAACAAAGCGACGAATCAAACATAGTTCTTTAATACAAATGAAGATGTCTGATGTCATCTTCTAAATCAATATAAGGGGTCTAATTTCCAATTTGACAGAAATTAAACTTTCTTTCTGAAAATGGTATCACTCACTCTATTTCGAGTATTCACAATCACTGGTTAATACCTTGAAGCAAGCCTCTCTAATTATTCATGATCATGGACTCGGAGTGTATATCAGAAATGGATTCCCATGTAGTAGAACCCAACTGAGGAAAACCTTGATTTATTATTTATGAGTTTCCTGCTGACCTATTTCATAATATATCTTCCCTATTTATCGGTCTAAGGATGATGGAGTTGTGACGATGGACGGAATAGTTTAGAGAATTAGAGTTTAGAGGATTAATGTTATCCTGTCTGATTCTCCCTCAGCTAGTACTCCTATACGTTGCAAATTCAATGATCAGCATGAGTAGTTAGTCATCTCAAAAATCATGAAAAATATACAGTGGCATAGCTAGGAGGGATGGGCGGAGTTTGCGGTTCGCCCCGGGAGGCACTTTGGTACGCGATGAGTTTTCAGAAAAGAAAAAGACAATAATATGATTTCAATAATTTTTGCAAGTTAAGCATATTGAGCTGAAAATTCGCCGACGAAAATACAACAAATGCAGTCGACAGCATTATTGACAGTTTCTGATAGTGTAAGGAAAGGGTAATATTAGGGCAGATATGAAAAAACAGACAAACAATAGTTTTATAGTTATTGTAAATTAATATTATAAAATGCTTATGTAATATTGCATTATTTGTTTAAAGTTGTCAACTTTTCTTATATTCATTGTATATATTGTTTCCGGTGTAAATTAATATTACAAAAATATATAAAAACACACAGACACACAGACACACACACACACACACACACACATATATATATATATATATATATATATATATATATATAAAACGAAATCACTTTCATTTCTGAGTGAATTCTTTCGTTTATTGATGTTTTATATCTTAATAGAATTATCAGCAAAAATCCTACCAACTGCTCCCATAGCTCACTCTAACAATGTCTAAAACCACTATCACCGCGAACGCTGTAGCAAGCCTCATGCCAGAAACCGTTGTAAATATATTCTAGAGAATTCTATCTATCCAAGTTTTATTGACCAGAAAAGACTTGGTTCCAGGGGATTCAGGGAAATTCTAAATAGAGGCAAACGATCTATGCCCGCTATTATAAACGGTACTGAGTTCATTCCATCTTGCCAAGATAAAACTAACTAACTTGATTTGATTCAAACACCTTACTGAATGGCCAGGTACATCAACTACCTGATTTCTTATCTCATACCGAGGGCAAGTTTTGTGATTTCACAATTTAACACAAACTGACGAATATTTACATTAACATGTAAGCAATGACAATGTAAAATGTGCATAAGAAGCTATCTCACTATATCTACGCCCCCCTCTTATGCATATGCATCACTCTATTAAGATATCAAGCAAAAATTGTTCCGTATGTCCAACAATTACTTCACTCACATTAAAAATCTGATTGTGATGTAGAAATTATATTAACAGATTACAAATAAGCTATACTGAAATGTATACATATAATGACTCTCTATCTCATATATATAGTTAAATTTCACAGAATAATTCTAAAGATAAGAGAAATTGGTTAAAAAATGAGAAATAGAAAAAAAAAATCTTAGTTTTTGCCAGCGCGTTTCTTCATCCGACTTTATCAAGGCAAACAATAATAGCGAAATGTTTTGTATCCATAGTTATATTTTTTACTAAGAATTTATTTTTTGCTTTAATTAATTTTAATTTTGGATTTGATGTAACTATGGCCACTAAACATTTCGCTTTCATTGCTTGCCTTGATAAAGTCGGAAGACGAAGCGCGTCAGCAAGAATTCATATTTTTTTCTAATTGAAATTTTTTAAAAAACAATTTAACTAATGTTCAGAATTATTCTTGGAAATTTAACTATATTGTCGACATGGAAAACAACAAACTGTGAGTAAAAAGGAAGATAATATTCAGAAATAGGCTTACGCAGGAGCGTTTATTTTTCACCCCACCAAATGCGTCTCTGATCCCAGCGGGTAACTTTTTCTAGTGCTATTGAATGAGCTATGAATCATTGAAATCTGACCAGTGGGAGCGGAAGAGTTACTCGAACACACTCACGGACAAACACACACTCATACACACACACTCATACACTGTACAAAAAAGATATATATCTTATATATATATAAGATATATATCTTTTTTGTTTCTGGTGCTTAGAATGACTTGCTTATAAAAACCGTGTAATTCAAGCAATCGACATTTTTGTATCCGTTATAAGGATGTTATTTCGCATCAAAATGTTTGCTGTAGGTGAGTTTCACAAGTTTTACAATGAAATATTAATTTCGTTAAGACTGTATATAATAGTATATCAGTCTTTTGATAAAAGGTGTCTATTAAAAAGTAGGGTGATTAACTTACAGAAAATTCGGTGTTAATGCATGTTATTGCATGCTGTTTTACTCAGACATTGAACTGCTATTGGAATAACTATGGAAAGCAAAATTTAAAATTACAATCCAACGGGAAACACTACAAATTTTGTCATGCATGATATGAAAATAATATTTTAATTATGATGTATTATAATTGTAATAGATAGATAGATAGATAGATAGATAGATAGATTGTCATTCAAATTTTGGTAGAAAATCTTGCCTACCTTGCACAATGACATGTTTCCTCTTTTGTGTTTGGACTGTTATTGAAAATCTTTTTTTTTTCATCCAGTTACGATGCACACTGACTTGTGACATTTCACTACGGCAAAACATGAAAGCTGCCTCGAAAATACTGGTTAAGCCAAACAGTATACTTTCCATGAAGTGAAAAGAATGATGGTGATGAAAAAGAAAATAGATAGGTCTTGAAGTTGGGCAATGTAGAAATACAAAATGCCTCCCGGCAATGCTTTGAACATGATAGCACAGTAAGGATGGTGTGACCTTTTGGATAGGCGGTAGCATACCTGTTTTTTAATCAATTACATAATACCAGGTATATTCATTTGATGTAAACAATTTTGTGTGCGTATTAGATTATCTATAAATTGTGAATATTTTATAAATATACAAACAATATATATATAAGGAATGTGTAGGGAATGAATGGATTCAACAGCGTTGTTTTAGAAGTCGGTTAATGAATGACAATTGATGAGAGAAAATTGGTCAGAACAGGAGCAAATATAGAGCCACTGAAGTTGGCTCTATATTTGCTCCTGTTCTGACCAAACAACTTCTACGTTTGATTAAACTATCCCACTATTTCTCTAGAACAAGCTGTGTTTTCCTGCTGGGACTGACAACAAAAGAATGGACTAACTATAGTTATAAATCTAAGCACATGGTCAGCTAAAATAAGTATAGAGACAATTATCTTTTATTGGTATCAAATATTAATGGTAATATTAGTCGTTTGTGGAAATATTCCGCATTAATTGATCGAGCAGCTATGGCTGCTGTCGGTCGTCATTTATAAACTCATTCTCTTATAACTAATTATTTCCGGAAAATGTGTTTCTGAAGAACATTAGCTGTTATCGCTCTTTTTAGTAATGATGGATGTTTCCTTTCTAACCTTTAATTTGAATTAGTGTGGACCTTCAACATCCTGACTATGTCATTATTATCACTTCGACTTATATACGATATACGTTTCAGCGATTCACGTTGTATAAAGTCTTCAATTAATGTAGTTCCTTTTATCTGGCAGTGTTTCTTTTTGTGTTTCTGTAGCGCCGATTAACAATTTTCGAAGAAGGATGACATTTGTCAAGATCACAAGCTTCATTTACACAAGCTTCATTTACACAAGCTCATTTTAACGATTGATATTAAAAACGGTTGTATACAGCTGAAAGTTTTAGATATTTCTGAACAAGTTTGGTCCTGTGTACGTCCCTCATATCTCGGTCAGAAGACAACATAACTTGAGTTCTCAGTTTGACCCAATGAATGACAAGAAAGCGATCCCAATTACACCACCGCACACATCCTGAAAAGAAATTGATACGTAGACAAGCCATATTGTTTTCACTGTGCAATTTTGTGACCCTTAGAGAGTTGTAGCCACAGCTTGTTCTTATTTTAAAAGTTAGACTCTCGGCATTGTCTACTGCATCTGTAGCTGATGTACATTTATAGATGCTCTACTTTATATATTCGAAATAAACTTTAGTTATTCGGGCTGTGCTTATTTTTCTATCAGCCTCAAACCAATATGGCCACTCTTCTCTAATTTCTTTCATCAAAAAAGGATTTCTGCTTGCAGAATTGTCGCTCACTGAACTTATCTTTTCTTAGCATTCTATAAAAAGGATAGAGATGACTGTGGGTGTCAATTTAGTAGAGCTGCATTTTTCTCAATTTCCATTACCCACTGGTCTGGCATCAGCAGTCATATCGCGTACAAGGTCACGTTAAATCAGATTTCATTTCAATACTAATACATAAAATGAAATTCAGCAGTTCACAATGTCCATGTTTAAATGCTTATATTTATCAAATAAGTGATATGTCAATACCTGACTATAAATTCGTAGAAAAACGCACTTGTTCCCGCGCACCTAATTACCCGGTCAGGCTGTATATATATATATATATATATATATATATATATATATATATATATATATATATATATATATATATATATATGGGAATATTTTAAATCTTATCGCTCTGATCATTTTATATTTCTGGTGGCAGTTCATAACAGTATTAAACAAATCTCTTGCTTTTAATGTCATTTTGGCAATTACGCTTATTTTTCTTCACCCACCAACTCGAATTGCGCCATTTTCATCAGCAATATATATTGCAAACAATCACGCGTAACTAGAGAAGAAGGCCAAACTCGCGTTTTATCTAAGAAGTTATATTAGATAATATATACATTTTTGGGGGTCATTTGAAAAGTCTTGTTTTCTTCCAAAGTAGATGCCAATATTGGTGCAATACAAGCGCAGATGAATGAGTTATGTCTAACTTATGATATACACTGTAAATCAGATATCGAAAATTTATTGAACAAAAAATAAGCGTAGACACACAATAGGATCTATTCAAATTTACCAGTCAACAAATGATATGATTATGCCCCTTCTACGTTCACCTTTCAGATATTATCAGATAAAATCAATATGAACATTAGAACATAATGGAACTCTGCATGTGTAGTTTAAAATGAATGAATTATGAAACAGCGAACTTTCTCCAGTGTGCCGTCAGTTGGCAAGAATGTGGCTACATACCTCCATTGGCAACCAATAATGAATTTAATGACATGATCTCTTGAACTTTGGCACTTGTTCTCGATTAAATTTATCTAGATAGTGCTTGACCCATTTGCCCTCTAGAACGCATATACCTGCAAACATGCGCGGATGCGAAGACTAATGAAATTTGTTTCCTCTACTTGTTGCAATGTAACTTATCAATATTTGGGGCTGAAATGTTTTGCACAATTTTACAAGTTGTTCGTTACAACAAACATATTTTAAATGTTTCTTTGAGCAAAACTGATATCGGAAGAATTATTCATCTCTCTGTAATATAAACAAATAATCCTTACGATATAATTTCTGGTCAAACAAAATTTTAAAATATTTTCTAGCTATTCTAGGGTTTTGGTTGCAATGATATTTCATAATTGTTCTGTACAGTCAATAGTGGGAATGAGTTTTCAAAGGAATTCTGTGACATGTTGGTAGTTAGTTTAATCCACTATTTGTCTGTTACTTTCGGAAATGGTTATAATGATTTAGTTCGGAGCTAGTTTGTTCTGCACCTAGCAGCAAATAAAGAGATCGGTCAGCATTAGATGCAGTGTATCGTATACAATTTTACAGATCCCTTGACGAATGTCATCAAAAGTCCATTGATTGTATTTGCAATAGATTGTGGTGTTCTTAACTCATTCACTTCTATCTGTTTGTGGAATTAAATCAGTGGCAGGATCCCTGTGTCAAGGGAATGATCATTAAGAAAATGTTGGAAAGCTTTAACCAGAGATTCTGGATGGAATCATTGTTAGTAGAAAGTTCATTACATTCTGCAGTAGATATTTTGAATTATGTTCTTTTTTTTGCTGTTTGTGAGAAAACAATACTTGTATATTCCCAGTGAAAATAGTTTAGATAATTATAGAGCTTGGTTTTCTGCTTTAGTTATGCCTAGTTAAAAGAAATCTATAATTTATAGATGAAAACAGATTGTATTGACAGTTATCAATGTTGAGTGTAGTGCGACTTTGTTTAGACCTGATGGCTTGACGATAAACGGTATATTCATGGAATTACTCAGAAAATAAGAAAAAAGGTGGATAGTGATGTGTGTTATGGTTTAGGGTTTCTAATCTTGTAAATAATTTAAACGGTAACATAAATATAAATGCAATTAATGTTTTTGAATGACACGAATTGAAAGAAAGAAAGTCGAAATAAATGAGTATTTTCGAGCAAAAGAATGGCCCATCAAAAATTAATTTTCAATGCAAAATCTAAATTATAATTGACGCAAAAATTGAACTAAAGCTTATTTCATCATATAATGCAAATGTACATAGGACATTGTGAATATATTAGGTTGGTGCAAAAATAATGACGTAATAATGTCGTTTTTGACGTTAAAAATACGTCAAAAAACGACATTATTACGTCATTATTTTTGCCCCAACCTAATAGAATGAGATAAGAAAATAGCTCCCTTCAAATAATACCGATCGAAGTTGGTAATAAAAAAATACCTTCATTAACAGAGGAAAAAGAATTGTAAATAGTAAAGGAAAAGAAAACAAACAATGATATTTATTTTGTTGCTAGATGGAAGAAAATCGACGTAATCGTTAAAAGTAATGCTTGCCTAAACTGAAGTGAACTCCAGAGAGAATTTCCCCATCTTAGGCTCGCATCAAAGATAGAGACTGGAATCCATTACTTACTTGCAAATTGCTTTCCAATTATCTGCAGTAATGTTGACATATAGTTTTGTAAACCCAGTTTCAATTAATTCAATGTCTAGCTGTAGCATCTTCCGACCCTTATGTCATATGACTGACAAAATCGCAGTATTTTTAACATATCTATATCTTTGATATTGTTAAGTCTGTTGCCTTTTAAAAATTTGGAAGCGGGAACAAAATGTATTTAATTATATCATTTTTTATAATTAATTCTCGGAAATTGGCGAGTCTTTTTATGCTCCCTGATTTGTTTTTAATATCTGAATCTTATTCAATGATACAATTATCTGAAGGCGAAACAAACGGCAACTGCAGATATAATTCAGATTGCCCTCTCCTTCCATCGTCTAGCGGTAGTTCTTTCCAAACCGCATCTTTTAACACAAATGTTTACTTTTCTTGGCTAATCAAAGACCCTGGAGCCTAGGTATTTTATTGATGCATCTTTTTCTAGGTATATTATCTGCTTTTCTGTAGTGATATTCTTACATCTAATAAGTTTCTTCCGATAGGCCAACAGAAATAATGACATAGTTGATCCCGACTTATCTTATATCATCCACTTCGTATGCAATTATTTTGTTAACTATAAGATTTGCAGCATATATAGAGAATAAATACAGTTTTGACATGATAATCAATACTACATAGTTAGTGTCTATCTAACGTCTAAAGCGATCTAGTGTTACTGCTAATTTTGCCGGCTTTATGTAGTATTGGAGCATGAAAGGAAAGCAGTAGAAGAATGAAACCGGCCCTTCTCGTTTCATTTATTTTGACCTTAATAAGTGTATTCATCAATTTTATGTTGGGTATTTAATTTGTTCCTACGGTATATATATTCTATTTATTTGTTTTCTATATCTTTCTGGATATAATATATAATGAACTTTAATTGGTGAGAATTTATTTTATCCTTTTGACACAGGATGTGGGGTTATGTTGTATAACAGTTATTTTTTTTTCCTAATTACATTTTGAAATAAACACTGATCGTTTGTTTATGATGTTATCTACTAGGAAATTGATTGTCGCTCTCTTCATCTTTCGGCAACTCATACATTGTTTTCAAATGTCCATGTACGGCGCTGTTTTCTTAATTTCGATATTACGCACGTTGTGTTTTTAGTGCGTGTTTTTCATTTTATATTTTAATTTTTAAATATTTACCCTGTTAAATTATTTTTAAGTGATATGCATTAAGATTACAAGTCACAAAATAAGCAACATCTGCCAGAAGTGACAGAATGGAATCATTACCATTATTAATATAACGACGGAAACTTCATTCTTTATCAGAGTTGCATAGATTAAAAAAAAATATTTACGAAGGGGATGTTCCTCCAAATACAGAGAAAGAAACAACAGAGGGTGCTTCCAATTCCTTGTACACCTCAACTTATCATTGATTCGTAAAAAAGGCAATGAGAAAATTCGTTAATTCGCATGTCAGTTAGTTATGCTCCATGCGTGATACACGCTTAGGCGATCATGTATCTTTCGAAACATGACTGACGAGGCAGATTTTTTCTCGCAGTAAGTTGAAATTTCATTCAGTTGCCACCCAAGACTATAGAACCCGGTCTGTCCTGCTATTTACCCATCACTGGTGTTGTGGGGGGGATGCATATCTTTCCCAAGTGTATTAGCACGTAAATGAATGTAATAAATTCGATTGGAATTCGAACTCGGCTCTCCGGTTCTTCAAGAAAGATATGAAAAAAGCATGCAACAGCACTTTACACATACACTCAAACTACAGTCTACAGTGATAAGAATGAAATATAGACTGTGAAGAAGAAACTTATTTCGAACATAAGTTCCTAACCTATGATACCCTTAGCGGCGTTTTTCCATTTGCCAAACCTACCCCTCTCTTTTCCGCCAGCCATTCCCAAAGATTGTTAAGCAGATGGCTCGATGTCTTCAGCTATTTACCTTACCCCCCCATACACATTATAAGATTTAGGTTTTCCAAGCTATCATCCCTCATTAGGTTTCCTAACAATGTCATCTGTCTCTTTTTGATTCTGGGTACAATTTTTCGTCATGTTTCCTTGTTGTCTACTTGCTCTGTGTATGCAATTCTCAGTATTCTTCTGTAGAACCAGATTTCTTTTGCTTCAAATTTTCCCTTAATTTTGGTGAAATTGTCCAGTATTCGCTGCTATACAAAGGATTGGTATCTCATAGCAATTTTGCACTCTTTCCTTTGTTTCTTACTTCTTAGCATTTAGAATGCATTTTCACTAATCTGATGGGTTTTCAAATACCAGTGTCGTATTGTCCATCTTCTGTTACTCGCATAAATAAAGACATATCATAAAGGAAAATATTATTAGAATAATAAATAAATAAAAAACATATTTTAATGATTTTAATTTTGTCACACTTTTCCGAAGTAATAGGGATGAGGGAATATTGTTGATGCAGAATGTGGGATCGACTAACCAAATTCGGTTAAATGCTGTTACCATGACTTTCTCATGAATGACTTTAGAAAAAATGCCTGGCTTTGGGAAAGCTATAATATCTTCTTCCTACAATATCTAAAATAGTAGAGCAATCTAGACTTTCTAGATAGAACCTACAAGTAAGGCTTCGCTGAATTTTAGACCAAGAAGACAACAGTATGAAACCTCTCAACTGTCTTTTCCAATAACTGCTTTAGTCTAAAGTACTTGAACAAAAATAGCATAACATAAAATTTGAACACAATAATCAACACCTTATCCGGAGATTGGAAAAATATAAAAAATAATCAAGCGTGTTTGAATGAATACTTACTGCCTAAATAAACCCTCTCACTCTCTCTCACTCTCTCTCTCTCTATCTCTCTCTCTCTCTCTATATATATATATATATATATGTATGTGTATATATATATACATATATATACATATACATATATATATACATATATATACATATACATATATATATATATATACATATATATATATATATATATATATATATATATATATATATATATATATATATATATATATATATACCTCTCTGTGTGTGTGTGAGTGAGAGAAAGAGAAAGAGAGTTAATCGAAGAAAACTCCAATGTTTAGAAATCCAAACAGGTAATCTCCATTTAAATATTGACGAAATTATAATTGAAGTTCTAAAACTAACAGAGTATCAAAACTGAATTAATTGCATTTTGCAAGATCCTTTCAGCGTTAATTTTCAGTGTTCTTTGATTTGTCCGCATGCCATGTCGTCATTTTAGGCGAGCACTTGCCAGGAACTGATAACGAATTGAGAGAAATTCTAGCAATGTTTAAATTATATGTTACTGTTAGAGCGAAAACACACCCGTAATGTAGTCCCTGATTAGATTATTTTCTCTGTTGTGACGGTTGAATGAGGATGAAAAGGGGAAAGCTATCAAAATTAGAGAATTACACTGAATTGAAACTGAATTGAAGCGAAATAAATCTGTTCTGATTAATTTATATTTAGGATTCCCAAAATTAAATGAAGCTCCGATTAAGCAATTGATAAATGGATGTCATGAAGTGCATAGAATTGTAATATTATTGGTGTTTGTCTTGTGATGGATGCTTTAACTAGTTACCTTTCTTTTTCTATAGGCTTGCTTTTAAAATAAATTTGGTTACAAAATTTCTGCATCCTAAATACAGATGTAGAATAATTTACAGTATAAAATGATATGTTAAAAATGTATATTTAATACCTTCCACATTTTTCCAATTTTCATCATTGACGTTAGGTTAGTGACGGAAAGCAAGAAGAAAGGATTGCTACCTGTCAGAATTCAGAATGCATTCTTGCCAACAAAAAAAAAGGTCCAATGTGTGAAGTCTGTATTGTGGACGTCAAAATCAAGTAGGTATAGAAATTGAAATATCTTGGCTGTATCCTAAGTGATGATCTAAACTATGAGACAACATTTGAAAACGCATAAAAATAAGAAATTATTAAGAGATAGGAGAAATTTGTTATAAACAAAAGGTGTGCTGAAATGACCTGTAATATAATTAGATATTACTGATCACTTCAAATCAGAGGCGCAATTGATGAATGATGAAGCAACAAGGACGAATTACGAAGAATATGAACTACAAGAGCACTGTTATCTGACATAAAAAAGCCGAAGTTCTTGCAATAGTTAATGAGGAAAGAGGGAATGTAGAATTTAACTCTCTTTGAAATATATTTAAAATACGCATTCACATATATGTCCCATTATCGATAGATTTAATGTCCATTTCATCCATTTGCTGGCAGTAAGCTTCGACAGAGATGTTCTGGTTAGATTGCAGAAAATTGTAATGGACAACACACATGCCTCCACCCTGGAATTCTTCTGTTGGTGCAACTTTTGAAAATGGTTTGGGTGCTTCGTCATGATGAAGCTATTGAACCGACTGTTAGATTATCATAAAGGATACATGTTCTCATTACAAGTCACTGTTCAATCAAAAAAAAGATCCTTCGTATTTCGCAGATGCAGAATTGAACAGACTTAAAAATATCGAACTCTTTGACTTTCACTTTGTTCATGTGCAAACCAATTATCGATTGACGACTTCCCGATATATCTGAAATAATGACACACTATCTGAGATATTTCTCTGACACGTATACACGGGTTTAGTTCTACTAGTATTTTTAGATGCTGATTGTTAATTGAAGCTGGACGCCCTCCACCATCTTGGAGAACTTCAGAAACAATCACCTTTATAACTGATCATTTTCACACAACTCTGTGTAATGATGGCCACACATTGCGAAGCATTATTACAAAAGTAAATGCATCGCTTCTTTTTTCATGTTTAAGATAAAGATATATAATATTTTAAGTTAAATTCTAAAAGAAATTGATATCAAATTAAGAAAAAGGCGAGTTTACATCAATTTACAGTTGATCTAGCAAGATATAGCCGTAACTTCGATGTTGACAGTTTCTTTTCACACTTGTGGAACTCTCTCTCAAGATTTCCAGCCAACTTTAATCTGCAAGAAGTTAAATGCAATGTCAATCACTATCGACTCTCCACTTAATTGCTCTTTTCTCTTTTTCCTCATTACAAATATTTCTGATACTAATTCCTTTACGCTCCGCAACCCCTTGTATACTAGTGTCTGTACTGTCTTGCTTGTGGCAATACTGATTAAAAAATATATTTTTCAATTTTTAAAATGTTACATTTAGACGTATTAAATCTAATACGTCTAAATGTAACATTTTAAAAATTGAAAAATTCGTTATTTGTACGTATCTTTGTACTTAATATAATATCAATAAAAAATAAGAAGAAGACATTCTGAAAAAACGTGTATAAATGGTAGTACAAACTGAAACATTTGAAGAATACCCGGGATGAATGAAAACTTCAAAGTCAAGCTCGAACATTTTTTGCCTCTTCACGAAAGAAACGTGTTGACTAGTCTCATCCTATGCAATCATTACACACATTCGGTTCACTCATTTCGAAAGATCTTTTCCTTCTCTTGGTTTTCTTGTTTATAGTAGAGATTTCTTTTCTCAATTTGTCGATATAAATATCATTCAGTCTTTCAAACTCTGCTTTTTGTGTTATTATTATTATTATTATTATTATTATTATTGCCCCATTTCACTTAACCAACTACTATATGATTGATGTAGAGTAAGCACGCTTTTCGCCTGTCATATTTTGAAAATGACAACAGTGCAGTTTGCTAATTAGCAAACTGCACACGCATTGCCTTTCATTGTTGATTACGGGTTATTAGCTTATGTTAATTGGTAAGCGTTCTTCCAACTCTAAGAGAATGTTCACTTTCCTTCAAATGATTTTCAAATTCAGATTTTAATATTCCTTAGATGGTACAAATCTATATTCGTATTGCGATATCTTCCTGTAATGGTTGCTCTCAGAATCAACGGAATAATCATTATTCGTCGAGAAAGATCACAATCACGAAACATCGAAAACAAATTGCCAGTTTCCAGATCTTCTCTAAACATCACAAACTGTTTTGGCGCTTGAAGGCATTTTCATTCTTAAAATAATCGTATACATATTGAAAATGGCGGTCATGTTCTTTAATAGGATTTAAAAATAGATTATTGTTTAATGTTGACTTGTTTTTAAAATGTAACTTACTATGACGTATCTTACAATACAATTAAAAACTATATTTTTAATGTATTAAGACAAAAACAGTGTCAAAAGTTTCATTTAAAAAAAGAAAATTAGAGAAAACTGTTGAAATTATTAGGCTATACAATAGCAAATTGAATCCCAAACTATTTATTTTCAACATTTTTATATCTCTCTTCATATGAAATAATGTAAATAAAAATTATTCTAACCATTATAATATTAGAATTGTTATGGAATATAATCGGAAAGTAAAAGTTGTTTAAACAATCTGTATAAATTTTCGAAAATAATTGGTTCCTCTACAGTGTTTCATTTCTTGGTCGATCCTGTTTAATTATTACACACTACCGAATCTGCTTTTTGTGTGATGGCTAGAAAATTGCATGTTTCATGTTTTAAATGTGAATTGGCATGTAGTTGATAATTTCTTCATTGATATATAAATTATGGAGAAATCATATCGAACTTGAAATACTTGTCTCTTTTGTAATATCTATACTTATCTCTCTTTTATATCCGTTCGCCTAAACTATTCAGCTAGATATAACTGATATTCCGTTTACCTCACTCTCTTACTATCTATCTATCTATCTATCTATCTATCTATCTATCTATCTATCTATCTATCTATCTATCTATCTATCTATTTGTCTGTTTGCTTGTGCGTTGGGTATATAATCCAGCCAGTAAAGGAGTATATATAGATGAAAATATATAGTGATTTAGGTAACTTCATATTGTTATCTTTTTGAGACCTCAGATTTTCAAAACTTCAGAAAAAGGTATACATGTAAGTAACTATTCCAATGAACATTTAGAATATTTCTCAAAAATATGAGTTATATTTGAATATTAAATATTAGACAATAATTTTACTTTGACGTTACGTTTCTTTTCTGTTTTTTAGAACTAATATTAGATTTTAATTCTTAATTCTCATTTCAGTTTTGTTCTTAAATTATTCTGTCTTTCCTGCCTAAATGACTAATAAAGAATGATAAACGGGGAAAATAGGCAAGATATTGAAATTCGTAAAATAAGAAAACTATATATAATAATATCTATAGGGAAGATGAATATCTGCAGAAATCATTACAGAGATTCAGAAAGTGTACGAATGATATTGATCGAGGAAAGGCGACTTAAATTTGGGTTTTGTATAATAGTGTTTTCTTTGTTATCAAACGCTTTAATTCGTATTATTCGCTATATGATGAGATTAGTTTTTATTTCTCAATAATTTCCTTTAGTACATTTTGCGCTGTTTTTACTAATTACAATTGTTGATTAGAATTTTTATTCTGGGACTTCATTCATTCGTATCTCAGCAGATTTTCAAAAATACATCGAATTCATCAAAAACATTGAATTGCATAGGAATAATTTCTATCTATCTATCTATCTATCTATATATATATATATATATATATATATATATATATATATATATATATATATATATATATATTGTAATTTTTGTACCGATGTGCGCAATGTAAACAAACTGGCGCCATATTTTTTATCAGCACGGTGATTTGAGCGTGCCAAATTATTAGTAAAGTTTAGTAAAATTCACAGAATTGACAAAACAAAACGTTTATTAAGGTTACACGTGAATGTTTATCATCAAAAGAAGCTAATAAATAAGATAATCAAGCAAATAATAACAGATACAAACAAAGGCACAGTTTTAAACAAATAAATATGGAATGTGCTTTCCCTCTTTTGAAATTACTTGAAGAAGTCGACGATCCATAGAATTTGTTAATTGTAGGATGTCATCTGCTGTAATGCCGCGAGATATGTCAAGAATTGCTTCCCACAACTCAGCATTGCTCCTGAATTGTCGTCCGTTGGCGTACAGTCTTCGCTTCATGATGTTCCAAAGATTTTCGATTGGGTTCAAATCCGAACAATTTGATGGCCACTTCATTTTTTTGAGGTCCATCGAAGACTAACTGTTTCAAATATTCAGTAGTCTTGTGAGCAGCATGTGAGGGAGCATTATCTTGCATAAAAACAATGGCCCTTCTGAAGGCAACTCTTTGCCTTTTCATACACCTTCATAAACGCTATATATACATCAGCAGTCATTTTGACGCCATCTGGTATTCTCCATGGGCCCACTAATGTTTTCCAATACTACCACCCCAGATCATTATGCCTCCACCGCCTTGTCCGTTCATTACTGAGCTTTTAAACCATCTATCTGGCCCATCAAGTGTTGCTCGAGTTTCGTCAGTGAACAAAACTTTAGAGAAGTCAATCTTCATACTGTCCTCGGCCCATTTCAATCCATTTTGAATGTGATTTCTCGTCAACAGAGGCTTCGATACAGATTTGACTGTTGTTGCTATTTCCCTCTGATACCGACACGGAGTACATTTAGACACAGTAGGATCTCCAATGCGACTGAAAAGCTCTTAATTCGTAAGTCCAGGGTTCTTCGTCGCCTCTCGTTTAAGTCGTGACATGAGACGACGTTAAATAACGCACGGCTTGCCTGTATCTGCCCTATTGCGTACTTGTGTAGGGTCGGCGGTGAACTTTTTCACTGTTTGATGACACCTCCCTATCATTTTAGAAATTTCTAGGGTAGATTTACCTTTTGACAGTTCTGAGGTGATACTTGTCTTTTCAGCATCACTTAAACTGCCTTTACGGCCCATCATTTTACTAAATTCTTAGACTAATAATTTGGCACGCACAAATCACCGTGCTGATAACAAATATGGCGCCAGTTTGTTTACATTGCGCAGTTCAGTACAAAAATTTCAGCGATTGCGCAGATAATTCTTGCCAACATTGAGTAAAAGTTTTGTGTGAATTGATTGGACGGTTTTTGAAATATTAGAAAAAAGTTGTCTCCATAATAATTTGGCACGAAGTGTATATTGCTTCGCGTGAATGAAATTAGACGTTATAAAATAGTTAAATACTTATATACATTATTTTCAGATTGACGTTTGCTTTTAATTAAAGTTTGTTGTTTTTAGAATATTTTTCATTTTGACATTCTTGTTAAATAGGTCTATATTTTTTATAATTTCTGTAAATATTTCTGGATTGTTCTTGTTGTATGTTGAGAGATATGCTAGAGTTTGACGTTACGTTTCTTGAGATTTCGTAGTTGGTCCCAGGGAATTTTTTTTTTTGCTTGGTCGAAACCTTTGTTTATTTATGTTGTAGGAGAGCCTCATTTTTTAGAGTTCTATGCAGTTCATCTAGGCGGTATTTGGAAGTGATTTTCAGCCACTATAGTGCAAAACCTACATACTAGAGACTGGCTCTGGAAATGGAGATATTGTTGGGTGTCTGTAGATTTGTGATACATATCTGTGATTGTTTGGTTGTGTCTATTTCTAAAAATGGTAATTCGTTAAAAAATATATTCTTGGGTGTACTTGATTTTTGGGTCTAAGTTTTGAAGTAGAGTGTAGAATCGGTTAATATCGCCACATGACGATTTCCAAAATATGAAGCAATCATCTAATATCGTATCCAAGATTTAGTGAAGTGGATTTGTATATTTTCCCTATGTATTTGTTCTATCTTTTCATAAAGGTTTACCTCTAGGTAAGCTAATGTTAGTGCGGCATATATTGGTGCAATGTTTGTTCCCATTGCGGTACCTAGGGTTTGGATATAGTTTTTGTTGTCAAATTCGAAGTTGTTATTGTTTGGAATTAGTTCTATATTACCGATAATTAATTCTTTAGTGAGTCGAGGATGTAGTGTTTCTGGATGTTTTCCTATTCAACATGAGATCGCATGTTTACCTAATTCATGGAATATGTTGCTATCTAGGCTACTGATTTCAAAAGTTGTCTTAAGTGTTTCCGGATCTACTCTTCGGTGTATGGGGTTAAGAAAGAGAATATCGTCTCTGATGTAGCTTTTAATCTCCTTAGTAAATGGTTGTAGTATTTTGTCTATTAAGTTACTAAGTCTGCAATTGGACAGGCTGTTCCTTCTACTATGGGTCTGAATGTCAGTTCACTAGGGTTTGGGATGCTAATGTATTCAGATTTTTGTGTCTGGATAGCGGTTTATATTTCATTCGATTTGTGAATTTTCGGTTGTCCATAGAAATTGCTTATTTTTGGTACAAAGTTTATTAGGAAATACTTTTCTTTATTGTTAATATATTATTATGTGTTGTGCATAGTTTTGTGATTTTTGATATAATATTTTTGTCTGTGTTGATGTCGATTAATTTGCAGTTGTTTTTATCCCCTAGCGCTTATAGAATTTTTGTTTTGTATTATATTTTGTCCATGATTACTATAGCGCTGCCTTTACCTGCTTCCATTATGTTTTTCAAAAAAATATATATTTAGTTCATTATTATTATTATTATTTTTATTTGGGAATAAATTGGATTTGTTTTTTACTAATGATTCATCTGTAAGTTTTTTCGTTATTATTAAATGTTTCTTTTATTCTGAGTTTGCGTTCAAATTCCTTAAGGTCTATTTTTAGGTCTGTTATATTGCTTTTCTGAGCAGGGCAGAATTTTAGGCCTAATTTTAATAGGTTGATTTCGTCCGTTGTAAATGTTTAGATAAGTTTATTATTTTAGTTTTGTGTCATTTAAACTGGTTTCTTTTTCGAACTGCGGCTTCTGAAATAATGATTGTTTCTTTTTACATATTTTGGGTTTTCTAAAAGATATCCTTTCTCTACACGTTTTGGGTTTTCTAGCCATTGACAGCTCCTCTTGGTAGAATTGGAGGTGTTGCTTCTAGATGGCTTTATATCAGTGTTTTCGTTTTGGATAAAGGGGTGTTCCAGATATTTCTAGATTCGTTGTCTCTGTTTGGATTGTATGAGGATTGTATATAGAGATTTTCGGGGAATTTTGAACGTGTTCCTTGATATGTTTTATGGTTGGTAGTTGTTGGGTGTGCTATGTGATATCGGTGAGTGTTGATTTTATAAGTATATAATATATATACTAATATTAATACTCGTTTTGAAAATAAAAACTCAGATAGCTCAACTTGTAGATAGCTCAACTTGTAGATATCTCAAGACAAATCGGCACCGGAGGAAAAAATTGGAAATAAAAAAAAGAAAGAACTAAAAGCATCCATAAGCTCGAATGGGCGTCTGGGTAAAAGAAATAGAAGCAATGTCAATCTATACATTTTTTCAATATTAAATATAATATCAATTACTTTGAGCGACAAAGTATTCTATGCAAGATAATGGCAGATAGTGTGCATTTGATTCTAGCTATCGCATTATACATTAAGATTACGTTTCGCTTCAGAAACTAATGCATCTCATAGACGTAGCAGTATGATGTGGCGATGTGTGTTACATCAATTAAAGAGGTTAGGTGAAATCTCGGTAGGTTTTCCTGGCTCTTTAGTATTTATATATATAAACAGCAGGATGTGTGTGTGGGGGGGTGTAACGAATATACGGCTGCAAATTTCGACGGATTTTCACCAAAATTAATATACGCATGCTCCAAGTTAGCGGAAAGGTCAAGACCGACGTTGCATTTCCCAACTCCCATCGATAGTGGGAATAATCAATTTTTCATGCTTCTACGGCAGTTTTCATGTAGTTTGCGGCCATTTTGTACTGGCCAGAGTGAGAGCCTATAGCTGGCGTCACGAATAGGCACGAATGTTAACTAGCATGCTAGCATGCAAAAAAAAAAAAATCGATAGCTGCATTCGTCATAAGTGGGAAAAATTTAAATCTGCATGGCACTTTACTCCAATTGGCTCATTCGCTTGCTTAAACTCAACGTTGATTCTGATTCCGCAGAACTGGGTTGGGTCTGAAAAAGTATTTGTTGTTAACATTCTTTTTTCATTCGGTTTTTCCAGTTACGAGTCCTTTTTTAAATCTGATCGTTTTGTGTTCATTTTGTTTAGTTCTTTTTTCGTAACAGACTTAATCTTTAGTATAGAGCTTAGAAAAATTCGCAGTTTGAGATAGGCAAAAAGTAAGGCATGTAGCAACATCAACACGGCAAAGGGCACTCTTTTAAAGGCAAGGAAGGGCAAAAATAATTTAAGTGATAGCGATTGCTGTATGAGTCGTACGATTTTTGAATCAAGCACGGACAACGCTGGGCCACGCTGCTAGTATATATATATATATATATATATATATATATATATATATATATATATATATATATATATATATATATATAGTTTTTGTGGGAAAGTCTTCAAAATATCAACATTTTTATTATTATACACAAAATTATGAAAATTCTATTCAATATCTAATGATTTAGTTGTATTTTAAATATGTACCAAGAAAATATATCCCCTTTTATAATTTTACTCTTTTAGTTTAGTTAGTTTATACTAATTTAAAATCATAACAAGTAGTTAGGTAAAATAAATCATATAAATTGTTAGTAGGCAAACTCTGATAACGAAAGTGTAAAATAAGAGATAAGAAAAAATAACAAGACAAGTGAAATATATGCGAATATTTAAAACTCTAATGTGGAAAAGAATTTGAGTAATAGAAAGAGGATATGGTAATGTGGAAAGTTATTCATGGGGAGATAAATTGTTTGCGAAAATATGACAAAGTAGATTGATATACGAGCTTCAGACAAATTCTCAGAAAGTATAAAAGAAAGAAAGAAAACAAAGAATGTTAAGAAAACAAATTCATAGTGAAAAGGTAAGTTGATAAAGGCAGTTTATAGCAAATGGAAAACCAATGAAATTCTCAGAAAGAAATATACAATGCTATTAAAAGCAGAAATGATGAAAGATAAAATCTTTTTATCATCGATAAATCAACGACAATAGAATAAATTATTACTATCATAAAAGAGGATGTTGGAAAGAAAGTATGAAAATAATTTTGCAAAACAATCTAAAGGAAAATGAACTAAACATTACATTATGAAAGTAAAGTAAGAAAAGTTAGAATATAAACGATTATCAACAAATAAATTAAATCACTAACTTAACGCTGACATGATGTCGAACACTGCAGTGTTATTTATAATAATATTTTTTGTAGTACTGTAAACTAAGGTCGGACGTGTTTTCGAATGAAACCATATCTTCAATAATTCTTTTGAACGATGTATATTTATAAATTCGACTTGATAAAATTGATGTAACACACATCGCCACATCTTAGTGCTACGTCTCTGAGATGCATTAGTTTCTGAAGCGAAACGTAATCTTAATGTATAATGCGATAGTTAGAATTAAATGCACACTCTCTGCCATTATCTTGCATAGAATACTTTTTCGCTCAAAGTAATTGATATATTAAATATTGAAAAAATGTGTATATTGACATTACTACTATTTCTTTTTCACAGTCGCACATTCGAGCTTACGAAGGAATTGTCTACATTCCATATAAATGACAATGCGAGACTGTTATTTGGTTTCATGCCTTTGCGTACGGCTTGAAATATACCAGACATGAGTAACGTTTTCGACCACTTGGTCGTATTTTATATTGTTAATCATAACGCAGGTTGCACTACTAAAAATTCAAACTGTTTTTTTAAAATTATTATTGAAGGTACCGCAGCTATTTAGACTACATCAGATCTTACTTATTATAAAACCCAGGTTGTGTGTGTGTGTGTGTGTCTGTACGTTTATATATTGGATCGGATTTCCTACATTTTTCAACCGATTTCAACAAAAATTCACAGGACTACGTAAAATTACCTTGCGGTGGTTCTGACAGCAGCAAAAATCGCAAAAACACAATTGTTTTTGCACACAATCAATTTGAAAACATGATTAAGAGGCATTAATTAAAGGGGGAGAACTCATATCGAGTTATCCTTATAAAACCCAGGTTGTTTGTGAGTCTGTGTCTGTGTATGTTTATATATGGATTCGGATTTCCTACATTTTTCAATTGATTTCAACAAAACTTCACGTTTCTTATTTTCTTGCACACTTTTTCTTTATTTTTACATTCAGAATGCTTTAAAAATTCCATTTACAAGACAATTGTTTATAATAAATTCAATCGGTAGAATCATAACGATTGAAAACAATGTTTTTGTTTGAGTTTGGGTTTGACCAATTCGTAAAAAAAAGCAAAACAAAACAAAAAAAGAATAATTAAGACATCCGTGGCCGTCAACCTTAAACAATAATCTTTGCCAATTTTATTTTTCAGTCTTTATGATGGTCGATACTTGATCTATCTATTACTGTTACATCCTCGGGCAACGCCGGGCTCTACTGCTAGTCATATATAAGCATCTGCCTTAGAAAAGGGTGGAAAATCGATATTTTTTCTTTGGAGAAAATATTATTTTTATAATTAAAAAATAAAGTTTTGGTATAATATTATCCTTGAGCATAAGATTGTTTAGCTCATCCTGTTACGAGTAATTAGTTTCCAATTTATTTGTTTGAGTATGCAAACATATTTCCTTTTAAAACTAAAAGTGTATCTCTTGTCCAGCTAAACCAAAAAAAAAAAAAAACATTAAAGTTTTCTGTTTCTACGGCAAATGAAATTTACGCGCAAAAAAATCTTTATTGAAAATTGCTAATGGTTTAAAATGATGAAAAGGTTAACATAAAAAAGGTACAAAATCCAAGAAACATAGTATTTAGTCATTGATTATGTATTTCATTATGAATGATAGATTATGTGCGAAAACGTTAGAAAGTAAGGAAACCAACAACATTTTCATACCCGTTATTTTCCTCCTGAAATTATGCGTACCATTCAGAAAGCGGGTAGCAGTTTGCTCATGAGTGGAAAGGGCATTAAATATCATGCCATAATATGCGCTTAGTTACATTTTCTAAAAATACGAGCGTTAATACCAGTAAAATAATTACCTTCACAACTATACTTACTGTGCTTTAAACGCTTAAACTCTAATGTCATAAGTAATGAATCATTACTTCATATTGATTCATGCAAGGCATGATGATTTTTGCATTTCAAACAGAAGTCTGAACAATAAAAAGTATCATTATAACTGAATATCTTTTTTTCAGTAATATTCAGTAATAAAAAATGACTTTCCTAAAGTTAGAAATATATACAGTACAATGAACATGATCTACAAAAATGTACATTTCTTTTTATCACTATAGACTAACATTGATATATTCTAATAGAATGGCTTTATTTTCCAAGGTATATTTTCCTAACTTATTTCCGAAACAAAATGTAAACTCTTAAATTGATGGTTCACAATTGAAAATTGAATTCATAATTTTTTTTGTTATATAGTTTATGTTGTACCTAAGAGATAATATTCAACAAAACTTTTGTATTATTGAAAGTCCTTTTATTTATTATGACTGATTATTTTCAAATATTTGCATCTCGATGGATTGTCATTGTTATTAATATCGAAGGCTGAAAATACATGGCAGACCTATCTGATATTTGTTTTACACTGCATTACCATACATCAAATGGAAAACACTTCAAACCGTCAAAAATGCAAAGGATATAATTAGAAGATGACATGGGAAAATATAAAACACTTTTAATAAAAAGAAAACGTCGTAACATAAATATACAGCAAATAAGCAATTGTTCGCTTTAGTGGCCATATTTAATGTCGTACTATAAACGAACTAAAAATAAATGTTACTACTATTACTACTACTATTATTATTATTATTATTATTACTACTACTACTAGTAGTTGTAGTAATAGTAGTAGTAGTAATACTACTACTACTACTACTAATAATAATAATAAAAACAATTAAATTTTAAGAGAATTATTTCTCTGTGAAATTAGCTGCGAAATAGGTTTCTCTGGAAGACGAGTAGATTTTATAAATTGAATAAAGCCAAAGGAGGTTTCAATTGTCACAAGTCACTGAATGAATAATCGAATTATAATTATTCATGAGAAACCTTGCATATTTATGTTACTCGAGGGTTTGCTTTGCTGTAATGATTTGTAATTGAATAATGGCTAAACGACTTTTCACAGTCACAAGTCAATGGTCATTTAATAAATTTATTATTAATTCAGAGGGCACGGAGGTTGCATTGTTATAACTAGGAGGCAAAGATTTAACGTCTCTTGCAGTAATTCCCTATGTGTTTGTTTGCCTCTTAAATTTTTTCACGCAAATTTTGCTCTCAAAATTCATTTTGATTTAAGAACATTCAGAAAAAGTTTATCCAAGTAAATAAAGAATTGTTAAATTCATATCTAAACTAGGATAATTTATGATAATCTGAGACACGTAGAACAATTTCGTGTAGACGTATAATCTCAAACATCCATCGAATGATACTTCCCAGATATTTGTGATTCAAAAGCCCCTATATTCCTCCAATGTAAAATCATCAAACCATATTTTCAGTTTTAATTTTAGTAAGTATGTAGAGGTTAATAGTTTAAGTATCAGTAAATGTTATCCCTTTAATTTCCAGCGAAATTTAATAATTCGTATTAATGCAAAGGCCGATAATTTAATGATGGAAATATTATAGGTACTTTGGTGCATATTATTTCACCATATATGGCCTTGTACATTTTACCTTTAATAAAGTGTGCATTTTCGTTTTGCGATAAAGACTGTGTTATCCGAAAATCTAACTCATTTTTTATAAATTATGAACCGCATTGAAAATGATATCATATTGGCCAGCCTCTTAGCTTTTCTGGACATTTTTTTCGTACGCTTATGAAAAGGATTAGTGAGAAAAAATAAAAATGAAAATAATATGTATAATTATTCGTAAATAAAAATCAGCATTACATATTGCAGACATTAATTATGTATAATAATGCTGATAGTATTTGTGCAGTGTAAGCATTTCTGGAATACAAAGTAGTACATTCTGGTGTTGACATGAATGAGCAGTTGACTTGTTTCGAATATAAAATGCTAGAAGAAAATTATTGTCACCTATGTATTAGAGACATTCAAAATATTACTGTAATTTTTGTATGCAAAAATTGGTTCCTATGTCGCTTCATTTAAAAAAAGCTAACTATGCAATTAAATAACCTATACTCATATTTGCTATCTATTAAATATTACTCGAAATAAATCTACTCAATTAATACTAGTATCAACACTTCAAAACTATGTTTACAAAGATAGTGCTTTACATCTTTGCCCTCTGAAATGACATTCATAAGAAATAGGCAATTTAAGCATGGATCTGAAAATAAAACCGAAAATAAGCGGAAACAAATGACAATCAGTAACCGAAAACCAAAGAAAAAAAATTCTAAACAACTTTCCACCCATGAAACATCACATACATCAAAAATTCTCAAGGACTATCTATAACAGTTCAACTGCCCTGACTTACTATACTGCCTCAATATTCCCTTATACTTTGTAACCCCTCCCCTAAGCAAGTTTTTGAGGGTCTTTTCCCTCTTATCGTCCTCATTAGTTCTTCCATCTCTTAAGCCAAATCCACTTGGAAAGCAGTTAAAACTGTGTTGGTATGTCCTTCAGCGCTCTTGCCATCGCTGCCCCCACTACGCCTATTTTTGCTGGGGCAAGGCACAAAGACTGTCCAGCAAAGCCTCTGCAACCAACTTCTGTGAGTCATAATATATTTTCAATGAATTTCGCAGACACTGTTCGGCAAGTTCTTGGTATTTGGATCTCTTTCTCTCATTCACCAGTGTAATGAATTCCTCTCATGACAGACAAATAATACACTGTTCGTATAGTCGGTGTACAATATTAGATGTGTGCTCTCAGTGATTAATGTAGAATACATGGAACATTTTGAAGCATACGATGAGTATCAAGCAGTTTCAATTACTTCCATTCCATCTAATGATTAATTAAAATGAATCAAATATAGAATATATTTTTATCAAACTGGTAAAAACTTTTTTTAAATGAAATAATTTTATAACCATGAGATAAAACTGTGTCAAATAAAACAATTTTATGAAACTTATATGCGTTACGCTGCATCTCTAAGGCACAATCGGATTTAAATGTAAGCTGTCGGCTAACTATTGCAATCTTGAGCGAATATTAATTACAATTAATTCATTTTCTGATTCCGAAAAGGTCTATTAAACGTAGTTTTAAAAAATGAAGAAAAGAATATATAAAATTCTCTTTCATTTTCTTTCAAACTAGGAAATAATCTATTGAAGAAATTACCTTTTTGAAAATTGCATATTCACAATACTTCTGATAAATTTTCCCGAGATAAAATTTCCTTAGGATGCATGGATTACTTTTAAATCTGTGAATTAGAGGAAATTAGAATCTTTCACATATTACATATTGCAAATAAGAAATTTATTCAAATTTTATGTTGGTTGGTAAAACTGATAGTCATTGACTACAAATAATGGAAAAAATCATATAAATATGTATATAATCGCTACGTACAATAATATTAGGTTGGTTAAAAAATAATGTCGTTTTCTGACATACTAACATATGTGAGAAAACGACAATATATTTGCAACAACATAATAGTATAAGGTATCTCCACATAATTTTCGAAGAACTCTACAAAATTAATTAACTTCTAAATTACTGTAAACGTTAATATATACATAACCAGAAAGCATCGTATTCACACACTTTTAACGTTTCAAGTAATGTGATAAATCCTCGAAGACGCAAGATGTACTGAGATTATGACAAACTGACAAAATCTTATTGAGAAGAGTCAGAACGATAAAACGATCAGGATTCAAGGAGACAGAAGATGACAACTGACATTTTATTTGAATTTTAAAATATTGCAGTTGACAAGAAAAGCAAAAAGTCGATAGAGAGATCCACAGGCAAGATGTACCAGGGAAACAATTATTAGAATATAACGGACGGTTATATTTAGCAATTTCAAAAGTCAAATGCTGCAATCTAGCTGAAATTTGCAGCATGATTGAAAAGTAAATTCCCGATTTCAGGTATTATGGGCTGTCCCTTATTGTAAAAGTTATTGTTAGATGGGAGAGTCCATCATTCATAAAATATGGAGTTACATATCTATCGCCCTGTAGAATTGCGCTTAAATTCGCGAGGTTGAAGAAAGCTCATAAGAACAATTCTTATGAAAATACTCATGTAAAAGATACAGGGAGGCAATGTTAAGGTGATGGAAAATATATTGAAGCCTAGATGCCAGATCAACACCGATAACATTGCAGAATCTTTGAGTTTTGTCATGAATCTCTACATTTTAAAAATACCAAACGAAGTGTTGTAGTAATATAAAATAGAAGGTATATTCAGGTGAGAATTGTGTCTAGGATGAAAAAGTGGTCAACTTTCCTGGCAGCAGCAGTTTATTCGATATAATCGTTTCAATTTATATTAGTGGAAAACGTTAAATCGAGAAATTACAAAGAGTTACGTCCTTGGAAATTAGCATTGACCACTAAAACAAATAAAAGAGAGCAATTTGGTTTTGAAGACTTTAATATGTTACAACGGCAATGAATGGGATTCATTTCGTGGCTTTCTTTTAGACGCCATTTGCATTGATATTCTTAACCTGCCTATTAACAATAGTGACACAGAAGATTCTTCTTGGAGTTAAGCCGGCATCGATACTTTTATACCTTTTCGGAAATACCAGGCGAAACGACAATCTTCTTCTTAGTTCACACTGGCTATTGTACAAAGTAATAATAACTTAATACAGCAGTACTAGCGAGATAAACGATAGACAACTCTTTGTATCCGTTCGTAATAATTGTAAGCGTGTCCTCAAAGAAACTACGTATTTGCTGTTAGAATGAGGTACCGTGCAGCCTTTAATAAGTTTGGTTCTCTTGACTACTAGTGGTTATGCAATAGTGTGTTAAATAACAACAACTCTCCCATCCTCCAATCTTCACTCAATTTGATGTTAACAATTTCTACTTTAAAACATTGTTTTGCTCATAAATACTCTATAAATTCTACTGTTTTCTCATCTGGAGTATTTTGCATGACTTTCCACTTAGAACTGAATCTTTATTGAGTGATAAGCATATAACTCCCTCGGTGTTTTCTGCTATTCCCTCTAAACAGGATAACCACAATACTAGTGGACTTGATTATATCTCTGCTATAGTCCTTAAAAAGTGTGTATTTTTATAAAGACTACAATAAATGTCTTCTTACTTTACTATTGTTGGAAATTCTCTTTTGTACGTCTAATTTTAAATAACTCAAGCGAACCGTCTTCTGCTACTTCTATCGGCTTTTTAATCGTCTGCCCCCTTTTTGGCCAAGTACTACACCCTCTAATTAACTCTGAATTTGGTAAACACCTAGCAGGGTCTTCTTTCATATTCGCTTCTCGAGACCAAATGCTGATGTATTAACAATTTTATCAGAAAGAGTCTATCACGATCTAGATAATAACTATTCTTATGTGGCCACATACTGAACGTACTTTTAACATGACCTCACTGTTGGTTTGGATATCTCGAATGGCATTTGACCGGTTGTGGCATGCTGATCATCACAATTTGAAAGAAATTCGAGTCGGTCTAAAATTTCTATAATTTTAAATGATATATTCTATTGAGCTAAACTGAATTAAATTTGATGGTAAAATTTCTAACACAAACTTTGTCTTTAGTCATTTACCGTGCAAGGATTTTCGCTGATACTCGAAACACTCCTGTAATTAATCGGTTATTGATGTGAAGGACAGATTTTGATTAGCAAACCACCGAACATACGTTTCTGACGTCATGTACCAAGTAATAATATAGAAAACATTAATCAAACTGACATATCTATTAATAAGCCTTTAAATATTAATGCTTTACTATTTTTCTATCTAGATTCAAATAGTTGTCTTCTTAACTCTGTTAATTACACAAATTCATTGAATAGAAACTGATAATGCAGAAATAATGTTCAATGACTTGTAAACACAAAAGTACATTATATACAAATTGATTACTCCTCAGGTATCGAAGGTATTAAACGAAGCGAAAGAAGTTTCCTCTAAGTAATCGAGAATTTCTTCATATATTCTCTTAGTTTATATAGTTTTCATAGAAATATTGATAAGATAAAATCGATGATTTTTATCATATTTAGGTGTTCTTAATTTAGTTAAAAAGTAATTGATTTTAATATAAGTACTGATTAATTGATTTTGATATAAGTACTGGTTTTAATATATGAATACTTCAACTTTAATTACAAGTTTTTTTAAATTAATCTAATTGATAAATTCTTATAATTTTGGCTTGCGATAACACTTATATTTCGAGATCATACGCAGGTGTAATATTAGACTAGAGAAAATACATTCAGAACTTAAAATACCAAATCAGGCATCCACCGGAATATTCTCAAAAAGAAGTGTCGGCATTGTAATATATTGAAGGTATTCAATAATTAAGAAGTGTTCCAATTTTTCAAGCGTCAATTAGCAGCAAGTACATTCTTTAAGACAGGACAATCATGATACTTCATAACATGTTGTCCTTTGTACACCTTAGTAACGTTTGTCTTTTTGCTAATTCATGTATTGCCACATAACATCGTAAGGTACGTTATGCGCTGTTTTCCCTCAATCAATGGCGTTTAATATGTCCTGTGTGTGTAAAATTTTCCAAGCAATCTTTCTACATTATGCGACCTTTTTATAATGCTACGCATACGAGTACATTGTTTCCATTTTCTCTAATCCTTCGTCGTTGTTCACCATGGTATTCTCAGCATACTTCTGTAGAACCACATTTCTGTTGCCTCTAGACTTTCCTCTGTGTCTGATGTGATAGGTCAGCATTAACTGCCATATAGAAGTATCGATATTATATAAGATTTCAATACGCTATTCTTTGTTTCTTACTGCGTTGTCCTGTTTCATAATACTTAGGTTAACTTTGGCTAATCCAAAGTGGCTTCGGATTTCGGTTTCGCGTTTTCCATACTCTGTTCTAAACATTTCCTAGATATTTAAATTTTTGTACTTGTTTATTTTTTGATTCGCATATTGAGCTGTTTCTTTTGCTAAAAACGATACATTCTCTATTATAGTTGAAGTTTAGTCCTTTCTTCTCACTTTCCTTCATTACCTGCTGTAGGAGTTCTCGTAGTTTACTTTCTGTGTCTGATATCAACACAATTTCATTTGCATTTACAATGTTGCCAAGATTGTAGTCGCAAATACTGAATCATGGTTGGATACTCTTCATTGTAAACGTTGAATAAATGATATGTAAGAAGACACATCCTTATCTTATGCGCCTTTCTATTTTTATGTATATAATGGATTCATATCCTATCCTCATTTTCTTTCCTCATGCAGGCAGTTTGCTATTAATAAAAAATATCTTATATCTTTCCCAAATCAAGCCTACTTAGCAGCTCTTTGTGACACAGCTTGTCAAACGCTTTTCATAATCTATAAAACATAGGTATACATCTCTTCTCATTTGGATTGCTCTTTCTGGTACTAATCTGTGCATAAATTGAGCATTGAAAATAGAAAATTTAGAATTCTAAAACAGATAAAGGCTTTGCGAGATTCATGCTTTAAGAAAAAAGTACCTGAAATATAAATCATGTAAATAAATTTAATATCACTAGTGATTCAAACCAATACAAGCATTCGCCCGAACACACACACACACACACACACACAAATATATATATATATATATATATATATATATATATATATATATATATATATATATATATATATATATATATATATATATATTAATTGCATCAGGAATTTATATTTAATTATGAATTAATAGAATTTAATAATAACTGATTTGGATGCAATATAAATATTTTAGGAAAGAAAGCAACCAGCGTCATGAAATAACGATTCCTTTGAACATTACATATTTTCTATTCTAACATTCAGGAATACAGACAGGAATACTGTTATCAGTAAAGTTTCATCTTTCCATGTTCCGAAAATGTTGTATTATTCATTAGTGCATTTAAGTTTTAATGAGAAATTTTCAAGAACTTTGTTTTGACATGATCTTCATATTAAGTGTTAAGCCATTATTGGTTTTCTATCATTTCAATCAAAGCAAAATGATAAAGCGACTCAGACGCAAGAGATTACCAAGTTTGAAACAATCTGAGAAAAATATTAATAAGGAGGAGATTGATTTAAATGTTTATCAAATGTAGACGATTTGGAATGTTAGCTTCTGGTGTCATTATTTGTTAATTTATTCAAACTTTGATATCCCATTCCTACGATATACTAAAATAAGCACATAGAAAATTCACAATGCTTATTGATCATTAGTGGTCCAAAATTTTGTTAGCGGTCATTAATATGAAGGATAATTTCAACTTAAATTTGACAATTAAGTCTGTCGATCCAGCAACCCACAATACTGCTAAAATCTGTGATTTTGTTTTTGTAAAATCACTTCACTCCAAGCATGGAGATAGTGAGGGAAGACAATAAAACGACAGAAATCAAGAAAGCAAGTGAGGACGATTGAAATTATATTTACATTTAATTAATATAGTTCGAGAGTGTCTGGGAATCAATTAATCGAAAATATGTTCCACAATCGCGATAGAAGAAACTGTTAACATAGAAAGCATACTTATTTCGATATTAAAATAATGAGACTTAGATGCCAGTCTAAAGGTTATAAAATCAATGTACCAAAGAGGGACATTCATCTGAACAGTTACCGTAAAAAATATTTATGAAAAAGTTACAGGGAAGCAACATTATGGCAGCGGGGAAATTACGGAAGCTGAAATGCCAGGGAAGGACCAATAATAATGCCGATTCTTTGAATTTAGAAAAAGTATCTCTAAAAGTATAGCAGAAACAGAAAAACAGATATCGCAGCCGTATTAACTGCATAAGCGAATGGTAAATGTATAAAAGTTTAAGATAGACACAATGAATCAATATTCTTAGATGCAAACCAAGAAATTGACTCAATATAATTGCTCAATTTCATGTCGGTGGGAAACACAAACCTGGGTAGGTGAAATAAGATATCTCCTGCGGGTTAACATCAGCCATTCTGATGGAAGGTAGAAAAAATCGTCAAAGAGGATTAAATGAGAGCAACTAGTGATCAGTCATGTCACTAAAACGTTGTAATAGTTAAATCCTCAACATCTAGGTATAAATAACTACATAACTATCAAATTAAGAAATGAAATAGTTCACTGCAAAACCTACCCAAATGCCGACTGCGGAAGTGATCATCACTCTGTTATATGTAAACTAAGAGTGAAACTGCGGAAACTGAAGACGCCTAACGCAACACCCAAACTGCAATGCAACAAACACCTGAGCGACCGGAATCAGAAAGAAAAATATACTGACAATGTGAAAAGAAAATACGAGGGATGCAATGAAAACTCGAAATGGGACACATTAAGAAATGCTTTAACGATATCATCCCAAAGGAGAAAGGACGAAAGAAAAAAAACACGAATGAATAACCGATGAGATACTCGACATGATGAAAAGAAGACAAGAAACTGTGTCAAGATATGGAACGGAATACAGAAAATTGAACAATGAAATAAAGACCAAATGCAGGCACGCTAAAAAAGAGTGGCTAAACAAAAAATGTGCAAAAATAAAGAGACTGATTATCACCAACAAAGAAGATATGCATAAACAAATAAGGCAACTAACAGGACTGAAGACATGATCGTCAGCAGGATGCTTAAAATCAAAGGATTGAACATTCATCTTAGAAAAGGAAAAAAAAATTCAACGCTGGAGCCAGTATCTTGGAGAACTCTTCCACGACAAAATAGAACAACCAGATGGACCTAAATTTCTAAAAAACCGAAGTAGAAGCTGCACTGGCCAAACTGAACAGAAACTAGGTGGCAGGGCCTGACGAAATTGTAACGGAAACGCTGATAGCCTTAGAGGACTTTGGCCCAAACATGATCACAAAAATAATAAATGAAATCTACAACAATGGGGGTATATCTCAGCAGACACACTAAAAAACCAGGTGCCAACTAATATGAACTCCACCGAAAAATCAGTCTAATGAGCCCCATAACAAAACTCATCATCCGTATTCTGATCAACAGAGTACGCAGCAGAATCAGGTCAGATGGAGAAGAGAAGAGCGGGTTCATTAAAGACACCGGAACAAGGAATGCAATATTCATGATCAGAATATTACCACAAAGAGTAGTATAAATGCAAAAGGACGTGTATGTTTTACAGACGTTCGACAAAGTACGCCAAAAGGATCTATTGGAACTGCTCAGCGACCTTGATAAGTTTGGGAAAGATTTTAAAATAATCAAGAACCTATAACAGCCTGCATGCGGATAGAGAACGAGTTCAGTAGATATACAAAAATAGGAAGGGAGAGTAAGGTAAGGATGTGTCTTCACATCGGACTTACAGCGAAGCATTTCTCAGAGAATTGGAAATCCTACCAAGATTCACCATTGGCAGCCACAATCTTAAAAAAAATAATGTACGCAGATGAGACAGTACTGATAGCAGACACGGAAAAGAATTTACAAAACCTTCAGAAAGTAGCGAAAGCGAACGAGAAAGGACTAAACATAAACTACAAGAATACATAATGCATGGTCATCAGTAAAAGCTTGAACCTGAAATGCGATTTGTAGGTCAGGGACACTAAAATCAAGCAGGTGCAAAAGTTTAAATATCTGGGAAGTGTTTAGACGGAGAACGATAAGAGCGACGCTGAGATCCGAGGAAGTATTGGCCAAGATGGCATTCCAGAAGCTGGGTAGACTATTGCAAGACAGGAGGATTTCTTTGATAAAAAAGAAAAGAGTACTGAGCTGTTACGTGAGATCTATCCGCCTTTAAGGTAGCGAATTTTGGACTGACTTCTCAAAGATGAAGAAGAGACTCGTGGCAACTGAGATATGGTTCTACAGAAGGATACCATGGACCGAGCGTGTGAGCAACGGTGAGGTTTTGGAGAAGATGAAAACAAAGAGGATGTTTATACTTAACATCAGGAAGAGGCAGATGAATTTCTGGGACACGTAATGAGAAAAGAATCCCTGGAGAATTTGTTATTCACAGGTCGAATAGGGGGAAATAGAGACAAGGGAAAACAAAGCATGACATACCTGACAGGCTTAATCAAGTGGATGAAAGAACGTTGTCTGGGAGATGTGTCAAAGGGACGAAACTTATTCAGAGCTACAAGAGATAGGGGAAAGTGGCAAGCCATGATCGCCCACGTTCTGAAGGGACACAGCACATAAAAAAGACCATGGAATAAATGAACCGTTAAAAGACATCCTAAAAAGGAAACAAGATATAACACTCGACTACTGCTCAATAAACTTGCCAAGATACAGGCCAAGCAAACCTATCTACTTGTATTAACCTGTTTCCAGCACCGAATGACTCCTATACGGTTAACCCACGAATTGTAACCTAAGGTGTTTAACGTAAACGTAGATAACTTGAATTTTCTGTGCAATGTTCAAGTTGAATGAAATTAAATTTTATAGTTTAAATTTTGTTAAAATCAATGAAATGAATAAAGAGTAAATTAAATGTTTCCATACATTATAAGAATATAATTGGTGTCAATTTTCATAAAATAAATTAGGTACACGAAAAAATCCATACCAATATTGGCAAGGTTTGTCTAATATATTATACAATATAATATACAATATTAATCTATAGCAATATATATATATATATATATATATATATATATATATATATGTATATATATTCTGTATTTGGGCAGGGATCCATCTGTTTATACAAGTCAAAAAACGACTGACAATTTACTGCGATTAAAGTTTGTATTTAATTTTTCATGCGTTCTCATAATCTTGTTTCTTTTCTGGACGTAAATTGCGTAGCATTTGTCCGAAAGTTCTATATGTTCGAGCGCTTTCGGCTATTTATTCAGCCACTTTCATGGATAATTTTATTTTTACTTTTAACTGAATGTATGGATTTATATATATATGTATGTAAAATTATAGGAATGTTTTACTTTCCAAACACGACAAGCACTTTGTTGATGTGTTCATAGTTGATGTTATTGTGTTTTGGCTTTTTCTTTTTTATTAATAATTATGACATTATATTTAGAACTTCTTGATATGTGAATGAGTCTATTATATCTGTATTGTCTATGTGTATGTTTCGGATGGAGTTTGGTAGATCTCCGTGTGTGTTCCGGATCAAAATAAATTCAAAAATAATTATACTGGATATACTACAACATGCCTGACAAGAAAACTTACGTTACATCTCCCTGATCATAGCTCAGTTAAGCCACTTTTAAACACACAGATTTATTGTTCGACATTTATTAAAATTATTGATATTACCAATGGCATTACAGCTACATATATTAATAATTATAACTCTGAATCATGTTTAATAACAGTATTACATGATATAAATTTGACTAAAATGAAAGCATTTTTAACACTTAGGAAAATATATTGTTCTTATGTTGTAAGAATGCTTTCATTTTATGTCATATGCCACATTTATTAATGTATTCATATTTGTCATTAAAATCTTATTTAGCGTGAAACATTTAGAAGAAGTTAAACAGACTTGGATTGATAATAGACACATCTTTATTTAATAAATTATTCTTTGTTGCGAGTTTTCATGAGTTATAATTAATCAGCGATTACATGCATAAATAAAAAAGTCTTCTTTGTTACACAAAATTTTTACAATAAGATCAATTTCCCAATCCGTGTAATCTGTGTGATTTTGTATATAATTCGGTTTGTTATTTCAAATATTTATTTCAATTTGCTGTTAATGTTTTCCTGAACTGAAAATGAAACTGTCGAAATTAGGAAGAAAGACATACCTTTGGACGAGATAAGAAGCCGCATCTCATGCATTTGTGATAGTGATTCTCAATATTCATACAAATTGATTCTCAAGTCCTTGCACTGAGGCATAATTCCTTTTCTCATTTCAATGACAACAATAATCAATAAAACATAATATTAAAATATGAATTAAACGCTAAATTCATTAAACAGCATGATAATAACAGTAAAAATGCAGGCATTTTTGTTTAAAAAAAAACAAGTATGAAGCAAGGCTATCTCGTACGAATTTATGTCAATAGTGAATTTCAACTGACGCGTTTCTACGATAAATGATGGTAAATGTGAGCGGATGTCAAAAATATCTCAAATAAGTCTCCACCAATGTTTCGGAATGGAAGATTTTACACTTGGCATGTTTAAATCTTGATTACTTGAATACATTTATATATTAATTATTTTAATGATCACACATGACAAATCTACATTTATTATTTTCCTGTGTTCGTTTTCTATTGATTATATTTTCTTTTAAAATAAGGAATGAATTGTCTTTGAATTGTGCTCTTCGCAACTATGTACATCTCAATTATCATGAAATATGTTTTAAATTTCTATCATCTCCATTATTTGTTCTCTTTTTTGACACTTTTCATCTTATGTTTCACATTCATTCACTTACATTGAAAATTATTAATGTAATTATAAAGCATATCTTGTTTTACGTGGGGAAATATGGAAGCCCTTTAATATTAGTCGAGCTAAAAACAGTTCAAAAACAGTCTATTGAGGACATCTCACTGGTGCAATGCTTTAGTCATTGACATCACCTTCGATACATTTAAGCTAATGTTTGTCACTTGTTTTCATTTTTTTAAATATGGCCCCAGTATTTCTAAATGCTAGTAGCTTAATATATTGCCCAGAGCTCTATCAATGTTCCAGTGAGGGAGGAATTATTCTATTTTCTTTTTCTATCCTTTTTTTCTATTTACATCGCCAAATTTGCACATCTTTTAATTTTGGGTTTCTGACCGTAATTTTCAAAGGTTTCTAGCTGCTGAATCTTATTGAATATTATTAATGACACATGCAGTCCACATACGTTTGAGTGTCTTCTCGGCATTTATGTTATATGATACTAGAAATCCTTGGCTTACTATGTCCAAATTTAAAGTCTAATCTTTTAGCCATGACACGGTATTATTATTAGGCAGCTAGTTCTAATGTTCAATGTTCGATTGCAGAACCTGCTAATTTTAAAACAGGGATCATATTCTTGCCTATAATGTTATAAAAGTTTATATCATTGGCAAATTTCTATTATGCTGCAATATTTCCCAATGCTCTCATTGGAATAATACATTTGCTACTCTGGGCCAATATCGACATTACTAATATTTGCACAAGTATAATTCAACATATTTTTCTCTGAAGATTCTTAGTGAAATGAGTAAATTTTTCATGCGTAAGCATTTCATAAATTGCAATTAATTTCCCACAATGACGCGTCATTTCTCTTTTCCATCAGGCTCTCGTGTAAATCCTGCTTTGATCTTTTGTGTATAGCTCCAGAATTTGCAGTTCTATGGCCTTCAAGTTTTAATTATAATAGCAATTTTTCTTAATGCATATATGTTTATTTAATAGATTTCAATCGCCCGCAGTTCATTTGACCAACCAATTCGACTTTCTGTTGCGTTTCTTTCATCAGACTCATATCCTGAACCAGTCCATTTCAGTTGAATATCTTATATTTATAATTTTTTTTCTCAACTTGTTCATTAGCAAAAATATTCTATTGCAGTAATTGATTCTCTTCATATATTATTTTATACTTTGTCATGCGAGTTTAACATCTTTCTATGTTTGCAATCAATATTCATTATGTTTTTGTTCTTGTCTCACTTCCAAACTTCCTTTAACTCCTGATAATCTGTGTAGACATTTTTCGAAAATGCAAATTTCAACATTGCTCTAGATTAAAGTTTTCCTTTCAGCGATATTAGGAACATTAGCATATTGCCGGGCTTTTGCTTTATAATTTATCCACTATATCCTACTCATCATGAGAAGCAGCTGTCATTCTTCTGAAATTATTTTCATTCTCTTGCCATTTTTTTTAGTTTCTAAATTAAATTGCTGACCGATTCATTGCATATTCGCATGCGTGTTATTATTTTTAATTTGTATACTTTTTTTAATTATTGTTTTTAATTTTTATACATATTTTTTTGTTTTAGTTTATTTCTAGCTTGTTAATTACTGCTTACTTTTCACTTCCAATAATCTCATTTGAGAAAATATATTATGGTCAAGCACATTTAAAGAAAGTTTGTCACGAACATTTCATAAAATAATTAAATATCTAACTTTGTATTCCTAATAAATAAAAGGTTTTGCCACATGTTGCAATAAAGAATCGATACAACAGCTTTATAAAGATTTTTGTTTTAACGTCTCTGATTAGAATAATTGCATCATTGCTCTCATAGAATGTCGAGGAAAGAATTTCTTATAAACCGAGAAAGCGAAATGAATCTTTTTCCTGGAAATTGTCCTCAGCCATGCTGATGGAAGGCAAACAATATTCTCTAAGAGAATTAAAAGAGATCATTTTCGATTTGGAGGCGTTACAAATAACAAGGCATTATTTGCCCAAGCTAACAACAGACTGAAGGTAATTTTTGACATCACTAGCGCAGGTGCAAATAGTTGTATCATGAGCATAGATATCATGTCGTGAATCGATGACATCAGGAAGGACGTTGATGAACATTAGGTTAGAAACGAAGTTGATCCAAGGATATCGCCCTGGGAAACGTTCGCATTAATATAAAAGTGTCTAGAATTGAATTGTGGTCGTTCAAGAAAAAATAATTTCACTATTTGATGAGAATGATTGAATCAAATTAAACATTTGTCTAGAAATACGGTAAGCTTTCATCTTGTGAAGACATGCATGTCAAACCCTTCATGATATATATATATATATATATATATATATATATATATATATATATATATATATATATATATATATATATATATATATACAGCCTTAGATTCACCATACTTATATAATCATCGGGTTATCCATTACCGGAGCATCAGTTGATATTAAGGCTAATCTCTGTTACCCAACTCATATGATTGACAAACAGACAGAATTTCTCTTCAGGAGCTTAAGATTATCTAAAGATTACTGTCAAAATCTAATACTCCCTCATTTCTGATAGCTTTGTCTACCAAAAGGCCACTAGACGCAGCAAAAAAAGAAATCTGTCATATTCAAATAATAATAATAATAATAATAATAATAATAATAATAATAATAATAACAACTTCCTTAAATCCAATAATATCTGCTTTAATATGATAGATACTTGTTTTATATCTCAGTTCATGAATTTTGATTGATTTAAAACGTTCATAGGTCAGTAGGTATCGAAATGTTTGACAATATGCAGACAAGCAGGAATAAATTTCTATCATTGATTTAGTTGTTTACAAAGTTAGAACTGTAACTTAAATGTTTAATTTGTTTCACATTGTCAATGTCCTTGTAATAATTCGGGGTTATTTAATATAACTTAATCCTTGCCATTCATTTTATTTTTATTACAGGCATCATTGTCTAGCTGCGATTTTGTATCTAAATTTTAGAAAAATATCAGAAAGAAATAGACAATACTCAAATTTTACCCGAGTGTATATAACAGTCAAGAGCGTAATACCTTGTAATTTCCATCAAAATAAATGCAAAAACTAATTTCATAAGCCATCAGTAGTTAATGCGTATATGTATATTCAGCATATAGATTATTTAATTCTAAAAATAAAAATGGTATTTTATTTTCTATAGGGGTAAATCATTCATAGAAAACGTCTCACAAATGTAACAAATTAACCGAAAATTGACCAAACATATTTCCTATGTAATTTCTATCTCATGCTTGTTTTCAACAACATGTTTCCTTAAATATTTTAGTAGCTGGTTGATTAAAACGAATGTGGAAATTTAGCACTATGCACAAGAAGAAACAAAGGCCGAGTGGTTAGAACATCCGCATTCTGACCATGAGTGTTCAGTTTAATTTGTCAGGAAGGTGAATTCTTGATGTTATCGGTCTGGAGGAAAGTGCAGTATAAACCATACGATAGTTTGAATCAATCATTGCGAATGAAAAAGGGTAGACAGAAACCATTGGGAGCCGTCGGTGGTTTTGTTAGCACAAAATTTACAAGTCATCGTAAACGCGGGTTTGACGCGCTGAACTAGTTCAGAGTGCGTTACATAACGCGCACTCTCCCAGAAACTGTAACGAAGGTCCACTCAGAATAGTTGCAGTATAAACCACAGGTGGGTACTATTGGTGTTGAACAAACACAAATGTGCCTGAGTAGGCGTTGCAGACGCCTGCTCAGGCAAAGTTCTATTTGTTCAACAACTGGGCTTACTTAGTATTTAGCAGGCACATTTGTATTGGTTCAAAGTAGACTGGCTTCCACGAATAACATATTTGCCTGAAGGAACATGAGAGTTGTATTAAACATCTACACTTTCAATTTCATACACAGATGAAACTTCCGTTCATGAAATTAAGTGAATGTATAATGTGTGTCAAAAGTGTTCTAAGAAGGTATTTCAGAAAACACATAAAAAATTTTTATTTGTTTAATTCTTCTATAGAAGAAAAAAAAATATTTTGCTATTGTCAATAAAGTTTCTAGAATCTGTTGTACACCTTCGATTCTTTTTTGTTGTTTTAGCTATACATTCTCTATAAATATTTATGTTCGATCTGACTATATATGACAGATGAATTCACTTTCATTAAAACACATATAATTATTTTAATGAAAACAAACATTTTATCATTCGCTTCAGTTGAGAAATTTCTATTTGGTTAATTATTATGAGGTCAATCCATATTCTCAAACATCGTATAACAGAGCTTTAAGGTTTTATTAAACCTTTTTTGAGATTTATACGAAAATCTGTAGTTTTTCATTACGTTTCGTTCTTCTTTGGCTTGAAAACATCAACCTTGTAATTTCTAGAGATATTGTTCGAATATAGTTTATTCCGTGTTCCAATTTGTTGAATAATTTCTTTTCTTGATTTACTTTTTTTTTTCATTCGGATCGTTTGTCTTTTTGGTTTTCCTGACATGGTTGCATCCACATCTTCATGTGATTCTATGTTTTATCTTGCCATTCTAAAAAGTAACTGGTTTCCTACAATTAGTCTACTTTATTCTCATATATATCATAAATTCTTTTTGCATAATCCTTTATCTGCTTTCATTATTTGTGTAACTTTTAATAAATTGTATAAAATTTATCTGTTGAATGGGAAATTTAAGAAACGAGTGGGCGCCTAATTGCCTGGCGCAAGCAATTATTTTTTACGATAGTTGAAGGAATTTAACGTGTTTTTGATTTATAGTATGTAATACTTTAGATTTATCCATTTTTGTCAAAGCAGAACGCTAATATCATCCGCGAATTTACGTTTTATTTTCTATTTCTTTTTACTTCATGCAAAAACTTTCATCTTCTCAAGATTTCTGTTTGTATTCCTGTGTTCATTATAATGTTTGTGATTTTTTTTATCGTTTAATACATTCGTTCTTTCATTGCTATTTCTATTTGTCACTCCCCCTCCCTGTCTGCAGGTTTTCCAACTGGTCATTATAAGTCTTTGTATTTTTATACTTTTAGATTCACTACAGAATTATTTACCTACTTCTGTTGAGACAAATTATATCAGCAAAATTTGTGCAATATATTTTCAATGTGTCTGTGCATGTGCGTTTTCAGTCGAATTCTTGTATTTCCGTTTGCAAGAAGAACAATACTTACATTAAAATCAAGTTCAAATAATCAGACATTTCATCACAATCTGTATAAAATTAAAAATCAAGATAAAAACCATCGCTAAATGTAGTCCTTATAATCTTCCACGTGGAAATTTATATGCATGCACGCAAACACACACACACATATATATACGTAAGAATTATATATATATATATATATATATATATATATATATATATATATATATATATATATATATGTGTGTGTGTGCGTGTGTGTGTGCAAAACAGACAGCGCCGATCGCACTTTTAATATCAACAAAACAAAATTTATAATCCTCACATTTAACACTATCTTCAAAATTTGATATTAAATTATGTATCCTTTATACTAGGACATTTATCACCACGTCCAAAGACAATCGAAGATGTAATTTTGACGAAATATAAAATGAACACCACTTCAGATGAAGGTATTAAATAAAAAAATTTGGTTGCAATGTAAAGGCATTTATATTGGTGAGACAACTTGGAATCTCAAAGCTCGTATCGACGATCATAAAATCGTTCTACATTTCATTTGCACAACCGGTTAAAATGTCTAGTAATATGTAGGAGCAAAATTACCCACAATTTTGACTTTAAAAATGCCACCATAATTAAAAATAACGTAATTATTTTGTCGAAAGAACTTCGAGGGTGTTCTGATAAATATAAAAAAAAACACTATATTACATCATCAAAATTTATTGAATACATTTATCTAA
>OZ010595.1:37207130-37247130 GCA_963932145.1 Acanthosepion lycidas | reverse complement strand
TGTGAAATTGTCATTGAAGAATGGACTTTCAAAGTAACTGATCCAATGATAGTGATTCAACGTGTGAAAATTTACACCTGAATGAGAGAACGGTGATTTCCTTTTCAAAACTGAGAACAGTTTTCACGTTTACCTGCTCGAAATCCCCTATTACTGAGATAATTACTTGTTTCGTGACGGCAGTAATAGCCTCTTTGATCTTAGTTGGACATCAATCGCATTGCAGAAGCATTTTAAAGCGGAATCTTCTTATTGATGACGGCTGTAACAGAAACAGTGCTCGAGGATTTCTACTAGTTAGGATTAAGAGACGTTAGTGATATAATAAAAGAAAATGAGACAATGTAATTCTCGTCATGTCATGAATCCCGAAGACATGAGTGTCTTTGGTCCACCACATATACTACATATGTAGCAGTAGCTGTGTATGGAGAAAGAGAGCCCGAATGTGTGCATCACTCTAAAGGGTAGTTTTTAATTCAGAGTTTTCCTTTTTCTCAACAGTTTTCCTGTTTGTGGCCTGTGAAATGACAAGAATTGAAAGTTCGAATAAATCGTCGGTTAGCAAAAATCCTTCAGGAATTAAAATGTGTAACCTTTAAAGAATGGAAGAAAGTGCCAGAAAAGAGTTCTTCAAATCTCATCAAAATCTTTAGAAAACGATTACAGCAATTCATAAAGATGGGAGGCCATGATATTGACTTACTAGTTTGAAGATTGCTCATTTTTTTTTATTTTTCCTACAGTACGAATAATTTTGTCTTTTTCTATTTTGCATAAATCGCCTGTCAAATTTGTTGTGTTTAACTTATAGTTCTGAACATTGAATTTTCGTGCTTATTAACATATTGGATACTGAGAATGGATACAAATATTCAAAATTGGTGTGTGTACGGATAATTTCGTCGATGACTGTATATGTATCGAAAGATCAACGTAACAAGTCTGATTAGAAAGATTATATTCAGTGTTTTTATGAGTAAGATTCGCTTTCGAATTAGAAAATAATCAAAAACGCATTAGCTTAGTTCAAGAATAGGAACGAAAAAACGTAATTCTCACGATAACAAAGCTATTAGAGTGCAAATAAGTACTGGAATATCTATCTAAATATTTCATGGATTACTCAAAATCATTCGATAAATTACAATCCAGATGGTTGCAGATATATTTGGAAAAAAATATCTAGAAGGAAAATGTATTATGATAATCCATCACCGATACAAGAGTCAAGTAAAGTGCATATATACAAAAAAGAAACAGGAATACGATTAGGATTAATTAACAAGATAAGAAAAACCTTAGAAGAACTAAGAAGATTTATTATCGGTCGTCATAACATGAATGCAGGAGGAAAGGAATAACTGTAAGTCACTCTAATGTGTAGTTGTGAGAAAATGTGTAAATTAAAATGTAGCCAATTTAGAAATATAACTATCAAGTGAATGTGAAAGAACTGTCTTACAAATCACGGTAGATTTACGCTATGCTGTTATTCTGATATTTGCTACCATTAAACTTGAATGAAACAATTCTATGAGCTGGAATTTTTTCGGAATAATAGATTGGAATTTAAACTACTTAAGTCCTGTGAAAACTGAAGCAAGTATAAAGATCAAATTTATGCTAAACCATAGTTGAAAAAACTGAGGATATTATTGGAACATTAAGAGAAATGACGCAGATATTTATCGGAAAAAAAAAGAAATTCTAAAATGGATAGCTCATTTTAGACGAGTTTATTGACAGAACGCATATCGGCAGATTACTACGATGAGTTTGTGAGAAAAAAAATCACTTTTCTCTGAGATCTAATTACTGGCAACTGATGACTAACAACATAAATAATAGTTTTAGACATCCCAGTTTGTTTAGACCACACAATGTTAACTGAAAACTTAATGTCAAGCAAACTTTTTACTGGGTGTTTGTTAAAACTTTTGGGACACAATTCGAGCAAGAGATTGCTTAAAATGGAAATATTAGACAAATCGAATCAAGATTTTGCAAGGTTTCTGGGGCATTGTGCTAGTTGACATTTGGTAGAGGAAACGGACCCTAACATCTGTCTGTATGAAAGTATGTTGAGAAAATTTGCTAAAGCGTTAACAAAAATGAAAAGTAGGAACTATCATCGGAGAATCCTTTACTGCAATGACAAAATCTCCACTCATTTATCTCATAATACACAGGGAAATAATTTCGATGGGAAATAATTAGACATCTACCTTAAAATCCTTATTTAGCAGTCTATGAATTTTTCTTAATTCGTGACCTTAAGAAACGTTTGAAAAGTTACCCATTTTTAGAACATAACTGGGAAGTCTTTTAGGGAATGAGAGAAGATAAAACCAAAACTAGAGGCGCATTTGAATAGAAAATGATGTCTTCCAAACCTAGTATGGAGAAACAGGAAAATCACGTTAGAAGCAAAGAAAAGGAGCTGGGCGATTATATAATATTTTTTCCGCTATATAATTTCTTCACAGACGAAATATGACTCGAGGGAACAGTGATGTGGTTTGACATAATGATAATGAGAATGCCGAGAAATGAGCATGTGAGGAATTTTTAAGGAAAAGAGATATAAAACGGACACAACTATTCAGAATTAGAATAAAGACAGTTTTGATTCGAAGGACACATAACGAAGAAGGAATAATTGGAAATTTTTCTACTTACAAGATATACTGAAGTTAAGACAAACAGAGAATAAATTACATAACAAACTTGTGTAAATGGATAGCGAGACAGGGAGTGGGAAGGATAGTAAAATGCCAAGAGTTACAAAGGAAAGGTAATTGGAGCGAACCATGGTCGTCTTACATCCTGAAGGTACACAGCACATAGGGGAAAAGAGAATGATATAAAAATTATGCTTTGATATGTTTAATTGTTCACAGTATTGTATAAATGGATGGTATCATCGCTTACTGAACAGCTTTGACATTGGAGCTTTAGTCGTCGGCATTGAAATCTCGGAAGGTCATTGATTATTCCCGGCTTGAGAGTCAGACGCACATGCAGCGTTTTACGTGTCCTCAAATTCCAATGCCTGAGAGGCAAACATGGCCACAATTGTCGCGTTTACTGGCCTGACACAATGATGTTAATGAAGTGGTGTTAGAATTTCGTCGTGCTGAAGAGCCGATTATAGCAATAAATACGCCAGTTGAGAAAGAGCTTATAACAATGATATTTTTTTATTTCACCTCAACCATAAAGCCACTAAAACGCAAAGCATTATTGAGAGTGAAGAAAATTGATAAAAACTTGTTGTTGAGAAAACAAAATAAAAAGGAATCGATTCAAGTAGAAAAGTTAAATTTTTGAATAACGTAGTTGGCAGGGAAATAATAAGCTGAGAGAGAGTTCTAGACGCTATTAGTGTGAGAAAAGAAATTATCAGAATATTACTTATTAATTTAAATCGCAAACTGATGAGACCTAACAATTTGCGTTACGTCAATGGAAAACTGATTGCGACAAAGATGTTTGATCAGGACCAATAATAACTCAGATTTTGTTCAAAATCTATAGATGCATATTAACTGTACCGAAACAGATTAGCTAAAAATATACGGAAAATGGTAAAAGTGCAAGACAGATTCCGATGAGAAGAATGTTCTAGTACGACATTGTGAACATTTTTTCTTACGAACAGATTCTCAACTGGATATAAGTGTTTCAGTTAATATCAGTGTAAGTGTTTGACCTAGATGGGACAACGGCTTACTCTCCTCTAGATTAACATCAGTCATTCTGATGCAAAGCAAAAACGGTTCTCTAAGACGATTAAAAGCAAATACTTTAGTTTTGTAGTCATTAAAAAGTCAACAAGTCATTTCTTTCTTCAGCCATTTTCGACATCAGTTGAGAATTAGATTTTATTGATATATCAGACTTATCAGCAAGACAAGGTTAAACAGTTCTTTCGTTGGCAGAAAAGTATAGTACAAATGACAACGGGAAGCTCATTAATAAAAATTATGAACAAAGTGCATCCAATGATAAATACTTGGGCGACAGCTGAACATATGTAGAATGACCTAGAAGATTGGATATTCAAGATAACCATCAATTCGCGATTTGATAAGAAAGATTAAATGATTGAATCAGATTTAATCAGAAACACCATAATCTTCCAATTTATAATGAAGTATGCATTCCGAACCTTGGTAAAAGCCTGCGAGGTATCTAATGCAACAATTCGAGTTTCACCACACTTATCTAAAGCGTGACATGCTCTTTCTGTGTTATATCTCCACCAAACATACAGATGACATTTCCTATCCAGAGCATAACACAAAAAAGACTGGCAAGGTCGATGGAGACCCTGTGTTCATCACAGGCTCCTTGATGGTATTGAATAGAAGTGAATGGTATCTATGTAGCGAAATAAATAATATTTAAAACAGTTTACTTTTAGTTCAATTTTTCAGTGAGCATTTACAATATCCTTCATATAATAATAGACATGCGGAGTTGTGACACAGAAGTCAGAGATTGAATAGAAATAACGAATAATGTTTTTTTTTTCTTCACAAGATGAACCGGACGTAACGTATGAAAAATAAATTTACATATAAAAATGTGGACCCTGCATTGCTACGTAATAATTTTTGATATTTTGAAAAATGACGGAGAATATCTTTTGAAATGTAGAAAAGACTTGAAACCACATATACTGTCTTCTGAGGAATGTTGAGATTATCAAGGATAAAGGATCTGAGAGTCGAGTTATTTTGTGGAAATTAGGAATTATAAACCAACTGCTGCTTTGGGCATATAAAGTAAAATGAACCTTTAGATAATTCGACACTTAGCGGTTAAATAAATTTAATCGAAACAGTAGATATTAAATGAATAACAGAACAGCAAAAACAATGGTATGAAATATATAGCACAACAAAAGATCTCTAATGGTTCATATTTATAATGGACATAACACATTGACAGATAACTGAATACTCGGATGAACTGGTCACTTATTGAATCAAAGTAATAGAATATCCTTTTCTAAGGAGATCTGATACCTTTTGTTTCCATCCTCCAATCCATGTCATTTGTACAATTTCTTATGAATTACTGCCTTTCCTTTGGCGTATATTTTTCTTGTATTCTCTTTAAGCTAGTCCGCTGCAATCACTTATAATATGGCCTACAATTCCCTGGTTTTTCTGGCGCGCAAAAAAAGCATTTGAAGTTGTTCTCGTTTTTGTTTGCTTTGATTTGCAGTTAACGACACTGGTTTGATCTTTAGTGATAAGGGAATCCGTTTCCATTTTCAGAAGTATTTGCTGTAATTATATCTATGCTACTTCTTCAATGATGTTTTTAATTCTCCGAAAATAATTTTCATTTTATATTTTTCTTTTATTACTTTAATCACCGCTCTCATGTTTTCCGCTATATTTTATTCACGACATGTTTCATTCTGTGATATATATTCAGTACTATATTGTGTGTTATTTCGAAATCCTTCCCATGAGTTTCTTAACGGTATACAATGCGAATGAATCCGCAAGCCTTTTATTTAGCCTTTAGATATTTGTACATAGCCTTTCATATAAATTTGTTTTGGCCAAATACTCATACAACCTAAGTAGGGTCAATTTTTATCATTATTATTAAATGAGTGATAAGAACGCCAGCAATGCATCATAACTTGGATAAGATGATTGCTCACTACATCAGCTCATGAATAGACAGGCATTATGCGTCAACCCCTAGGGACAAGACCGACTGGTTAAGGTCAACACTTAATACATCTGATCAATTAATATTAGAAGTCATGAGAGCCATGGCGTGTGGAGGGAAAATTATTTTATTATTATTATTATTATTATTATTATTATTATTATTATTATTGTTATTATTCTTATTACTCCCAAATATTTACATAATAGCAAGCAACGATATTTTTAAAATCTTTTTATGATAATGTCACATAATTTCTCTCTCTTTGTTTTTTAATTTCGAGCTTATTATTTTGTATTCAGTGAATTTTTAAAACAAAATGCGTTATGTCTCTCTAGCTGGAGGTGCACTTCTTATATAATTACTATTTTCCTATATATTTCTAATTATCATTGTTGAAATATTCATCATACATCTAATGTATTTAATTCTAATATATTTAATTCTCCTCTTTGATTTACATTATTTCACTTCTTAGTCAAAATATTCCAAATTTTCTAAACCTTTCCATGTTTAATGGATCACCCACTCTGTTGATAGCAACATACAACTGTCTGAACAGGTAGAATAGAATCGGAAAATACAATCGTTAACTATTCAATCCTTATCTTAATAACATAACAAAAGCATGTCTGTTGTGAAACGGCAGCCTTTTTAGAGTGAACATCAAATCAATGTGCAAAGTATGAACAGAAATCAGGCAAAACGTTACCACTCGACAGTATCGAGGCTGATAATGTTTTTGATGGTCAATAAAATATGAGTACAGGACGGTATTCTGAATGTCATTACAGTGGTCATTACTGTGGTCTAAATGTCGGTGATGCATTACTGCAGCTCCTATCTTCGTTTGGATGATGTGAGGCGAAGTGAATTAAATAATTCTCTCGAATATAGAATAATTTGATTCTTTTTTGCAATTGATTCTTCGCTCTAGAAGTAGACACTTTTCAAGGAACCTGTGTATATTTTCATGATTTAATTGATAAAATTAGTCATTTTTAATTCTAATAATAGAATTAAACACATCCATTGTTCGTTTGTGTTTTTTCCTTTTGTTAGATCAACATAAAGAAATTAAATCTACTCATCTTATGAAGGACACTGATATAAAGGGAGGAATCAACATGTTATTTTATCCGAGTAAAATTGGTAAATGTTTCTGGAGATGAAAACTTTAAATTAACTCCCAATGAATTACCTTTTCATAAATGCATCAATTTGCGAAGTCAGTTCAGAATTTGCCGAAAACCTCCGCTAAAGACGAATAATTACCCTCCAAGTAGTTTCCAAATTTTCATGACATCTTCTACTGAAAGCTTCTAGTATAATGAAGAATGAAGTTTCATCCCACACGAACAGAAACTGACAGCATAGTGATAACCACAAATAAATATCCAGTTCATTACTTAAGACGATAAAGTAAACTGAGGCTAGATTTTTAAGAATTTAACATGAAAACTGAATTCAGCAAAATATGTGACATGTGGTATCAGACGAAAGTTTGGATGAATAATGTATTATTTGAAAACCCGTTAATTTATGGAAAAAAAAAGTAGGGTGATAATAACACATTATTTAACTCTTCAGGAATTATTCATTAACAAATAATACTTTATTTGGAAGTACTTTTTAAAATTTTACTGAAATATTTCTGTCATTCAGTTAAAATATACATACGCACTGGCAAAAGTTGGTATTTTTAGGGTTAAATATAAATTATATTTAACCATGTACAACCGATAGTTTATGAACATCACTTTTTATTTTATACATTTTGAAACGGAGTAGAATGCATTTTATTTTTACACTACATTAGAAGTATAAAAATGGAATTAATGAAAACTAGTTAAATACTAATTTTGTGTTTAATTCCACAGATTTATATTTTTAAGATTTTCTATTTGATATCATAAAATATGTAACTCTAACCAATGAAGACTTCTCAGTTATTCTGGTTATAAATATTATTAAACTAATAAATAAGAAACGCTAGAAAAAACGAGAGAGAACTGATAAAAAATACGTTGAATTTTATTGATTTACATTCACAAAATTTCTTTTGAAATCCCGTACAAAATATTACTTAATAGTTTTAAAAATAAAAAAAACAAACAAACAACAAAAAAAAAACTTTGAAATTTTCCCACTCTAAAATGCAATTAAACTCTATATTTTCCGATTCTTTAAACATTTTTTAAGAACGGCAAGAAGATGAATTTTAAGACCGCACTGAAAAATTACAATTTTAAAAATATTATATATTCAGTATAGATTTTTCACTCTCAAATCTAGAAGAAAATAACATGTTTTATTAAATTATGCAAGCACCAACTCTTAGGAAATATGTTTTACTTTTGAATAATGTTTTGTAAATTAAGGAAGAAATTTCTTGATATGGTATATATTTATTTCAATAGAAATACTTTCTTTTTTGAGTTTTCTTTATATATATATATATATATATATATATATACATATATATATATATATATATATATATATATATATATATATATATATTAATAATAATAATACTAATAATAATAATAATGATAATAATAATAATAATAATAATAATAATAAATCGCGAACATCCGTCAATATTAAAAGATACACAAGAGATATCGAAAACTGTGTGATACTGTAGCCCTAAAATATTTCCATCAAATTTTCTACGTATTTCTACTCTTGATGTATGATAAAGTTTTTGATCCTAATGTAATTAATTTTGTGATTTTCATGCATTTTTCAACATACATAATTTCATTTCATGACAGCATTGCAGATTATGGTCTGTTCAATTGCTATTATCCAGTTTCCTTATTCAGAGTTCGTACAAGCGCTGAGTGATCATTTAAAATAAGATATTAATTAAGACGCCAGAGATCCTATAGGTTGCAAAAGCTTTATCAGAGTTCTTCCTGTTGTTAAAAGTCCTTCTGTCTTGATCTGTTCGATGCATGTTCAGTTTATCATTTCTTCAAACGTTGACCTTTACACGAATGATCCCGGCGTTTAAAGTCTATCATTTTAATATTCCATAAGTTTTTCATAGATTTTGCTAATGAAGCGTTCAGGATATTTCATTTCTAAAGATGAAATGCTAAATATTTGTCCAGCTATTCACATTATTTCAGGTTTACTCTCAGGTAATTAACGCGACAAATTAAGTGATAACATCTCACTTTACTTCATCGATCATAATAATGATTTTATCTGTGTGATTTTTCTTCACTTGTTAGAGTAGTTTAAATCTCTTTACAAAGCACTTCTGGAATTATTCACATTATCTGCACATGGATTATTGTCGTCATAATGTTTCGGCCATGAATGTTTTCGGCCATTATCAATACGACTAAACTTCAATGAAATTAAGCCTTTATTTAATCCGCTAACAATATCTCGTTTAGTTTTTATTTAGTGCCGATCAATTATTGTTCATTCTTTACTGCTCGTTTTCAATCAGTGCGAGTAGACACTGCCTAGTTTCGAGATTGAACTCACAATTGCTAGACGAACCAACGCTTAAATCCACTTGACACGTACAGAACAATTCTGAATGGGGAACTTGGAATCTTAAAATACAATTGATGCGGTTCTAACAATTGACTTCACTCAGTGAGCTTTCTCTCTTTGTGCTATCTGGCATTTCTCTTTCTTTACTTATTAACAACACCCATCTTTATTATTTCTATGCTAGGCCCCTCTGTGGGATTTCTTTTACCCTAGCATATATGCTCTGACACATCCACACGTGTGATTTACCAGTATTCTTACTTACTTACACAATTGTTGATCACTACACCTTTTATCTATACATGATCAACTCTACCTGAATTCATTGCTTTACATCTAATTACAGCTTTCCAATGTTCCTTCCGCCTTACATTTTGGAAACGGATATTTTCCATTTTATATTCTTTACAACAACCGCAGGGAATCTAATAGGCAGTTCTTTGTCATGTTCTACTCTTTGTTAAGATTGAATCGGCGGAGAATTCGTCTGTTCAGTGGTGCTTGCTTTATGTGAATATCGTTCTGATGTTGTATGGCCAGGAGAGCTTGTAAATATTTTGAAATCTTTCATTCTTTAAATGTGGAACGGTCGGTAAAATATCGTCGCTTTATAAGATATTCACATTCACTGAGTATTGCTTAAGTTATTTCGTAAACCAGCGTTCCGGGAATTATACATTTCTATTTTCACCAAGTATCCATCTTTAAAAATAAGAGCATCGGTTAAAATTCGAAATGGTAATAGGATATGATAAAATTAAGGATAATCCTCGTGTGTAAAGTCTAACAGGCAATTATAATATTGCGCTTCTTTTGCAGAAGAATGGCGAAAATAAATCGTAGAAAAAAGTCACGATCTTCGATTAGAAGCAAGTTAAAAACAATACAAAGAACAGAAATCAATACAATATATAGACAATATTCATATATTTCCACTATTTGCAAGCAAAGAACTACCAAATTATCTATAGAGACTATGATCAAGAATTGTGCGTATATCATTATATACAGTTGTGGCAACGATAAAACTGCCACTAACATTAAGCCTTAGTATCAAATGCCTAAATTCCTGGAGTGACTCTGAGAGTTATAATGTTAAACACGTGTGAAATGAAATGTAAAGATTTACCAACACGTGTGTAAATGTTAATATATTAGACAGAAAAGAATATTGAAAAGAAGATGATTAAAAGCAACTAATACTCTATTCTTATGAATACTTCTGATGAAGTAAAGAATATGACACATTATACAAATAGAGAAGTGTAAAACAATATAAAATTGTAATTTGACGAATGGAAAAATTGACTACTTTCGCTAAGAGCATTTCGTTTATTGAGATTTGAGAGGATTAGACGCTAAATCATTTAATTAGAACAGCATTTGCCTTCATCTTTAAGACTTTTCTTAACTTAATAAAAAAATATATAATGTTTACATTATCTCTTTTGTATTGTTGACATTCAGATGATACTAGTAACTCTATATTTAATATACACATATAATGGATGCAATGCACATGTCTGATTATAAGCATTAAATAAAGTGGAACTAGTAAAGAGACTTATAAGAAGAGGCTGCAATGAGAAATGAGTATCACTAATTACATAGAATTAAACTAAACGTTTGATTCATTCTAACAAGGGTTTTGTTTTAGATATCATTCAGCTAGTTATTTAAATAAGTATAGAAGTATGGAATGAATAACTTCGAGTATAGCAACATTCATGAAATGCAGCAATTAAACTTAAATTCAGTACAATTCCTCAATAGACTGGTGTCTTAAGTGCAATATTTGTCCCCTTCTAATGCAATTATATCTGGGCTTAGATATTCAGTTTGAAACTTGAGAAATATAATTGATTGCCATTCATTTCCGCTTCTTCCTCACTCTACGAAGTGGGCTGATCGAATTCTAGTTGATTTTTCGCTGTTTTATTCACAAAACCAAACTTCCCAAATGATCAGTGTGTCTAGGCGATAAAAATTAATTCAAAATCGAATAAATGTTTCATGATAGAATTTTTTATTTTACCTCAAGTAGTTTTTACCAAACATCGACGTCTCTTTATTTATACCGAAAAATAATTTCCAAAGAGTTTAAGCGAGCATTAATGTTAAAGTTTTCATTCTCATGAGAGTTAATTCTTTTGCTGACTTAAATTTCAATAAAATAATTGAATGAAACTAAACAAGCAACATTTTATCAATGCAGCAATGAATTAGGCAATCCCACTTGGAACTTCTGTATGTACAGACGACAATTTTATGCAACTTTTATCGATTGAGAAAATTAAATATATTTTCATTAAAAGAAGTAGCCTTCTGAATGTAAATGTTGTATGACAAACGTTATCCCTTACATATAAATTTATGAATAACCGAGAATATAAATGTATCAGTTTCAGAAAGTAGAGGATATTTTATTGAATACATATTCAGTTTATTACATAACAAAAGAATTGTGGAAGTATTTCTTCATGACGAAAAATATTATGAGTTGGAAATAAATTTCTTTCTTCATTTTTCCGTTGAATCTCAGAAAAGTTTGAGTTAAATAGAGAAAAGAGAGAAAACCAACTAATATCAGATGTAATGAAATCCAATCACATAGCACGTTCAAAGAAAATGTGACTCGTTAAAAGATGGCCATATTCTTTGTTGGAAGCAGAGATAATTTCTGCGACAAAAACCTCGTTGTTTGTGATTATCATTGGCTGCATCTCTAACCGAGACAGACTAGAAATCAATTAATAGTAATATATAGAGAAATTTCAAAAGTAATTTAATTTCTCTAAATCCGCAGCGTTTATCTCTCTTCCCTCGTTGTTTTATTTCTGTTTATTTTCTTAGAAATGAAAACTTGATCGGCTTCCAAAGCAAAATATGATTTTATAATTTGAAATGTCATTTGTTAATTAAATTCACACATCTTAATAATACAAAATCACAGGGAAAGTTGCTTATTTGAAACTTTGTTTTTCAATGTGCGAGGAAATACTAAAAGTATACCGGCATTGAATTTCGTCTTGAAAATAAGCCTGTCTTCTGATAGGATTGAAAGTATTTAGGTTTTGTATATATGAGCTGTTATCTAATAACCTCAGAGTATATTATATAGACCGAACGATCTGTAGTTTCTAGTTTGTTAAGAAAAGAAATGTATCAAGGTTCAGTACTAATACATTGCTTAGTATCACACATGTCGATTTCGATTCTGGGTTATATAATCAGAAATATATTGTTCTGGACACATAATAGTATTTCTTTTATTGGCTAAATTATTTTTATATTTCACTTTTCTTAACCCGATGAACTATTCAGCTCAGTTTGTTTACATTATCTATTCCATTAGGAAGACCCAACGTAGACAACATGAAAGAGTGTTTGACGTGCAATGTGTTGATTATTTTTCTATTTAAAGTCAGAGATACAACATTCTGAATTTGAATTTTGTTGTGTGTAAATATCCATACGCTGACATATTTTTTCTTTTGAAAAAAAATATACATATTATGGGCACACATAAACTCACACACAGACACACACACACATATTCAGCTCTTCCTGCGCCTTGTGATGCAATAGTTTGTTGTTTTTTTATTCGATATCATCCCATGCAAGACAGTAAAGTCACTAAGACACAAGAGGTTACAGGGTGTGGAAGAATTGGGAACAGAAGTAATCGGGAGGACAGTAGATAGAGATTTTCATTGTATTTAGATTTTTACAGATTAAAGTTGACTGGAAAGCATGGAGCCAGAAATGTGTTCCACAGTCGAGAAGTGGGAGCAACATGTTAGCGTAGAACTTACGGCTGCATCTAGCCAGCTCAATTATAAATTGATATGATATTTACCCCTGTCTAGTACTAAACTGAGATTCAAAAAGATACTCTACCACAGCATTGAGATAATCTAATAATTACCATGAAAGAATTTATAGAAAAGACACAGACAAAAGACACAATGAAGCAACTTTACAGCGATGGAAAAGTGACTGAAGCCGAGATGCAAGATCAAAACCTATTATATGGGTAATTTTAATTCTGATTTCAAGGAGCTCAATCTAAATAGCAGTTAAATGTTTTTTCGTCTTAGGTGTCTATGTGAGATGCAACTGTTAGTTGTATGAAGGCATGATCTGTTCTCCCCACTGAGTACGACAGATAACCCGTCACGATATCACTGGAGACATGCATGATGAAGTTTAATTCAGACTAGATGCACACGTGTCAGCAATCCTATTGAAAGTAAACGATTCCCATCCATCCATGTGCACACGCTCGGGGGCCACATGTCCTCTTTGTCTGCAACTGTGGACACATGAGTTCCGCTTAAAATTCGTCAGTCGTGAACAGCGTCTTCACTGGTTGGCAGTCTAGACTCCCCGTCTATAGGTATAGAACAATTCATATGATCAACTTTACTAAAATTAAGCTACCACCGACGCATTATATCCGACATGGAATACACTTCTGAAATACGATCATCAAACTTCTCTCAAATGCAAAAATTTGGGTGTATGAGGCATGATATTTGATTCCCTGTATTTGATCACCACCTGTTATTATGCCGCATCGTCTGACTATCAGAGAGGGATTGTGCTCTCCTATGAGTGATAATAACCACAAGATCTAGAAGGTTTATTTCTGCACATGAAATACATCTCAGCATGCACATAAAATATCGAATTGAAAACAGATATTGTCCTTCAGGATCTTGTAATTTAACTTCCCGTCAATTTATTTTGATATTCATAGATTATTAGAATAAAAAAAAGTACATAATTAATGGATTAATATGACTACAAACAAAATTAAAATATTTTTTATCATCGAAAGTCACATGTATCAAAATACACATGGTTTTATTACTTCAAATTTGAGTAATCTTTGATTGCAAAGACAAATTGTGAGGAAGTATTTAATCGAAACAAAATTGCAATCCTAGTTTTTCGTAATCAAGTAAAATTATTGAATTACAAAATCATAGTTTATTATTGATATTATATATAAATGCTGTGTCATGGTGACCAATAAGATTCTTCGATGTTCAATGTTCTCCCCAGCGAGTATTTCCTGTTGAAAATTTACACCGTAAAATCCATTTATTACAACTTACAAATTGATTTTGATGGAATGCTTGTTATAGAAGTACCATAGAAACAGGGTAATAATTAGCGCTTTAGGTATAAAGGACAGAAGTATGTCACTATAAAAGACTGGGTCCTGATTCTTGAATTAAAGGGATAAAGTACGATTGGGTTGGTACAGTGATAATGATTGAAAACTGGATGAAAATGAGATACAAAAAGATAATTTTGAATGAAATGAAAATAGAGTAAATTCGTTATGAAAGAACGAAGCAAAATGAGGACTTTGTATTATACGGAAATATGGATTCCAGCGAGATTTATAAATTTATCTAACTCAAGGAAATGCAGAAAATATTATGCGGAAAAGATGGAATGTTTTAGAATAATGATTTATGGGATGACAGATTCAGGCTTTATCATGAAAGGGAATTAAATAAAACAATACAAATTAGCAATATTCATTGGAACGGAAAAGACAGACTTGACACATCGAAAACGCAGGGAAACGAAACGATAAACTATGAATCAAGAACAAGGTAGGATTATAATCAAAATGCTGACATTGAATAAAAAATGTGCGCATGACATTAAACAATGATTAAGGAATTAAATCGACACAACTAATCAGCTGTATGTTATCGGGATTAGGCGGATTTAGGAAAAAAATATACCACTTGAAAATAAGAAAATATTGACTTCGTACAACCACAAAAATTGTTTTCTTAATAAAACAAAAATTACCTCACACGTACTTTTAAGTGCATTATGTTGACGGGATTTGCAGAAGCAGGTAAAGGTAAATTGTGTCATGAGATGAACGTGTATTGTAGAAAGGTAATGATGTATGAAATTGTTGTATGAAACAGAGCATTTGTTATTAATGGGAGAAATTAAAACATGTTTGATATGAGGTTACAAGTTAATGTTACAGGTTAAGCCTTATTCCAGATATAACAATGGTGCTATTTTTATAATCCTAAATTTGTATGATCATATTTTAAGAAATCTTAATTTTACTTTAATTATAGGGAATTAATTATATTGACAGGTTCTTATGTATATTTTAAAATCTCATAATATGAATAGAGACTCGTTCTAGGGATACCTCTGGTTTACGTAATATTCTAAACGTCGTTCTATGCTTCATTTCTAAATACATCGTTTCCTGTAATGTCCCTAAACAAAAGACGTTATTTTCATAAACAAAGTCTTTAAAGTTTCTAGTGTACATCAATATTTCATGTTCTACTATTTCAATCCATATTGAGAGGGATAAATATCTAGAATATATTGATTAATGAATAAAGAAGCATGTGACATGCACGAGACATATTTACAATGGCTTTGTTAAATGTGGATTCTCTTAAGTGTCCCGGAACTGGCGTAAAACTACGGAGATTGAATAATGTCGACAAATGCTGAAGTTTACGCACAAAATATATGATTTCCATATATAATACTCACTGAATTACTTCATGTTAAGGTGACTTATAGGAATATCATTTTAACAAGTTACAAAAAAGTAACCAACGTTATAACTCGCACTGATATAATGAAGTGAGATCTTGCCGACCAAGCTTAAAGATTTCGGGACCTGCTTTAGCATATTAATGTGCCTGAATCTGAGCTATAAATAGCGGATAGAACACAAATCCCCACTCTATTTATTCCAACATCATGTCGTGTTTTAAAAGCTTATCGTTTTGAGCGAATTTTTATCCTTTCACTTATCCTTGTAACTATGTGTTGAATGCAACGAATGTTTTCCATCTATATTTTTTATTATCTTACTTTTCATTTTAATTAAAATATTATTATGAAGATATCATTTTCAATAATTTTCTATGTACCATTCCTCAAACCTTTCCCATTCTGTTTGAATATTATTCGCATTATTTTCCAAATCAAACATGTAGAAATCTTTGTAACATTGTTTGATACGTAGAATTATAGATAAAATATTTATTATAATAATACATATATTAACTAAATTGTTAATAAATGAGTATATATATTATTTTTGAATATTTGGTATCTTCATTTTTTAAGTTTCCTTAACATATCAGGCTGTATTAATGCAGACACTTTAATCTCATCATTGTATATTATTTCAGATAATAGATTATTTATGAATATATTTACACCTTTCCCTGTTATTTAGATTATTCAAATTCGTTCTAATTTATTTTAACTTTCCTGAGTTTCGGCCGTTTTCCCTTAGTAGTTCTTCATATGTTTGACGATTCAGGAAACACCGAGAAATTTAAATTGGATACGTTATTTAATATACTAGGGGAATTAATTTCTAGTCAGATGTCAAAAGGCGATATATATATATATATATATATATATATATATATATATATATATATATATATATATATATATATATATATATATATATATATACTCTACTTTATTAGTAATGTTCTGTTATTGATGACCCTGTTCCCATTACTAGCCGACAAGTAATCGTACTTACAATTTCTATGCCAACAATTGCACGAACCAACGCTTTAATCGTAAGATCTTGAAACTAAAGCTTAAACTTCATTAACGTAATATGTATGGTTTATAATATCCCTGAATCTTTAAAAGCTGTATATCGTTGTAAATTTATAGCAGTGGAACCCCTCAAATCAGGAACTATAATACAAATAATTTGAAAAGGAACACCTTAAATATACTTGACATTTTAGATTATATATGATGCCTGATACACTTTTTATAAATATTTGAAGAGATTATGACTATTCGTATTTATCATTTATTTTTACATATGTGAATTTAGCATGACTACATATCGTTTAATATGTAAATGCAAAAAATAAAAAAAAAATCATTATTTTGTCACAAATTTAACGCTGCGCTTTCTTTTATAAGCTTTGAGGTTATAAAATTGTTACAAAATATTTTTAAATAGAAGTTTTTAGATCTAGAATGCATGTAGCAATATATTTCAAATTTAAGAAAGAGAAAACATATCTTCGAAAATATATATTTTTTAATTTTGAAATCATTTACATTTCCAAATCGATCGAGTTTTTCTAAGACAGGTACTAGTAGATTTTAGCATTTTATAATACCCACTGTCAACGAACAGAAATATATTTTTTTAGATTAAGTGAAATCCATTTCCATGATGTCTTTTATTTAATACTTAGCTGTAAAGCTTATGAATAAATTTAAAATGAGTCGCTGCTGCTGAAAAATAATAATGTGCTACTATTGAAAACATTTTCGTAAATTTCTATACAATATGTTTTATAATGCAATCAATGTTTTCTAGTCAATTTCTGTTCCTTGGGGCCTAAGATTTCGTAATCCATCATAATCAGAAGAGTAAAAATGTTTGAAAACACAATGAAAATTAATTACAAGGGTTCATGTCATTTGAAATAAAAAGAGTAACAAAATATATGTTACGATTACTGAATACTAACTTGGGACTCAGAATAAAAGGGATATAAAAAGCAGGCAGTATGTCTTCCTCGCAAACATCCATGTTCTTTTATTCAGTTATCAAGCACAGTATTACTTGTCAAATTCCTTCACACATATTACTAATTATTAAAAGGACTGTTCGATGTAAAATGAATAAGAATTATAACAGATACATGCTAACATTTTCTCATATTTTATAGTTGTTTTTGAGAAAAAATGTTGGTGAATTTTCCGATATTGTTTTCTTTCAAAATGAGTTAGTGAACAGTACATTACCAAAGTTAAATCCTGTGTTTTTCAACCCAAATCAATTGAATATGCTTTCGTTTCTCTCTTTTAACTGCAACAAATACATTATTGATAAAACCGTGTATGTATTTGGAAGCTGGTGATCAAGATGTGCAAGACTAGCGACATATGTCTTCAACTTACACATTTAAAGGAATCTGAAGCATATGTGTTTCATCAAGTGAATCATATATAAACGCTCGGTCATGACTTAACAATTCGCTTTGTGGTCCGTGCGAACAAAAGTTCACAAAATTTATGATCAAGATAGACGGCATATGAAAAGTGTTCCAGTCGTGTGTCTTGCATTTTATATTTTCCTTATCCATTCTTCATTCACGTAAAGCACTTATCCGTTTTAGTTTTAGATTCTGATAAAAATCCGAGGTAGCATAATGATTAATAATTGCTTGATACGTTAAAGAGAAGAATATAATTTATTAGAAAATGCACGAAATGTTATCAGCTACTACATTTTCTTAATTAAGCAAATGGCAGTCAGAATTACAGCAAAGTACACATTATTATCGTCAAATAGAAATCAGACGGAAAATATCTAATGTGTCTTTATTGCTCTATTTATAGAAGTGATGGTACCAAAATTGGCATTCTTCTACACTTAAAATGAGGATTGGATTGGTTTTTGTAACTGTACGAGAGAAGCACTAACTTTTTCTTTTCAAATTCTCTGCATACAAATACGCCAATCTAAAACACCAATTACACATATAAAATATACGCAGACAGTTACTATCGCAAACATACGATCCTACAGATGTCCAAAAGAATCTTGTTTATTATTCCCCCACTCTTGTATAAATTGTCGCATTACAGCCAAGAGATTTTGGTGACTTAAATGAACGAGTCCAGTATTGGTCAATCATGTTCCATATACATTGAGTAGGGAAGGTCGAGGAGGTTTTCGCAAATCTTTAACGCAAACTCAATAGGATATGGAAAAGGATTGTTCTATTAGAACACAAACCATATGCTCATTGCAGTAATGCCAATAGAACATGTTGCATAAAATTCTGGACATACATAGCGAAGTTCGAAGATTCCTTCACAAAAATCAGATGTACACCGAAACGATTATTTTCAAAGACAATAAGAAATCAGGGAGAAAATATATACAAATTTTGCTAATTCTATATAGCAGGAACATGTAGAGTCATTTGTCCATAATTCTCATTCATCCTGTTGCAAAAGAGCACTGGGGATGTTTTTAACTGAAACATTATTATTATGGTCAAATTGTCTCTATACGCAAAAATACCATCCTGGAGAGATAAAGAATGACTTGTGTAGGATGTATTAAATAAAAGACACACTCACATCTCTCTCTCTTTTTCTCCCTCTCTCTCACACACAGACATATTAATTGCCTGTGTATGTTTGATTTCAGGTTGGTAGATGGAAATAATAACTTAGTGGAAAATGAAACAGGTTTTGTAACTGAACAATGTTAATGCTATTTTTTAATATCGATGATGATGAAGATGATTATGATGAAGATGATGATGATGAAGAAAAGGGAAAGACGACGACGAAGAAGAAGAAGAAGAAGAAGAAGAAGAAGAAGAAGAAGAAGAAGAAGAAGAAAAATATGCCAACGAAACTATAAGTAACTTTTTTTCCACTGCACATTTTTCATCAAACAAACGTGTACTTGGATAAACTATCTAATGCTGATATTTCCCAGCATTCTTCACAAACTTAACCACAAAATGTATTATGTAGAATAATATTAGAGTATTTTAACAGAAATTTTAAAATATATACATTAGTACAGAAATAAAGAAGATTTCAACAAACGAAACCGTTGCAAATTTTTACGTCTGACATTGGAAGATGATTATGGAAAAATAGTGGAAAATTAAATTTAAAACGTTTTTAGAACAATACATCGAACTTTCGAGCTTTAAATGTCATCATATGTGATAAACAAATGATATAATATTAATTCAAATAAACACTTGACCAAAATGCATCTATAACGTTCATAAATTCTGTTATTAATAGCTTGTACAACTCTGCTACTGCGATTTTCTTATTGCGTTAGTCAAAATTTGAGTTACTGATTTGATCGCCATTGTTATATTTGTGCGAATATAACAAAGCGGAAATCACATCGCTTTTGTATTTTTGCTTTTATCAATACCATCGTCTATGTCGTTCTCATAAAAATTCGTTACAGAGATTTTGTGAATAAGGAAGATGTGAGGACTGGATAGTTTTATTTTCTTTCGCAAAATATGATTATGTTTACTTTAGAACCATTTATAGGTCACGTAAACGGGTACACACACACACATATATATATATATATATAAATATATATATATATATATATATATATATATATATATATATATATATATATATATATATATGTGTGTGTGTGTGTGTGTGTTTGTGTGTGCGTGTGTATTATTATTAAATATATATATATTTTACATCACCGGTCGTGCAATACTGGATTTCATGCACGAAACAATCGTCAGGAACTGTGGGAAGCATGGAACTCAATTATGCTAGCGGTATGGAAATACATGTATTTAATAGTAGAATAAATTTTAGCTCTACTGTTATACATCGAATAATGACTTATTAACAATTACCGGCACTCGATGCATGATATATATATATATATATATATATATATATATATATATATATATATATATATATGGGGATACGTGTGGTGGTGCGTGTTTTTGTGGGGGTGCGTGCGTGCGCGAGGGTTCACATAAATGTTTCTAGGCTGATCAAGTTATGTCATGGAATTTAACCAAATATTTTTCAACATTGGCCCCATTGCGGTCCACCTGCTTCTGTAATGGTGTAGAAGCTTTCATCCTGTTGGTCAAAAATATATCATCATCACAACAATACTGTTTCATAATCCAATGTATTTTTTATGAGAACAGGATGAGTGACCAACCAGTTTAAAGCAACTGTCACGCACAGCAGCCAATGGAACCAAGGACGTGCGTGCTGGTGCGTTAAGTGGTGAAACAGGTCTCATTTCATCGGTTTCCTCGTGTGTTTTGGAAACTAGCTGGATCTACCTAAAACAATGTCAGATGTCTCCGTGATGTTATATGCCTGGTGCGCTTTTGATTAGGTCTCAGAACACTTGGCACCTAAAGAACTGAAACCGAGTTCCTTGAGCAGAATATTCTCAACTCTCCCAAAAGATATGCTAATAGCATTGCTTATTTGCTTGATAGCCAGTTGCCAGTCATCCATCACCATGTGGTGAATACTATCAATGTTTTCCACGGTGATGACAGTTCCAGGATGTCCTAACCTTGGATTATCTTCAATAATCTCCGTTCACCTTCTAAATTAACCTGCCAACTTTTGGACTATTGATAAAGTTGGGGCGCTAATCCCTAATGTAAGCATGAATGTTCATGGAAGCTAAACCATTTTTCTGCAAGTAATTGATAAAACCACGATGCCAAATTTTGTGTATTTTTCACGGGAAGTTACTACAAGTTACTTTTAAAATCTTCTTTGAACTTTTACAGAAGGGAAAAAACGATGCAGTTATTAATAAGAGTATAAAATAATTAATGTAAGATTTCACAGCTCTAATATCTTTCTGTCATAATCAGACTATGAACTTTTCAGCCAACCCGCATAGATACATACATAGAGCAATTACACATAAATACACACACATACATACAGCGAAACAGTACTATATGCGAATGACACACACGTACATAAACATATATATTGAAAACGACTGATATGGTGGTTGAGTTTTTATATAATTTCTTATGTGCTATTATTTTAGCCATTATCAAGGAAGAATTTTATTTTAGTTTTAACAGAATATATGCTTAGTTTTATGTAAGCTATATCTAGAGTTATAGGAATATTATATTTTACTTCGCTCAGGATATAAAATAGGTGTTATTAAAAAGTTCCTTATGCGAGCGCAAAATATTTCATCCTTTCATCATATTTTCTTAACAACGTGAAACAAATCCTCGTTTCTAACCATCTTATACATTGCCATATCGAACCTGTATTCTACACAGAGCCGTCATAACGTGCTATACCATTTAGATGTAGACTAAACATCTCGGTACTCATGGCGTTAAATGTTGTTAATACAGTTTATTATAAACAGTTCAATGATTTGCCTTCTGCCTCGAAGTTTCGTAGACACAGATTCGTCTCTCAGGCTAACATAAATCTACTGAATTTTAAAGTGATATCCAATATCTATCTATATATATATATATATATATATATATATATATATATATGTATATATATATATATATGTATGTGTGTGTGTGTGCGTGCATGTGTGTGTGTGAGCATACACACACTGTTAGACAGAAATAATTTATGCCAGCAGGTCTTCAGAAAGTTTGTTTCTTTCTCCTAATTATCAAATAAATTGCTTTACATCCCAAACGAAATTTCAGATTAATTATCTAAAGATCATTGTTTTGTTTTGTTTTCGTTCGTGTACGTTCGACTGTCTCCATTATCAAGAAATAAACGTTTATTGTATAGCAGACTAGCTTTTGTTTGGTACATACAGGAATTTTTGAAACACAAAATTTCAATTTCATATATGTATATATCGCACGTTTAGAATGGTTTCGAAAATCATTTTGTAAAAGTGAATATCCTTACAAATATATTCCCTATTTCTACTATATCTGAGCTGGAGCTCTACAATCTTCACTTGCTTGCCTTCACAGAGTTCAAAAGCGCCTGCACTATAACCTTTTACCCACTGTCGAAACGTGACGCACCACTCACTGTTCTATTTCCATGACATGTATTCTGAAAAGTTACATGCCTTAGTCCCACCCACATGCGTTTAAAAACTGGGGTCCGCTAGGTCATATACAAAATGGGAATCATACCCTTCCATTCCATATTCCAATAGTCAGAAATATTCCATTCTCCTCAAGAATTGCTACCTGTGAGCAGATTCTCGAAAAGGATGTTTTCCCAATCCACTGCAATCTTGACGTCTTCATGTCTTGCGTTAACCATTATCTTTTCTGTATAAGCCCATGAAATTCATGCCGTTTCTTAGATTCAGATTAAACCACAGAATAATCATCTACCTTGAGTAGATTTTATTTGAAATAAAGTAAACGTTCCACTTACGTATGCCGCACCAGCTGTGTTTATGTGTGTCATATATATATATATATATATATATATATATATATATATATATATATATATATATATATATATAGATAGATAGATAGATAGATATAGCGACCTTCATACTATACTTGTGCAACTGATCTTCCCCGGTAGATAATGATATCTGTTACACAGTGCATTAAGGAATACCGAATATAGAAATCTGTCATTATCACTTTGGTATACATGAAGGTGATACGGAAAGATTCTGGTAGAAAGTTATCAGTAAACCCTTTCCTATTTTGAGAAATTGGAACACAGGTTATGGGTAAGCTTGTCGTTAGTTTAGAAAGTTGTGTTTTTTATAATGCAAATGTCGAATTCCACCAAATATCTTCTCTTTGATGAAGAATAACGTCCAGTTATAGAGAAAGGCCTATGTCAAGTGTCAGTAAAGATGACGCGTGTTATGGTTTTATCGATATGATCAGCCTTATAAGAAGTGATTATGAAACACCGAAGGCCCCGTGTTTAAAAATCTGAGTAACGCTAAAACATCCTCTATATGACTGGTGATTATAACCAGTCTGAGTCGGTAACAAATCAGAATGCCTCTTTTTTCGGCAACGTAGAAGAGCCTATGGTATGTTTCTTTGCAGGGTCATATGTCCGCTGTGCAGATTGATTGATTGAAGGCTCACATGCTCCACGGGTATTTTGTGAGAGAGTTATGTTTTTAAAAAACAGATGACACTCCAGTAAAAGGAACATTGAACTGCGTTTATTAGCCAAGATGGATTTCTGCAGTGACTTGCATCTTTCATCCCATGTTTTGGTCTCTTACTTAAAGTGCAAGTTTATGTGTAAGACTTAACTTATGTTAAGGTTTAAGTTCAAGGAGAAATGATTCAAAAAGTGTTGTCTTCATTATGGACTATTTGAGAAAGGTGGGTAAATGCGACGCGAATATGTCGTCCGAGAAGTAAATCTGTATCTTGAGGTTTGAAGTGTCTTTTGAGAGATATCATCTTCTGAAACAAAAGTTGTGATCAAAGTATGTGTTTTGCTTTGTTGAGTAATTCTTTCTATTTAATTTGGGTCAGTGAAGTCGAATCTGTTAATGCTTGTCTCTATTTTTGGATTACAAATATCATTACATTTTTTATTCGAGTATCTTATTCATGTATGTCTGTTTATAGCCATTTTTCTCTCTTTTTTTTCCGTAGAGTGTTCTTCACTGTTAATTCAAGTGTTCTCTTTCTAAATGCTCTAGGATTTGTTTATCCCACGGACATTGTTGAACAGATGCTTCTGATTTTGTAATTTAGAAACCTATAGGCAGCTATTTTTCCATATAAAACATGCCTTATGCATTAATTTGATTGTTATATGGACCACGTATTCGGTAAATCGTGATAAAGAAACCAAGTTATTATAAATATTATTTGAAATTACTGAAGAATATGAGTAGATTACACATAAACTTATAAGTAGTAGCAACACCTTTTAAACATTTGTTTTTAAAGTTTTATGAGGAAGCTAGATTTTTCTTTCAGATATGTAATATATCCATTGGATATATAGAGAGAGTGTAGTGTCGTGTCTATTTGAATTTCACCGAAGATAAATCATTTATTCATGAACTTTGTTTTGCCATAGTGAATTATCTTCTCTAATAGATTGGAAATAGAAATCAAAGAAGAGTAAAGAGAAATAGATGATGGTAATGTTGTGGAAAAAGCGGAGCTTGGATGAATGATAAAGAGAAAACCTTTATATTTTGAGAGAAACACTGAAGAAGATTAAAAAGGAGATATATGAATAAATGATGCAAGATATTTCTGAGACTGAGTCACGGTGTTGTCTCTGGAAGTATCGAAGGAGAAAACGGAATGAGACTAAGATCAAAATGAAAGAAAGAAAATATTAGGAATCAATAGATAAAGACTAAGATTTTGCAATGACAATATGTTTTCGAAAATTTGTTACAGAATGAAAGGAATGTCGTCAAAACATATTCGATGAAAGAACCTCATTTAAGCAGATATCCTTACTGGGAGAAGAAACTGCATACAGTAGTGGGGATCAAAGTGATCAGACCAGTTTGCCTTTTTCTACAGGAATATAATTAATTGTGCTTAAAAGAATATCAAATATTAAGAAAATGCACAAGAAGAGAAAACATGAGTTTTAGAGAGGAATTCTATTCATCAGTGAAATAATAAATGCGAGGACGTTGAAAGATTTGCCAGAAATTATTTTTAAAATAGGGAGAAAAACGATATCGGATGACAGAAGAATACTACAATGCTTCAAGACAAAACCACGCCTGTTTTTAACAAATTGCAATATTTATCGGTCAAGAGAAAACGGAATACAAGATTAAATAAGGAAACAGAAAATCAGCAAATATAAGGGTAGAATTAAAAATTAAAGGGATCGGAACATAAGAAATACAGACCTGACAGAAAATTAAAGAATAATAATTGTATAGGTAACAGTTTTATAACCTTAGTTATATATTTATTATATATTTATTATATAGTGTGAATTTCAGCTTAGAACATCAAAACTCATCAAATTATTAATAACATCAAATTATTGATAACATCGAATTTTTGATAACAGATAATTGATAACTCATCAAATTATTCTTGCTATGTGACAGGTCATATTATGCAAGAATACTAATTGTAAAATAAATTCTCACATATAAATATATCCAAAAGACATAGGTTATAGAAATAGTTATGATTATTAGAGAATAAAATATATCAGTTTTACATAACATATGAATCTTATAATTCTGCATTTTGTATTAATCTATTAACTAATAATTTTTCAAAGCTTTTAAAGTTTAGATTTTGAGATTAATTGCGGTAATTTGCTTATTTATTAATAGAGATCTATTTTGTTTGAATATTGTTTTGTTTTTTTTCATTCTGATACACATATATTTATTAAAATATATGTGTATTAATATTCGGAGAAACTAGGTGACTGGATATCAACTTCGTCTCTTTAAAAATGTTTGGCAATGTCGTCAATGATCTATTTTGGTAAATGTGTATTTCAGTTATATTATTTTAATCTGTTATTAAGATCATTCACGAAGAATCTGATAGTGTCGCGCAATAGAGTCATTTGCAGTAAGATAGTCAGTTGATTAACAATGCAGCGAATGTACGACTAGAGTACGCCATGGGATGGATCATGATTAACTTGAAATTTCCAAAGTTGCGCTAACATCAATTAAAATTTTTACAATTGCAATTTTTGCATTTTTTTATCTATGCCAAATTTTAAAAAAATCTATGATTTTGCATTATATATATATATATATATATATATATATATATATATATATATATATATATATATATATATATGATAAAACATCGTTATAATGTATGCTATAACTATAGGTAAAAGTACTCAATGTTAGCGATAGAGCGTATGTAGGTATAAAAGTGGACACTAAAGTCAACATACATATTTTTTTATGTTTAACGTTATAGATACAAGTATTTAAGTAAATGCTCTGTTTATAATAAACAGTATTAAATAACATTTACCGGCCTGAATGTCCGAGAAATTTTCATAGAAAATATTCGTTCTTTTGCCTTACCATAAAAAAAATATCTTTAATAAATAAATTGTCGGACTTTGTCCATTTCGTAATATATGACGTCATTTGTTTACATTTGATACACCATGAGCAGTTCTGAATATTCGAGATTCATGGAAGATTGAGTTTATAAGCAGTAAATTCGACCTTGTCTACCGAACGCTTCTTTGTAGCCTAACGGTAAGGCACGTCAGCGTAAATGACGGTTCCGTATAGGATGCAGGTTCGAATCCTGTCAAAAGAACGAATATTTTCTATGAAAATTTCTCGGACATTCAGGCCGGTAACTGTTTATTATAAACAGAGCATTTACTTAAATACTTGTATCTATAACGTTAAACATAAAAAAATATCTTTAATATATGTATATGTATGTATGTATGTATAAAGAGAGAGAGGTGAGAGACAGACAAAGAGAGATTGCGAGAAAATATTCATATTATATTAGGTTGGTGCAAAAATAATGACGTAATAATGTCGTTTTTTGACTTATTTTTAACGTCAAAAAACGACATTATTACGTCATTATTTTTGCACCAACCTAATAGTAAGACTTCGAAAAACAACTCATTTTATATATATATATATATATATATTTATATCTAATATTTCGATTACATGTATGTTTACAGAAAATTGTTCACCTTACTTTAACCGGTTACACTTTAAGCTTTTCAAAAAGTTTCTAAAGGTTTATTAGATTACCATGTGCTAACGCTTATTCTTAAAATAAAAGAATGTCAAGGGGTGTAACTGGTTTATATATTGCTTATGGCAAGGGAAATATCATAGGGTCTATTTTGAGGGATTTTATCAATTGAGTTTTGGCTATATATATATATATATATATATATATATATATATATATATATATATATATATATATATATATATCTAACGAGTACAATTATTATCGAAATTTATAATAAATCTACATTGATTAATAAATTACTGTTGCAAATAAAATATATTTTGAACTGAAATTCACTTTCTACATATCTTCCTCGTGTGGCATGCGTGATGCAGACTTGTGCGACGATGTCTCTGTGAATCCTGATCGAATTATTATAAGAATTCCCACAGTAGACTGCCGTAACTTTCTATGGTAAGGCTATAATCATGCTATAACTATCACACAGATATATACGAAATTCACTGTCAATAACAAAAGGAAAAATATCTGTGCAATAAAATCTCGCAAAACGTTTATTGAAAATCAAATATGAATGAATAAGACTGAAAAGAATGAAAAATGTATATGTTTTACAAATCATGAAGGAATATAAACCTAAATATGAATAAGGACAAAGGAGAAAATAAATAAATGATTTACGAAAACAAAAAAAAGACTTATAAATAATAAATAATTGCATATGTGTAAGAAAGAAGAGAATGAGCAGATTTACTATTGGTGTTAAATTGCTCGACAAATGTAAGATTAATCTATTCTGTACAATAATGGACAGAGTGATTATTTAACAGAACTGTGAACGTGTTAAGTGCTATCAGTATGATAAAGTAAAATTGATGACATATTGTTCAAACATGTAATAAAGATGATAGCACAATCTGAGCATATACGTAGCATCTAACTATTTTTCTGCTGATACGTGTTTCGAAAACAGAACACTTACAATTTGATTACAAAATATCAATTGTCGTCTTTCCGTCACTTGACAGACGTGAATTTCATTATTAATATCCACACGCTTCTTTCGCCTTTCCATTTGTAATAATTGCAATATTTATTTTCCTTAATTCTGATCTCTCATCAACAGCAACGTATACCTCGTCATTCTCACATATTACATTTCCTCAATAATTCTCTCTTTTACGGCCTGTCGCTTTACTTTGCTTATATTAGGTTGGTGCAAAAATAATGACGGTTTTTGACGTATTTTTAACGTCAAAAACCGTCATTATTTTTGCACCAACCTAATAATATTTTTCAGATGTATCATTATGCTCGTTACTATTTTATTCTTTAGAATGATTAAGTTTTTTATTTGTATACTTATTGATTTTTTTAACGGAAATCTCAAACGGTTTTGCTTCAAGTCGAAGCGACAGGAAATATAATCATAATTCTGTTATTATTTCCAATATCGAGAAAGCACATTAGTAATTCAGTAATTTTCATACTTTGCTAAAATCAAAAAAAAAAATAAAAAATAATAATAATGAAATGATTCCACATCCTCGGAGTGCATTAGTTTCGCTAATCTTATGGAAAGGGAATGTGGTCATTCTGATATAGCCACCGCTTCGTTAGCTTTTTCTATATAACATTATGTGCCACAATACTATGTTAACGAAACTGAGGCCCTAAAAACAGGAACTGTGATGATTATATCTTCCTCCCACTTTTCTCACAATTCTTTATGTTACCTCAGATTTCACCGTCTTTACATCTTTTTTTTTCTGGGCGATGAAGAAGACGAAAGAAAGCGATCCCTCTTCATTTGGAGGGTATTATGATCAAAGTCTGCTACAGCTTCCTTTTCCACAGATAATATAGGTGGAAGTGCATTGACCAGTATTATTTCCGTAATAGAGAGACTAATTGGCAGCTCCAATGTCTTAGGAAAGGGGTTGAATGCTTTTTGATCAATCGTACAGTCAAAACTTCAATAAATACGAATACGCTATTTTCCCACAACTACGATTTTTTTTCTGAAATGCAAGAACAAATGGTCGAAAGACTCTGTGAAACCGTAGCTAGGAAAAATACGCAATGTGCTATTTGAAATATACTTTCTTTAGTTTAGAAACTATCTTTTGGGGCGTCTAGAAAATGTTCTTCTGGGAAAATAAGTATTTGGCATTTGGAAAAATGCCTGGATTTATAGTTTCTATCTGCGTACCTTGGAATACAGTAGCGATTTAATCGCTCTTTTGGAGTTGCTTTTACTATAAACCACACACACACACACACACACACACACATATATATATATATATATATATATATATATATATATATAAAAATAAAATTAAGTAATTCAAGTCTGAAAGAAACCCTAACAGAATGCACTGGACGGCCGTTTCGTTCTATATTTGGGACTCATCAGCAGTAGGCATCCACTACCGAGAACTGAAACCCTGACAGTTACGTTATCATGCAAACGTCATACCAACTGTCCCAACGGGCCTCGAAGAGGTAGCAAATCAGACTCGATATAGCGCCGCTCGCTCACATATTCCGTGGTGGAACTAAACTGATATTCTCTATATCCATATATATATATATATATTATTAATAAAAAAAATTAAGTACAAGAAACTCTACTCTCTCGGAAAATGTTCGGTGTATTGATTTGCAAATAAACAAGCCAATACCAAAGTGAAAAAAGGTATAAAAAAAAAAGAAAGAACCAAGAACGTGTACGTTAGTCGAAAATAATCGTCCAGAATACGAGTTCAAGGCCCAAAGTAAAAAAACCCGATGCGACTGCCCAAAACAACTAAATAAAGTGCTCAATACAATGAGTAGAGAAGACCTAGTTAAACCTAGAGAGCCCGACAAACCTACCAAGGTTTCGCCTAAGCCGATCGTCAGGAAAGACCGGCTAACTAGGTAAACATAAAACCATAACCACGTGACCAAAAAATAACAAAAAAACAAATCAACCAGAAGTGTTGGGGAGTAGTTTGACTAAAGAGGGAGGGGGGTTAAGAAAGAAGAAAATCACGGATCAATATTTATTCAATCAAAAATAAATAAATAAATAAATAATAAAAAAAATAAAATGAAAATATAAAAAACTACAGAAAATTTTAATACCGGGGAGAGGAGACCTAGTCTAATAACCAACGTTTTCTATTTCTACATTTGTTTAAAATTTCGGTTTTCGAATTTATTAACTGATTAGGTTCCTTATATAGAGCTATAGCTAATTTATCCTCAAGGCATAGTTTACAAAATTTATAATCTGCTCTATATTTAGAACATCTTTTTAATATTTCCCATTTCAGGATCGGATCTTTCTTAATGTTCTGTCTAATTTTCTATATATAGTTGGATAGTATAGTGCTATGTTTGTTTATTCATTATTAAAGCAACTTATATGATTTTAACATCTTTTTTAAACACATTTTGAGTAGCTCATTAGGGTTTAAATCATTGTTATAATCATTTATGTCCTTATATATTTTAACCTGGTATACCACGCATTCCTGTTGACATTTTCCCCGGAGGGGGCAGACTTTTTTGTTTCTACAATTACATCTAGAAGAAGTAGTGCGTGGATTATCCTAACTAACTAACTATATATATATATATATACATATGATTAATAAAATTAAAACCTATGCCTTAAGAGATTGATACTATATATTCACCAACTCAACTCCAGAATTTCCTACAGTAAACTTTTTGTCATTGTTCTGTGTACTCATCAGAATGTGTCTTCAACTGAATTCACCACCTTTGTTCGTTTCCAGTAGACTAATTGTGTGTTTATGCCTTTTTTGTTCTTTTTAGTTGACATTTTACTGTGATGTTCCTTTTTCTTAGGCTGTTCTAATTATCGATCATATTTTAAAAAATGAGGAAATAATATTTACACAGAAAAAAAATATGTACCAATATCATCATCATTTAGAAAATATGCTTATGTCATTTTCTCTAAAGTTTCACCATAATTACCAATAGCGAAACACAAGCTGAAAGCTCAGATAAAAAAATTGCTATCTTAAAGACATGATCATGCTGCCCGATAAAATATTTTAGCAATTTATTTATATAATCTACCAAAATAAGTTTCTGTATTAGAAAATAGAAGAATATGTTTTTTAAACACAGCCATTAATAGAGTAACAATATGAGTGCTATAAATAACTTAGATGAATAGTGATACATCTTAAGAAAATACAAAAAAATTCATAATTATCAAAAATATAAAATATTTTTTATTATGTATTGTTAACAAAGTGGAGCTGAAATCAATATGACCAATAACATCATAAAACGAAACTATGACTTACCTTACGTTTCAGGTGAAAATAATTTGCAAAATATTATATCAAAGTCTCTCGGCTTGTTTTCAATTATTAAATTATTTAATGTCTTGAATAAGTCGCAATATTTGCTGAATAAGGAAGATGAATGAAAAATGCACCTTTATATTGAAGAACTCTTATATAATCATTAATAATAATCTGACCTATAATATTCCCTTTCCTGTTAAGTAATCCGAAAAGCATTTTGTCGTTTCTCGATTTCATTTAGTCGAATGATGAGTCTTATGTATTTGAATCAATTATTTCCTTCGTCACAATTGATTTCAATAGTAAAATAAGCCAATTGGTTCCATCAATTTTTCTACGCTTATCTTGATGTCAGATAATAAGCAACAAACTTACAAATGATTTTCTGCGCTTGATATTGATATATTATGTATTTGACTTCCAGATTAGTTTACCACCAATAATACCAAAATAATAACTTGATTTGATAGATATAAGATTCACATTGATGCAAAAATCCTTGCAAAACATTCTGACACATTCGATCTGTCATTGAACATTTTCCATTCAATGAACAAACATTCATTTGGGAGTGTGACGCAAAGTTACGCTCCTTACAATAAATAAAATAATAAGCCTAATGTTTTCCTTACATCATCGGTATGTGAATAATTTAACAACGTTAGTTTAAAGGTTTCATTTATAATTCTAGGCTGACATGATAGTTGTCGCAATGCAATCAATTGAAACTGTGCATGAAGGGTAAATTAAAACGCTACTAATACCATCAGAGGTCACAAGTTGAACAAAGTTTGAGGCCAACACCAAAATATGCACCTTTAACAAGATGAAAGTAATATATCCGACCTCTAATATGCGATTTTATTTAGCCTTTATTGGTGAGAAAAACTCAAATGTCTTGTCAAACAAAATAGATCATTAATAATCACAATACACTGAAAGATCTGGCGGAGTTTAAACTGTATATTCTGTCAGGGATAAAACCTTTAATCGTTATTTTTTGTGGATACTCACAAGGAATAACATTAGTACAATACTTTGTGTGCCTGATGATGATTGCTACCATGAGATGATTCATACCTCTTACGGATATCTCAGTTATCTCCCTTTAAGTCAACTCTCCAAGGATTTGTTCACCGCTGCAGTAGCCAGGTATTGGACTCACAACGCTGTTATCCATGTGTCCTTGAATATATCAGTATATACATTTTGGGGACCTAAAAACTTGATGTCTCGGAAAACATTTTTTTTTACTAAAGCTAATATTGAAATTTTGTATTTATTATTGCTTTTCTATAGCATTCAGTAATACTGGTTCTCACGTTGTATTCATTTATATCCTTTTCCGGCTTAGGGAGGTTTTGTGACTTAGCATATGATTCCTTAAGTTTTCGCATTTTTCAGTGATGTACCCTGTTTATTATTTCAACCTCATTTCACAGGGAGGGGGTGATCTCGCTTTCCCACCCTCGTATGTGGTCATCTTCGCCTGATTTTTTTTCATCCCGGAATGTGAATTCATTGTCGTTATCTCTCCATTGTCTATGATCTTATTGTGTTCACATGCATCAGTAGTAGGTGAACTTCCTCCTGGTTTGTCCAGAGTATGAATGTGTCATCAACATATCTCAGCCATAGACTTATTCTATGTACATGTTTTTGACTTATTCTATGTACATGTTTTCCATTGCTGGTAATAATGACTAGCCCATTGTTAAGCCTTCGTCCTGGCGATATATCTCTGACCTCATTCCGAAGTGTGTTGTTTGTGTACAGAAAGTCAGCATTTCCATCAGATTATCTGTTGTTGTTATTCTCCTAGGGATGATCCCGAGGCTAGTCTATCCCTGACTACCGGTAGTGCCTCCTCCGTGGGTATCCTGGTGAACAGACTCACCACGTCCAAGGTCACCATCTGGTTGTATTGGATGGGAGCATCTTTGATTATTTCCACGAAGTAGGCGGAATTTCGGAAATATGAAGGTGATTTTGTTATTAATGGGTCAACTGTAGCTACACAGAAGTGGTTCAGGTGATGGAAAACAGAGCCTTGGCAGCTAAAAATCGGTCTGAGTTGAATGACGTCTTTTTGAGTTTCAGGAAGACCATATATGTGAGGTAGCTTGGTGTAACACTGCGACAACTGCCGGAATGTCTTAAGTGGCAAGTGGCCCTTATTCTTGGTTAGGATCTACGACAGTTTTCATTCTGTTGTCATTGTTGGATCTTTCTTTAATTTACTGTAACTACCATTTCTAATGATGTCGTTCAGTTTTTTCTGTATATTCCGATTTGTACATCATTACAGTCGCATTGCCTTTGTCAGCTGGTAGTATGACTATGTTTTCATTCCACAGGGGCGTTCTGATTTTCAGCCTCTCCAGTTTCCTGATGTTTGATTTGGGCGACTTAACTTTTTCCAGTATTCTTTTCACTTTCCATCTTGTATTTCCTCGATTCGGGCAATGATGCCCATATACAGTTTCCGCCTGATGGTTGTGGTGAAGTCGAGACACTAATTTAGTATTGACTTTTACGAGGCACTCAACTGGTGTTGACTGATGTTGATTACTGTTTTCACTGGGGGCGATGGACCTCATACATCTCCTTCTGAACGTTGTTTAATTTTTCTACTAAGTGAAGCTTGTTTGCATCGAATTCTTGTCAGAAGGATTTATCCAGGTCATGTTGGATCTTCTTTCGGTCTTTTTCATCGGCAATTCTTTTTAAGAAGGCCTAAAGCCTCTGGGGGGATATCAGATTGCAGTTTCTGTTTCATACAACTGTTGTACTGGATTCTTTCACGGACAAGGGCATGTTTCGCTTTTTTCTACGACCAGACAAACTCTCCTTGAAACGATGGGAAGTCTTGGTGCCAAGCCTAAAGGGGTGAGTCGTAAGTCTCTGCATCGAAACGTTGTGAATATGACAATAAATTTGAGGAAAACAGTCCGAACAATGTCGATAATGTACATAATTACAATACGTCATGTTAGAAATATACGCAGATATTGAAGAGCTAGGGAAAGATAAAAGACTAATACGCAACAGAAAATGAAAACTATCCAACAGAAAATCACGATCAAATACATAAAGATATGAACCATATAGATATCAGTAACATAAGAGGCTATACTTGAAAAACAAAAACATAACTGAAAACTTTTCATTAAAGAATATTGAAATTATGCCCATGCATAATATGTTCAGTTTTGTGATATGTTCAGGTCTTATGCAGGAAGGAAAGAGATATGTAAATAAAGAACATTTTGTAGATTTCAGATAGAAGTGATAACTGTACCAATGTACCAACAACAACAAAAAAAAAATGAAAGCATTTAGAAAGAGAAAACAAATAATTGAAGGAGACAAATGCGTATACATTTTTGGAAACATAAAAAGAGTTTCTACAAGAAATAAAGGCCAAAAATAATTGTACAAAAAAAAAAAAGCTAGGAAGACTTTTCAAATTATGATCTGCAGTATGACCCAGATATGTTCGTAGTAGACTTTTGATGAATTGCTTGAGGACTGCGAATATACACTAAAACGTCACCTCTGTTCATTTAGATATTTTCTCTTTAGTATTCCTCTCGAGTTGGTGGATTTAATCATCAGTGATATCTTTTGAAATGAACATTACATAATGTTCGAAGTAAACACTGTTTCGCTATTTTTACTTCATGTTGAAAGCAAGATGATATGATCTCGTACTAATTACATTTACAATTTTAACGTATCAAAACTTCATACTTGACAACTGTTTACTTTATATGTTAACGATGTGAATTCCCTTAAAATACAAAATTGGAAAGAAAGAGCTCGTAAATGATCATTTAAGGGTGATGTTTTAATACACACGATATAATACCAGTTGATATTTTCCATATTTGCATGTACATTACACATCTGCAATTACGACTGTGCAGCAAGTTCATTCCTGAGTGTATCATGTGCCGCATCTAAGCTACGCTTATTAAATTACTATACATTACACATCTCACAAACATAAAAGAAACGAATATAATCTTTTTAGTTTGTCTAAAAGAGAAAATATCTATTTCTTTGATTTTAATATGTAATGAATTCCCAAGATTTGATGCGTTCGTAAGAAATTGTTTATATTTATTAAGAAAACGTGCTAGCTTTCCTTCAGTCTGTGTGCGTGTCTTTGTGTTTGTGCATAGATCGCATTGGAAGGAAGAGATTTAACAAAACATACTTCGAATAATACAATAACAATAATGTTGGATGAAAGTAATTCAGATGGTATCCTCATGGAGAGCCGGATCAGTTAACCGAGTTGACATTCCGGCTTAATCTTTGATGATCACTATGCACTATTACACTTGGGAAAAGTAGAAATCAATCTCTTCCCACGATCGCTATGGATAAGTACTTAGGTAGCCTAAGATAGCAAGCCTTGGCTGGCAACCAGACTAGGAGACATCATTTCACTATATTTCCAAATCTCTTTTAATAAAGCAAAATAAATTGTAGTAAGGCATCATCGCCAAATTCCTCAGTGGATATGACATTAAAAAAATCAAAAAAAATCATGTAATTATAACCTTTTACAGGTGCCAATCATAGAGAATATTGTCAAATGTATCCATAAACTCTACAGTGGGAAGTTCTATAATCTAAGAAAATTATATATATTAATTATATTATTGTAAACGTTTGGATTAAAAAAAAAAACAAAAAAAAACAATGTATAAAATATCTTAAACATCAAACACCGGAGTTTATCATATATAACCTATTGAAATATAACTTATTTATAAAATCAAACTGACAGCAATCTCGAGATAAACTTCATATAAATTTCTTTACTTGCAGACAAATGAATTGTCTACTGGATTATTTCAAGTTTACCTGTGTGCATGGCATTTAGATTAGACAAGAAAGTTATAATGATATTTGTAATTCAACGTTTTACATTTCAAACTACAGATATTATCATGTATTTACCCATTCACTTTGAAGAACCACTTTTCTCAAATGAACAATCTCATAAAATGTATCTGTCCATATTTCTGAGGTGAGATATTATTACACTATTTACATTGTTCGGACTATCATCCACATCTTTGTTGCCATATTTATCACAATGTTTTTTCAGCCGTTGTACGCGCCAGTCTTCTTCAGGTGGTTGGAATGTCGAATTGGACCCTTTATTTCGCTCGCTGGGGTAGACTGTTATAGTTCCATGTGCCATGTCTAATCGATGACAGTTATCAGTTAATTCCTCCCGCCAATTTCCTCCACTGCCTTAACTCAAACTCTTTTGATCCTGTCACTGGATCTAACTATGCCTTTATCCACTGTGTCATTAAGGACATCTGTGTATGAATTTCTGTGTATTATTAACCTAATGTCTTCAGCAACCATTTTTAAGAGTGTTCATATTGCAATTTTTGCTGTTATCATTGCATTTTTTTTTTACCAAAGGTCATAATTGCAATTTTCATTGATATTATTGCTTTTCTCTCGCATTCCTTATTACTGGTTCCTACATTGTCTTCATTTCTATGCTTCCTCGGCTCAGGAGACTTTTGTGGCCTAGCATATGCGCTGATTCCTTAAGCTTACAAATTTTCCAATGACGTTCTTTGTTTATGATTTCAACCTGATCCCACAGAGAGCGGTGATTTCCATTTTCTCGCCATATGTGGTCAGCCACGCCTGATTTTTCCACTTCCCCTCGTGATACAGCTTTTTGGTTTTCTTGATGACTTACCTTAAGACAAATTATTGTCCTTTAAAAACAGAAACAATCTTAATATGACATATATTTATATTTTTAAGCAAATGAATTTTATTAACTAAAGTTTATATGCTTTTATTTTGATAAAAATAGACATGTAATTATAAAAGATAATATCGTACAACACTATCATATTTTGTTTTCATCAATACAAGCATCAGCTAACTTTACTGCTTTACAAACTTCTTGTCATTCTTTCCAAAAGTGTTTGAAAAAGAAAAGACATTGCAATCTTTCCCAATCATTCTACACGCGAAAATATCACTCTCAGTATTTTCGTATTTTCATTGAATTCTCGTGTCCCGTCCATACAATGGTCAGCAGATTGAGTCATAAATTCCAAAATGTTGTTCCATTTTTAATTTAGGTCATTTTGACATAATTTAAAAGAGTATTTTGGATCAATACCTTGTTCAAATATGTATTATTCTCCAATTATGCGTAAACAAGAATGTATAGTATGCATTTGCATAAAGGAAAGATATTCTTTTTTTCATGATTTCCTTGACCCGAAACAAATCTCCATCCCTTTCTTCCCCAAAAGATCCTCAAGCCATAATAGATCAAAACAATAAGCTTAACATCACATCAATCATTCAGTCTTTCTCCTGGCATTCTTCTCACATACAGACTCTTCTTACAATCAAATAGTTCAAATTTGGACAAATCTACCCACAATACATTTGTCACTCTTTCAACGATCACTTATATTTTTTGCCATAACATTTTTTCTGCTTATTCATCACTATATATATATGAAGAATCGGAGAGCCGTGTTTGAATACCTATTCAGTTCATTACATTAACCTACGTGCTAATAACCTTGGAAAAAGTTTGAAACCAGCTCTTCTTACCCCAACCAGCTGTGGGTAAACAGCAGGACAAACTGGGCTCTATATCACTAGTTGGTAACCGGTCTAGAAGAACGACTCTGAATTCAAAACCTGACGAATGTCGTTTGGGTACCTTATCGCACAATGTGCATCTGTATTCGCCTCTTCTCAAAATAATTTGAATTGAAATCTACCCTATTTATTTTTGTGTTTTTGTTCAATCTTTCGCTTATCGTGAAGAGACTGCTTAAATATTTGCTACATGAAAATAAGCCAAAAAGGGAGAAAAAAAGAAACAAGAAAATAACGTCAATGATTTATATTTTCGCATTTCGCTGGTGATCGAATAACAAATGATCTCCTCAACATGACAGCAGATCTCAAATGTGTGGCCTTTTAATTGACTTCGGTTCTTCCTAATATTTTCAGCCCTTCCAGTCACGTTCACCTTTTTTAATCAAGACCATCAACAAATCCTTCCAATTCCCCGAATCTCTCTTTAGTAACATTATTGATTTTTTTTCTCTCATATAAGTGGTTATAATACAACGTCAAACATTTGTGCTAAAGAATTTGTACGCTCCATCGGATTTCTAAAGCTTGCTCTAATAAAATTAGTTATACATATATCCCCTTAATATTTTAAAATCATTTCAATTATTTGACTTACACAATTGCTAAACGCAGAATTGAAATTATGTTTCGTAAAGTATTGTGCCTGTATATAATCTTTCAATCCCTCTTAAATATGCAACAAAATTTTAAAATATATTAAACATCAACTCTCTCCATAATAAGTACTATGTAATACATTCTTTTAATTCTGTCTTTACAAGACGTTTTTTTTCTGCTAGTTACATATACTATTGTTTTCATATTGAAATCCAAATTGTCTATTAACTTTAACATATTGAAATTTTTATGTATAATTTCGTAATTTACACTTTGACTATTACTATAATATCGCCATTAACAATCTGCTAGTAGATTACCCATAGAAAAGACCTGCATCTTTGCATATGGAACGGAATCTCTGCTTGAAATTCAAATATGTCTAGCATCAAAACTCGCAGTCTTATACAATATTTCAAGCATAGGTTTTCTTCTATTTCTGAAATATTTTAAACTGAGAACATGTCTAGTATATTTATTAAATAAGTGTTTTACTTGCTAGCGGATTTCTTTCCTTATCTTGGATTTGAAGGTGGAAATGAGTTGTCCAAATTAATGATAAATTTCCGAACTGATTCAGATATTCCTATCAAATCAAAGAATGCACTTTGTCTTCAATGTCCTTTCATTTAGATCTTTTTCCATTAAGGCAAGTGTTCACCAGAGTTCTATCCTTGAACCTACGTTTTTCCTACGTTTTATCCACAACCTTCTTGATGTCACTAGTTTTCAATTCGATAACTAACTTCAAGAAACAGCTATTTACCCCAGCAGTTTTCATAAGTTTGATCAATTCGATAATGCCAAATTAGCAGCTACAATCTGTTGTTAACTGGTGCTTGTTAATTTTATCGCTTCCCAAACAAAACTGCTCTCTTTTAATCATTTGCGCAAACCCGTTCTGTCTTCCATCAGTATGGCTGA
>OZ010595.1:36989630-37202130 GCA_963932145.1 Acanthosepion lycidas | reverse complement strand
CTTAATTTACGTCCAAGGTTTCGTTTCAACCAAAGACGCAGAAATGAGACGTAGAATACTTACTAAACTGCAGAATGGACAAGATCTGACACTTCAAAAACTAGCCGAAGATTGCCAGAGATGTGTCAGCGTAAAAAGACTCCAAAGACATAGAACAAGCTGGCATAGCATACATACGCAAAGTACGAAGACAAACAAATTTTCCCTCCTCACAGACAAAGCAAACAAATTTGACTTTTGCTATCTAGCCGAAAGTTTCTTCATATGATTCCATTCTAAATTGGCATTTGCACAAACTTTGATGCAAAAATTGTTTGAAAAGGTGTAATGAAGCGTTAAAATAGAAAAAAAATCTCGAAGAAGATTTTATTAACCCCATTTTTACAGTAAACGTGCGAAGGAGGTGGGGATGTTTATGCATTTTGACGCTTCATCCCTGTTTTTGTTTGATTATTAGATTTGTGAACAATGCCTTACTATTTGAAAGTTATTATGGCATATATGATATTTACTGAATATGAAAAGCACTGAAACAATTTAACTACGAGCAGGAAGTATTTTTATCGATAGAATTCCTTTATTAAGAACAATCAGACAATTGCGAAGGACATAGCGTATATAAAGATGAATATGGGGAATAGATTAGTTTACTAACAGATGATGCATACAAGCGGGAACGCTGACAGACATTTTCTACATAAGGATTGTGGGTATAAAATTGCAGCCATGTACACCAGGGCAACGCCGGCCACTTCAGTTTCTTGTCTTGTCTTGTAATGGCATTCACCCGGGGTGGGTTGAGCCGGCTTCAATTGAATTAACCGCATCGCGCGTCAAGGCCATCCACCTCCTTCGATCGGCAGCAGAATCGACGGCATGATCGAGCCATTCGCGATTCCAGCGTCAGACCCCGAAAACGTGGTGACCGGACATGAGTTCCATATCTGCTTTGACCGTTGCGAGTCCCGTCTTGAGATGACCACCTTAGTACTTCCTCCACCCAGTCGGTGCGTTTGGCGCCACCAGTTTACGGACGAACTCATCACTAGTCCGCCGCAGCACGTGGCCGAACCACCGGAGTCTCCTGTTAAGCAGAGTTTCTTCCAGATCCAGAATGTTGCATCTGGCGCGGATGGACATGTTCAGTAGAGTTTCATGGGAATTTTGGAATTCACAAGCATTCGCATGTATAGGCTTTGAGGCTCGGTTTTAACGCGCCGAACATTCGCCTTTCACACCTCCGATGTAGTATGGGATAGGAGTTTGACTGGCAGAGGTGATCTTGTTGCACACGCCTATTGGACTATTTTGTAGGGCAGTAGGAGCACAGGCATACCAGACTTTTTGATGACCAGAGCCCCGTTAGCCATGCCGTGTCTGACTAATCCGCCATCGGTGGCCCTACCAGGAACCAAGTTTCCGACAGCATAGTCCTGACAGGAGCACGTTGCCACCGCCCCTACCACGGTGAGGAGTGGTTGGAATTTAGGGGGCGGGCACTTCAGTGGCTAGTTTGTTAATAAATATTTTTCCAAATGTTAAATATCTATTAATTAGTAGAGCAAAAATTGTTGATCATTTTCTGGAGTAATTTCATAGAAGACGACAAACATAGTCATTCGGTTTTTTAAAGTTTTTCAGCGTCTCGGATTAGTTAATACAGTGGGGGAAATAAATATGCGTGCACATATTTTTTTTAATTTATTGTATTTCTACGGAATGAATAAATATAATTTTCATATAATTAACTCTGCACAGATGCATTAAATATGCATAGAAAACAAAAATATTATTTAATAGACATAAATCCCATTTATACATTTTAATGGGTGAAAAAGTATTCGTACAATTCAGATTTCAGATTTTTAAAAAATAAATTGCTTTAGTACTCTAGATTATTCAACTGGATTATTCAACTGGAATATCCTAGAATGTTCCAATAATTTTATCAGTTATTATTTATAGCCTAAAATATAAACAGAAAATTCTGTAATTGACATTTGTACAAGAAGGTTTTCATCATGGCAAGAGGTAAAGAATTGACTAATTCGGAAAATGAACTGATTTTTAAGTTCTGGAAAGAAGGTAAATATTACAGGAAAAATCACAGAAAACCTAATATTCCTTTTACAGTAACATAACCCAATATTCCTTTTACAGTAACAGAAGCTCTTAGGAAATATATACATCAAAGAATATAACAATTCATTATTATCAGGCTTTTTGTTGTTTCATTTTACATGCACTGAAGATTTTGCTATTATGAACATAAAACGATACACGTCACCCCGAGTCCGGCAGAAAAATAAATGAAGCATGGAGTATGACAATAGATAAGAGTTGACAGAATCGCAAGTATGAAAAAAAAAAGGCAGATGAAGAATAAATGATAACATGCACATACAGTAGTATTATCCAAATTTGCTAGCGATTTTTTAAGTTTTAACACTTTGTAAACATGGTTAGACACTATGTAAACTCGTCTCATGTCAACAATCTCTGAAGATTTTGAATGTTTTATATTATATTTAAGAGAATGGCAGATGTTTGCTAAATGCAGCCGCTCCCCATAGAACTGGCGTAAACATTGATTTTATTTTTAAAATTGTTCTGTTACTGATACATTACATTAGTAAAAAAAAATATGAAATTTTGGCTTTTTCTTAAGTTCACCAAATTAACCTATTGACAATATAGTGTTAATTAAAAAAAATCAAAACATTTAACACCTACAATATATAACTATGTAAGTCTTATTATTAAAACTATCAAATATTGTTGATAATTTCATACACATTTAGTCAATGTAGTTATATAATTCTGAAATATTTTTATGAATATATTTACATACAGATGCATAAACGTACACAAACACACACACACACACACATGTACATATATATATATATATATATATATATATATATATATATATATATATATATATATATATATATGTATGTATATATGTGTGTGATATATAACATGTATATTCGATCGGAGATAACAACATATCATCAAAAGACTAAATAAGAAAAAAATCAATGCATTTTGTCATTGCTTTATTATGTGAATATGTCGATTTTAAAAGTAAGGATATGAAATCAAACTTTATTTTATCTTGTTATATGCAAATGTTTTCCTTTAAAAACATGAAATGATTTTAGTCTTGATTATGCGTAATTAAAAATGCAAATTCAAGATAAATTCTCATTCTTTTATATATTTAGCATTTATTCTATTAAAAGTAACATTTGTCTGGGGTTTTATTTCTTTCATCCTCTCAAATTTCTTGGATTTTCGACATCTGTATTAACTTCATACGTTTTGTATAAAGTAATCGCAAATCTCCAACTCACAAAACTTAAGAATTTAGTAGTATCACACGTAATAGGTTTACGAAAGTTTAGACAAATTGAAACTCAAAAAACAGCTAGAACGTTTTTTCTCACCAACAGAAATATCTGAAAAAGCTTTGAAAGAAAAAAAAAACTCAAAAGTATTCAATATATATTACATTACCGAAATAATTTTAGATACATTTGCATTTTATAGGCAGGCTCCTTATATATGATTCTACAAGAATATAATAAGCGTATAATTCTTCTACCCCCCAAAATGTATTGGGATACAAAAAATCTGAAAATGTTAAATAAACATAGTTAAATATTAATATAATTATATATGCGTGTCTTTACGCAGTAATGTAAAGCAGAAAATGAACATTTTAAATGTTAATAATGTAGGCGTATGTGAAACGAGGTGTGCAAACAATGACGATTTCGTCAGTGAAAAACTCAGAATCATATATGCAGGCGGAGAGAAAATGAAAGATGAGTAGGATTAATATTTGACCAAGACATGAGGAAATGTGTTCTGGCAAAGTGTCAACAATCTGAAAGAATTATTGTTGTTAAGCATAAAAGGAGGAAATTAACATATCCATTATAGTTTTATATGCACTGACAGCAAAAAGCACAGAAGAAATTGAACAGTTCTATTTTATTCCATGCTAAACCACACCAAGGCTCAATGCAAATCACAAGGAATTCAAATCGTCAAGAGAAACAGGAATGACAAATAGGCAAGGAGATATTTAGTGAAATAATTGCAAATTAGAACAAGGGAATTGTAAAAAGGGCGAAAAAAAAAACATAGTCCAATGGTGAACGGTGAATGATCAGGTAGTACCCAACACCTGGTTTAACTAACAGCCATGGTGTATAAAGACACGGGAAAACACAGGAAGAAGCATGAAAACCATTGGACTATATAATTATCAATAAGAAATAAAAGATATAGAAAGAATAAGCATGAAAAAATTAAGAGAACTAACAGGACCAAATATGTGCTCATCAAGAGGATGCATACAATCCAAAAACGGGACACTGGTATTGGAGAAAGAAAATACATTATTGATGATACGAATGCATCGAAGAACTCTTCTTCTGTTTTGTTTCTGTTCAATTTGCCAGTACTGATTACACTTCTGATTTTAATATTACTTGTACTTCGATATTTCGACTTTGTAATGTCGTGTATGTACGCCCGTATTTACAAAAATCGGAATATTTTCGCTCGCCTACAAACACACAAACACAGACACAGACACAGATAGAGAGAGAGACAGACAGACACACACACACACACATATATATAACGTATATTTTCACGTATAAGGCCACCTATAGATAAGATGATACCCAATATCTTAGGTAAATTTTCGCGATTTTATATAATATCCGTAGTATATGATGGCCGAAAAATTTAGATTGGAAACTCGCGTTGAGAAAATAGGGATAAGAACAGAGACAGACACACACTCACAATAAAAAAAAGTATATATTTTTTTTTAAATACAGGGGTCATTGAATTTTAGTAAACTTTTCCATTTATGATAAGTAAATAATTAAGATATCCATTGACCGCTACAAATTAAAACAAAATATTAAAAGATTTCAAAGTATATACATTATTGTAAGAGAAAATTTAAAGAATGAAACTATTTATTGTAGAAATTCATTATTTATCTAAAAGTAGTAAAGCAATAATGTTCATAATATATTTTATTCATAAAAGCAATTAAAAACTTTTCTGATTGAAAAAATGTCTTAGTTTTATTACATGTTTTATTTTATAATTCAAAGCACATTTTCTGTTACTGGTGATCCCCAATGACGATAAAAATTTATGATTCTAAATGTCATGATTAAATTTCCCAGGAGAGCTGACCAGATAAATAATATAAACCTTAAGATACACAAAAACAAATTTCTTGAAATTTCATAAAATTAGTCGACGGTAACAGAGGAAAAAGTAAAATTTTTATTTTTTTTCCTAAAAAGAGAAACGTTAAAATATAATTTAATTCCTTTCTGATAAATATTGAAAGGTTCATTAAAATACGATAATTATCTTATTTTGGTGGTGAAAATCACATTGATTTGAAATAAATGTGTTTTTCAACGCAAAATGACGCTCGAATTTGCTAAACAAATTCATGGTCCTACGTTTATACCAGTGTAAACAAAATCATTAGCCAAAATTTCGAAGGTTCTAAAAAGCATTAAAAATAAATTTTGCTTCAGAAAACCGTTCAGCGTTCTTCTTAATAGTAACACAATGATCTTGACGATAAATTAGGTTTTGTGCATGTTTCCTCATATATGCTCATGTTGTGGTAAATCTTTGGAGTTATATATATATATATATATATATATATATATATATATATATATATATATATATATATATATATATATGTGTGTGTGTGTGTGCTCGCGTGCGGGGATTAATTTTTTAGTATAGACCCATCAGCCTTTTCTGTGACTAGTAATCTTCTAAAGCTATAATCAAGAAGTTGCAATAGATTTAAATGATATTACTGAAACTCAGAAAACATCTTCATTCCGGTATCGATCGGCTAGGTCCGCTGTTTATATCCTAACTGCCATTAATCGAAATTGACGAGGAGCCAGGCAACAAATACATCTCTAGATCGATTTCATTAGATATTTCAAAGGCCTTTGACAAAGTGTAGCATAAAGGGCTATTCCAAAAGCTCTCTAACTATGGAATCAATGGAAGGTTCTTCATAATTATAAGGATTTAGTCCCAAAATATAACGGTCAGTTTTCTGACTGATCAATGCAGATTCACTTCTCCGTCTAAACCTCTTTGCACTTTAGAGAAATAATATGTCTAAAATATATTTGGATCATTTGTGAATATCTATGCTGATGATACAACGGCATATGGAAGCATTGCCCAAACTCTAGATGACCAAAGCTTATCAGATGTTTTCACTTCTGGCCTAGCTTTAAAAGCTCAGTGGGAGAAAAACGGGCCGGAATATTCAATGCCTCGAAAGCCAGACAGGTGATCACCGTGCGGGACGAGAACTTTCAGCGATTGCAATGTTTCTTCAGAGACGACCCGTGCATTGAGCGCCTGTTGGGAGTTAAACTCAACCCAGACCTCAACTGGAAGTCATCAGAAGAACCATCGCTAATGATCCTGGAAAATTAATAGGTTCATTATACCGTTCGAGAAAGTCCCTGACTCCTCCTGATATCCTCTATATTTACAAAAGCCAGATCAAGCCAAAAATGGCGTAGAGCTCTCATATATGGTTAGTTTTGATGGATTTCAAAGGCGTGACTGTGTTTGGCGGGTGACGAATTATTTTTCAACCTACAATTCCTTTCTCACAGAGGAAACGTCGCTGCTCTATCACTTTTTCAATGGAAAATTTTCAGACGAGCAACATTCTTTAGTTTCAATAGTTCTATCCTTCACAGCTAAGACCCGCCATGTCTTGCACATGTTAACGAACCACATGCATGCCTTTCGTATTCCGTTGGTAAGATGTAAGCTCCACTGTATCATCTGCTTCACGCCAAACATTGTTTTGTGCAACCGAGTCTTAATTACTACAATGTTAACTCGTTCATGTCTACGGTCAACCATTACCTTCCCCACATATCCCCCATAAACCACATAATTTCCCTTTTAATCTATAGACCCGCTATGCCATGTGGCTGCTCGGCCTTGTGTCATCACTGGAAAGAAAAATACTAATAGATACATCTATACACGAAACTCTATATTTGAAAACACACACAAACACACACACACACACACACATATATATATATATTATATAAGTGCATTATCGTCTAATATGTCAATATTCACATATTTGTCTTAAGAATGTATCCATGAATAACTGTTTAAATGTTTAAATACTCCGATAAACACTTAAGAAATAGTACGAATGGCAGTTTAACATTTTTCTGTCCAAACAATAAGATATTAAAATTATTCTGATGCTTGGTCAAAATTGGCTAATGGGTCGGACTGATAACTTTTCAGCATACCCATGTATGAATAAAGCGAAAAAAAAATAATAAAGGAAATGAATTACCCATTTTTTTCATATTCGTGTGAAGAAAACAAATTTATATACAACTGACATGTTCAATTATTTTTTTTTTTGCAACTAAAATAAACAAGCAATAACGCTGAAATATTCCTTCATTCCAACTGTAAATGAAAGCCTAACTGAAACACAAACTCTGTGACGCCAATCGCATTTTGCAGTTCACTCCCTCCCATGTGACGGTCGTTTCATTTGCTGCCAGTTCTTGGCGCCATTTATACACTGTATTGACATCCCACACGACCTCAAAACCTCCCATTTCCAAGTAGTCATCTTTCCTACTCTTATTCGCCAAGTATATTTCAGACGCTTTGTTCTACCGGACATCTTCTTACACCTTGCTGCAAACTGAAAAACCACCTACCCACTCGGTTTCATTGACAACATCAAAGACTCCTATCACGAGGGACGGCCTGATGCTGTTCAAGTGGTTCTATTATTTCTCCTCCTTGTTTACCGACAGTCTTAATGGACAAAGCAATAAAAACCGTTCAGCCAGACAGCGAGCATTAAGAGTGGCAGCCACTCTTCCGACTGACATAACGGACAGAATTATTATTATTATTATTACTATTATTAAATATGACGCTGATAAAATGGACGTCAATAACGCGCTGCTGTATAAGTATGACAGTAATATTGAAAGAAATATGACAAATATTATTATAGAAATAAATAGAATGATTATATAACGAAATAGCTATGATTATAATGACAGTATAATAATGATGATAATAATATATGATAATTGTGAATATTTTCCGAATAAAATTATGCTAGTTCGAAATTTTACCTTTGATAAATAAAAACAGAATAAAAAAAAACAACCTAATAAAGAAGAGTAAAATGTGCAATAAAAGCAGCATAAATACAGCGAATAAAAATATACAAAATATTAAGCGTTTCTGTGCCTACCTAATAAAGGTATGCATAATATTTTATACAGTTTACTAGATATTATTTGAGATTATTACAACACTCCCCTTTAATATTCATATAACACTGTTTATAGTTTTAGGGTACATGCAGAATTTAAGTTCTTCAATAATAAACAAATTTTGAATCTCAATTTAAAATACAACATATTAAATTTCTTCTTTACGTATATCCGGAACTATCATACTCTCGAACTAACAAAATCCTGATGTATTTTCAAGAAGAAATATTTTACATACGCAAAATATATTCTAAACTTATTTTAGAATTTATGAATATATTTTCTTTGATCAGAGAAAAAGAGAATTGTTAAAATTTCTCCTGTAATTGTAATGCATATATTGATATATTTCATCAAAATATACCATTGTTTCATATCAGAGTAACGAATATCATATACATCGCATATATAATATTCCGATGTAGAGACTAAATTAATTACCTGTAAAATAAGAACAATCTGAAAATATTAAATAATCCATTTTGTTAGATACATTTTCTAGGAAACATGCATTGAATATATTTTATAACTGAAATTATTCCTTTAACTTTAATAAACCATCATAAAGCTATCTTGTGGAAAGAAGCATATGTGTAAGAAAATATTATCTTATATTAAACAAAATATAAAATACATTGATAGTTTGAAATTGTAAAAGATCTTCCTAATTAGAACTGCTTTAATCACGTTTAACGGTGCCGAAGAAAATGATCATATTTGTCACTTTTTCGTCCATAATTATTTTAATTATTTGTTAAGGAATAAATATTTTTATTGTATTTTCTTTCATTCTCACTATATTGTAGTAGCTAATAAGTGTAGTGTAAAAAAAAGTGTAGCTAATACTTAACTAATAAAAAAAGTGTAGCTAATACTTAACAAATAATCTAATTGTGTAAGATAGTTACTTATAAGTGACATTTGCCAATACACTTAAATTTTAGAGTATTAGAAATTAATAATTTGTTTTTAACTTTGAAAGGCACATCCTGGTTTATGTAACTCGGAAACTTTAAACATTTTAAAAATCCTTTTTATGTTTTTATACACATATCTAAGTCAAAACCTATTTGGAAAAGGTGGTCACATTTTTTTCTATGATTTTTAGATTGTTTCTCTCTTACAATAAATAGCTCAAGATTCAACTAGATTGATTCATTGAAATTATGAAAAATGATACAGAGCGTAAACAACCCTCGAACATATTTCTTGTTAAAATTAACTCTAGATTATAGATGTTTCTGTTACACATTTTATTGATTTCACGTACAGCTTAGTAATTTAAACCATATCTGCGTATTATAATATCAATGTTTGCATGACCATACCATATGCTTTTCATTAGCTGCATACCGTATCTAGGTTTATATTATTTGATTTGTTTCAAGATTTTTCTATTAAAATAAAAGATAGCTTCTTATCCATCTTGGACATCATTTCTCATTCACTGATAAAAAAAAAAAAATAATGGGCGCATTACCATATTAAGGTTTCTTGGATGCGTTAGGTTTACCCACATTATAACGAAACATGCAAAAAGCCTTTGCAGTTCTTTATGATATTTGTCAAATTGGATCTTATTGGCTCACTTGTGGACTTTCTCTTTCATTTGCACTTCATGTAATCTGCATTTAATTTTATTATATATATCCAGCCCCGAACATTTTCATTATTTTACGTTCCTTTTTCTTATACATTTTCCATATATCATTATTCATTTACTTCATTGAGTTTAATAATTCTCCTGTAACAATACTTTCAATGTTTGGAAAATTTGAAAATTGTTCAACTCATCTTCAAAGCTCTTCTGTTTTATCCCATGTAAGCTGATAATTAATTTCGCAGATTTCTATTTAATTCGAAAAGCCAATATTTTTCAAAAATGTTCAGAATCTTACTCAAATAACTGATAAGATTTCTTTCTGTTTTTTTTTAAAATGCTCTGATTGGATTGCATTATGTTTTAAATGAAATTTCCTAGGATGTACCTTAGCCTATTTCACATAACGATGTCGCAAATTTTGTTTAACAAAGGATTACACTTTTGCGTCAACACTTCGTAGTTTTCCAATGTTAATTGCGTCTTTCTTAAAAAAATACTGCCTCCTAAATGAAACAGAATAATCTATTGTTTTAGCTTAAGAAGTACTGATATATTTTATTTAATGTTAGAGAGAATATTTTCAGTTAATTAATAGAGTTTATACAGTTTTAGGCTAATCCAGTAGCTGAATAGAATGTTACTCACGTTAATTATATTTGCGGTAAGAGATAAAAAAAAATATATATACCGAATCGAGGGTATAATAACTTTAATATTTATGACAAATAAGTAATTAATAGCTGTGATAATAAATTTGCTGCCAGTTTCTCATGAATTTTCCGGTTTTTATGACTCAGTTGATGAATGTACAGCTTAAACATTTTCTCGTAGTAATTGCTCATTTAATTTCCCAAATGATATTTCTATGGTTTCGCTAAATAAATGCATACACATAACTACAAGCGTATATCATAAATGTCAAACGTGATTATGGCCATAACCATCGATTCTAAATTAAAGCAAGTAACAAACGACCGCATCTGTTTAACTGCATGCAGGCGAAAAGAAGTATTTGTTACTTTTTTAACTTTTCACCCCAAGCATGGCGAGAGTGTCCCTCTGATATAAGGTGTTACAGAAAGTTGGAGCAAGATTAAAGAGGTGTGAGAGAGGAAAGGATGGATAGAAGGACGGAGAATAGTTCAAGGCATCTGGAGGTCTCGATTGACATTGCATTTGAAGATGTGGAGATTATAGCTATCAGGGAAGCAAGTAAAAGGAAATCAGTTCCATAGACGTGTAATCCGAGACATGAAGCTACTGGAGTAGAAGAGACGGCTACATCTAACTCTTTCGACAGTGAAAGCGTGTGACCGAGATAATGACCTAGTGGCACGTTTAAATCCCTGCACTTTGGGAACAAGCAAAAAATGCTTGTCGGAGCAGTTACCGTGAAAATATTTGTCGAAATGGCAGAGGAAGGCGGTGGCACGTCTCTGAGAGAGCAACTGTAAATGAGATGCCAGGTCAAGTCCAACCACACAGCATATTCGTCTCTAGATTTTGTCGAGAGCCTTAAGAAGAACAGCGGGGTCTCCAGATTATATATGGCACCAATATTCCATGCAAAGAAGAATGGTAGAGATATAGAATCTTACACAGATTATTTGCACATGTACAGATTTTAGGTTATGATAGAACAGTATCATTAGGTTATAACACTATCTTCGCATCACGAAGTAAATAATCCATATTCGAACATACAAATAGTTTACAAATTTATTCATTTGGTAGCCAGATATATTTGCTTGATCAACTATCTATCTCTCTACCAATTAGTGTGTTCGATTTGCCCCACGTACGTCTGCATACACTGAAACTCACACACACACGCACACCTCACCACACCCTCGCCCCCATACACATTATATATATATATATATATATATATATATATATATATATATATGTGTGTGTGTGTGTGTGTGTGTGTGTGTGTGTGTGTGTACAAATGAGAGGAAGAAACTAAGTAACATTGATTTTTAAGTACAACGTAGGGCAATATATTATGAACATTTTATTTTAGATATTAGAACAAAAACGTATTGAAGTATAAATGAATGCATGTATTAGGTTTCTGCAAAAATAATGTCGTTTCCTCACATAGTAACATATGTGAGAAAACGACATTATTTTTGCACCAACCTAATATTTGATGTGAATAAAAATAAGAATAAATAATATGAATAATTCAAATACAATGTTGATTTTAAAATCTAATTTCTATAACGCTACAGTTGAAATAAAATGAATGCATTGAAATTCTTAATGTAAAATCCTTTTCATGACGCTACTGGGGTTCTCAAAAGTTTTTATGACTCACACCCCTAGAAAATTTATATGATCTCGCAATATATATATATATATATATATATATATATATATATATATATATATATATATATATATATGCAAAAGTTATATCTCATATGAAGATGAAGAATGCAATTTATACTCAATTTGCGCAACAAATTTAATTTAATGTAATTTTTGAATGACATGAAAAAGAAACAATAATGGGAAAATAACAAATTTAAATACAAACAAATATCACAAATTAAGCTTTTCATTCAATGTAAGTGTAAACTAAACAATTTAAAAAAAAATCTAGCATTAATAAATTTACATCAAAAATGTAAAATTTAAATCTAATGGCATTTTTGTTCATGTTTCTTGGATATGATTTTGTCACAACGTGGTATTTTGTTGCTGATATGTTTTCCTGTGGATTCATGCAATTTCTAAATTTTTGTTTTGATTGACAAAAGAGAACTAAATGCAGGCTCGCATAAGTATGTGTTTGCAAATGGAATAAGGGCAATATGTGCTTTTCCACAAAGTCTTGGAAACGTATTCATTACTGAATACCAATAGTCCTCCAAAGGCTTACTTTCAAATTGCATTTCAAGAGCAAGGTTTGTCGTCCACAAATCTATAAGATCTTCCTTCAGCACGTCATCATCCGACATATTATCCAAATTGTAGGAGTATTGATTCATGATCCATTCTCCTAAAATCTTCAGTTCTCCAGCAGCAAAATATCCATCAAATAAATTTGACAGTATTTCTAAATGTGCGCAATATATCTTCACACACAGTAGGAATTAGAGATCCATTGTCATCAACAATTTCTTCAAGTGATGAAAAAGTTGAATAATACCTCTTTCCACCAGTCGACGCCAAAAGGGTAACTTTTCTTTGAAAGCTTTCAGCTTTTCCCAAAATTTCAATATGTTCATATCTTTTCCATGAAGACAGACAATGATTTCATTCATACGAATGAAAATGTCATCCAAATAAGCCAGAATATTCATGAAATTTTGTGATTCCAATTCACCAACCAGAACATAGTAACTTTCTTCCAGAAAAAAAAAAAAAAAAAACTTTGATTTCTTCCCGCAGTTCGAAGAAGCGTGTTAAATTTCGGCCTCGTAAGAACCAACGGATTTCCGTGTAGAAAAGCAAAACTGTATATTCATTTTCCAGATCTTCACAAAACAAGATACGGTGATTCAGAGGACGACCCCTAACCTATTTGATCTTTACACAAGTGTCGAATACTTTTTTCAACCTTGGAGGCAATGTTTTTGCTGCCAAAGCATGACGATGAAGGAAACAATGGGTGACTTGCAAGTGATGATTCTCCCTCTTCATCAGTGCAAAAAATCCAGATTTATTCCCTAGCATCGCAGGAGCGCCTATCTGTGCATACAGAACCAATAACTTGGATATCTAAATCCTGTTTGGCGAAGAAGTCTTTCTCAAACTAATACAAATCTTTTCCCAGTGTGGTTGTTTTAAGCTCTTCACTAAACAGGACATCTTCTTCCACAATACCATCACTGACATAGCTAACCAATGCAATGAGTTTTCTGACATGACTTGATACATCTAAATGGAGGGAGATTTTTAACGAACTACACCTGACATCTGAGATAATTTGACCCAAAATATCATCACTCAAATCACCAATAATTTTATTTGATAACGGCACTATTTCAAACTTTTTTCTAGTTTCTTGGCCAGAAACTTGGTTAAAAAATTCGCTTGAAGATGAAACCCAAATACTGCTTTTGATTCAATTATATAATTGAATTTGAAATTTTTAGTTCCTGTTTTTGAAACATGGTAATTTATGTGTAGCGATGAAACCATATTTTTAAATCAGTCAATTTATAATACATACATATATATATATATATATATATATATATATATATATATATATATATATGAACATACACACATATACATATATACAATAAAATATTGCTATATCTTTGTTGAAATTTTTTTCCCTATTTTTCAAATATATGTTGAACGCAGTAATAAATATTACATACGTAAAATGATAATTACTTATTTATAAAACATATGTCCTTAAGTGTGACTACAATTCAAGGATTCCCCATTTTGCGATATCACCACGTTAACTCTTAATGAGCGTCTTTTGCAGAAAAGCAATAATGGTTAGCCATTTGCAACAATGAACAAGTCTCAGACAGAAAAAAAAGAAAACATTTATCATTCGGAATTGAAGTGTGAACGAAGGGACCTGAATATTTTCCAGCGGTTGTCCTGTTTTAATAGAAATAAATAATAGTTCAAAATATATTAAAATATGAATCGCTTGATATTAAAATTATGAAATAACGGATCATATTAAAAAAAAAAAAAAAAGAAACACTGCTATAGAGAATGAATATGAAAAACTTGAAATGAATGGTAAAAAAAAAATCATGAAATGATTATCATTTTGTGAATGAATCATAGTGATTAACACAGATCGATAATGATCACGTGCATAGATGAAACGGGATCCTCACACAATTTTCCTCGAACGAGCCAATGATTAATCCGCACTGCCACCATATCCTGGTTCGTTTCAATATGCATCACGAATGAAAAGTGTAATCCTTTTTCTAAGATATTTAGATATTTTATTCAGGGCATTTCCTGTTCGGTCTGAGTAGGTAGGTAGGTGGCACTTAGGACAAGTTCTGTCAAATTTGGAATAACAGCTCAAGTCATCCTTGCTGCCCATCACAGTATTTCTAGCAACACAAACAGAGTCTTCGGAACAAACCGAGTGGCAAAATATTCCAATGAATTCCTTTTATCGACCAACAACCGAAAATCATCAATGTCCGATTTTACTGTAACTTGATCCCGAAACTTTTCATTAACTTATGTATTATATTCGACATTTTCAGTTGAGTGGGTAACACGTAGAAGACCTGAACTTAAAAATCCCCACCACCGTCCATAAAACAGCAAAAATTGGTATTATGATAAAATTACATCCCCATCTTCTATGTGAATTTGCCCATCATAATTCCATTAGATATAATTCAAGTGAAAACAAAATCCTTTCTTACAATATAGTCATTAAGAACCATGTATGCTTAACATATATTATACAGAACGGACATAGTCATGTGCTTATAAATTGATCATTTAGCAAATGACGAGAAATTACTGAATTAATGATTATATCAAATTCCGTATCTGTTACTAACCAACATTTATATTATTAATGAAGATCAGTATGTTGCAGAGTAATTTTACAATTATATTTCTTAGCGTACAGTCATATATATATATATATATATATATATATATATATATATATATATATATTATAGAAATTATTAGGAGGATTTGATAATTATAATTAAGTAATTCATCGAATCTGAAAGTAACCTAGACGGCCGTTTCGTGTACAGTGTTTGCCCTTTTACCAGAACAAAATCATTTGAATATTAGCTTCTACCTGGATGTGAGAGTAAATCACCCCGAGGCCTCTTTTATCGGCCTTTATGAAATATGTAATTATCACGAATAATAACATAATACATTTTTAATAGTATAATCTTCCCTTAGATATAGAAAGGCAGTGTGCCAAATTTGATCTTTTATGAACAAATACTTTTCCAGAAAGTCATATAATTATGTATATGAAAGTAGCAGTGATAGTGATAGATATTAAAGCTTTAGGAATAAGACGAAGATAAAATTAGGAGAATCCTGCTGAAAAATAAACATTGAATATGTACGGAAACATTGTTAGTTATGAACGAGTTAGCATAAGAAAAAAATATAAATTTGGGAAATTATAGGAAATACGATAAACTCAAGACAAATATCGAAATCCTGAAAACAAGGATCAAGTGAACAAGGATCAAAAGGAGGCCACTTGACAGATAAAATATATGGTATTACAGACAAGACGACGTGGAAATTTACAAAAGTAACAATAAAAAATATTTAGATAAAAGAAAACTGCGATAAATGAATTTATAACACTGAGATTATTGCACAATGGGAAATTATTATATAAGCGCCGTCTTAAATAGACAGCAAAAGAGAGAATAATATAAATTACATATTACTTTGTAGAGTATGGGCTTTTGTCCTTTTATAAGCAAACCTTATAGAACTAAGAACCAATAGCATTTTCTACAGACAACTATCAGATCTGAAAATGGAAAGTTGACTTTACTTTCCAAGCAAAACCACTCGTTTTATAAAACATCACCTTTCCGTCAACTGCAGCAAGCTTTTCCTTTTTTATTAACTAGCCAGGCTTTCCATATTATGCGCTGGGTATCATGAATTTTTAATATTGTAATGCAACATATATATGTCAATATCTGTCATAACATACATCTCCGGTAGATAAACGAACTAACTGCACCAACATTACTTATGCATTTGTTTTCCTTTCGAACTTTGGTTTGAATTATTTCAAAGATTTTAAAAAGTTAATCCTTTAGCGCATGTGTTCGCCGCTTCTGTATTTTCATATTTTATATTTTGCCCATCTTATGCATTCTTCTATGATTTGTAACTTCAAAGATTATTTTTTCTTTATTTTCCAAATATTCTCATCTTGGTTGATAGAAATGTTATTGCAGAAACAGTATTACGTCCTAGTAGAGTTTAATCATTATCAGGTGTTCGGTTTTTAGCTGATTAGGGATAAATATTGTGTAGTGTTGCCCTGTGTTGTCAACTATTGTTCGTTCGTGATGTATCATTGTTTCACTACGGGATCCAGGGATTGAACACACAATCACAAACTGAGAGTAACTCTTGTATAACTAAATCCTATATTCAATATGCATATAACATAGGATTTCCCGAAGGTAACTTCAAGTTCAAGTCGTAATTTTAAGTCCAAGATTCAGTTGTATAATGGGAAATGTCAGGTGGGAATAGACGTCCGTAGCGCCCTAGACTTTGAAATATCGAGATTGAATCAATAGTTGATAAGATTTCAAAATATGAAAATATTTGCACACACCTAATTAACTGAGTGAATTGGACATCAATTGTGGAAACATCTATAATTCTACTGGACGCAACATTCTAGACAAAACAGATCAAAGGAGAACGCGATTGATGATACTGTATAAAGGCGTTCAGTCCATAAATGATGGTGATATAAAAATATAGATAAAGAAGGGAGAGAAATATAGTTTGAATTGAATATCTGCCGATCCAGTTACCAGAAAATCGTGGTCAATACAAAATAGAGAAATAGTATATAATTTTTGAAAACTGGATGGAACAATTACATTAAAAGAAAAAAGCAACGGAAGTCTTTGAAAATAGGAGAAATCATTTCATGAGATAATGGAATCAAATGAGGTATGTTGCGCTGAAGTGATTTCAGGAGAAAGGCGCTGTGTATTAGAAGAATTTGTATTAGTAAAAGCACAAAAATGATACAAAATAATTATAAACTTTAAAAATATTGTTTTGAATATAAAAGGCAGCGGTTTTTCTCAAGAACAAAAAGAAGAATGTTATGGCATGATTATCGTTAACTCCCCAGCAAGAATTAGGTGGTATAGAGAAACAGTTCTTTCTTTTCAATTTGCTAAACTAAAAATAGGGTAATCGGGATTCTCTGAAATCAATCGAACTTCTTCTAAAGTACGTCGTTACTTGTTGATCTGAACGTAGTTTTCCATGAGCATTTTCCCAGGAATCGTCAATTATGAAGGAACAAATCTTCCGGAAGTAGATTTTCTCGGCTAAGAAAAATATCCGTTCATGCAGAGTACAATTCGTGGCTGTACAGAGTAAAAAAAAAACAAATTAGTGCGTCAGGCTAAACGGTTTCCGCATTGAGTAAAAGTCTCGATTTCAAGGCCAACTTGATCGTCCTCCACAGAGCCACGTTCAGTCTCTCCACTTTACCGTTTCCCTGTGGGTTGTACTCAGTAGTCCGTTCTCGTGAAAAATATCTTAACTCCTCTCTCAGAATGTGTAATTTGGCGTACCAAATATGCAAAATAATATAATTAAGCAAATTAATACAGTTGTAGGGAGCCAAAGGAAAACGACTATATTCCTCAATGGCAGTCAATGAATATTTGTTTCCGCTTCGAGATGAAAGAAGCAGTACCTCGAAATCTATATTCAGTTTTTGGAAGGGTTGAGTGACTTTGATTAATTTGTTTGCTCCTCTAACAAATTCAGATTTTACTATAGTGTTGAAACTTGACTAATGCATGGAATAATAATGCAACACAAAATGTACTTAGAACAAAATGTATTGAAACAAGAAAGTGTACACAGTATTTACATATAGTCTTTTGTATATTCCTGGGAAGACCGTTCCTGGAGAATGTGTTGACTGAGTCGCAGTCGGGCAGAGTCTCTGGTTGAATCTCTTGTTTCCTGTATTTATCAATCCACCCACGAGGATCGAATGTGGCACAAGGCCGTTTTAATGTGGGTATCCCCGAGCCCGTAGGCTCGGCCAAAAATATGGCCTTTCTGAACCTGCCTAGACGGGTTCAGGCCCTGTCAACCGCCCCGGACGAAACCTTGCCCTTCGGCAAAGCCTCGTCTTGGGTTCCTCTCTGCTAATGCAGAGAGTTCGACAGTCGCCGAGAGTCTGTCTCTCGGTCTTCCCTCTTTTCCCGGTACCAACCATATTTATATGGTCGGTACTCCACTATGCAAATTAGGTGGATCCTACTACAACATATAACATACACATCACATTTTTCAGTAATTCTCTTTACTTATTCTGTTGAGTAGGGCAAATTTATTGACCTGATAAAGTCCCTTATAATTGATACCAAAGAATGTCATAGATTATTATATAGTTATTCAAGGTCAGTATTTACGACAGATGCACAATGTACTCTCGTTAACATATCAGGACATGGTCGATATCTGACATCATAATTGTAAGTGGAATGTTCAAATCGCCAGCGATCAATTTTGTTGTTTTCAGTCTCCGAAGCTTTATGCTTGCCGGAAATGTAGGATAGAGCTTCTTAGTCAATAACTAGAATAAAATCCTTACTTTTCCGGTAATGACATTGATAATCGAGTTAGCTTCTTTCTCTACTGGGGTGTGGTTTCGTTCAACAGGGTTTAGAGTTCAGGACCAGAATGAAACAGGCCTACCTCGTACAATTTAGCGTCTCAGCTGAGCTCACATAGGTAGAACCAGTTTCAATTTCGATGGGCTTTTCTTCGTCTAGAATTTGTACAACAACCCTTTCTCATTCCTTTTTCAAATATTCAAAGGAATCGTTTAATTTAGCAGATAATTTAGCGCTTTTTTTCCAGCTTCTGTGTGGGTGAGTGGTTTGTATTCAAGAAACCTTTTTTTTCCCAAAAAGGAGGTACGAATAACCCAGAAATTAAGGCATCTTTAATAGTTTCCTTTGTAAACTTGAGCGGTAACATCTTTGAAGTTACCGTCGTTCGCCAGAACGTGCAATGCTTGAAGATATTCATTCAACGTTTCTTCAGCCTTTTGAGTTCTACTTGCAAAAAAATACTTGGCACATATCTCACTTTTTTCTTGGAGGAAAGCTCTCTCTAGAATGTGAATAGCTTCTTCAAAGTTTGTAAATTCGCCGAACAAATTCTATACATCAGGCTACACGTAGTTTATAAGAATATAAAATCCAGCGCCCTAGATCCAGACTTTTATGTTTTAGTATCCTGTCAATGTTGATATCCGAAGCAAAAAAATAGTAGTGAATAGAATATCGTAAGCTATAATTAGCTAGAAATATTTACTACTATTTCTCTTGTAGTTTAGTCTTCAGCTTTAGGACTTGTGTTATCTACCATTTCGTCTACCTCGCAACCGCCTGTGACACAAAGGAGAGTTTTAAATTCGGTCTATCGGCCGCATCGCACAAGAATTCCTAAGCCCCCAAGGCGCCGAGCAATAATCTTAGCCCCCTCACGAGAGAGGGTTTACTGTCTGGTGAGAAAGTCCCCAAGAACTTGGGCATACCAATCCCAACCAAGCCAGGACTGGTTTAGACTCCAGTTGTATGATGGAGATTTCTATGTGAATACAACAATCCTCATGTTTTTTTTCTTTGGGGTGATCTCAGTTACATCAATCGAGAACACCCATAGGAAAATAGACAAAGTAAAAAAAGAATGGATGACAAATGAAATTCTATACATGATATAAAGAAGCAAAAACAACGTCAAGATAGTAGAGAATATTGCACACTACACAAAGAATTCAAAAACAAATGCAGGCAGACGAAAAAGGAATGATTCAACGAAAAATGTGCAAAAATAGAAACAAGAAGTACCAGAGAATAGAAACAAGAAGTACCAGATATAAAGCAGATGTGAATAATAAATAAGAGAACTAAAATGATAAAGCACTTATATGATGCACTGCAATATTTAAAAAAGAAAAAAAAAACATGATGCACGGACTTAGAGAAAACATTTACTTTAGACATGGAAAAAATATATCGGAGAACGCTTACACAACGAAAGAGAACAAACATCAATACACAGAAATAATGACGGACCGAAAATTTGAAGTAGAATCTACATTGGCCAACCTAAATAGAAACAAAGAGGCAGGAACAAACTGAACTATAATAGCGATGCTGATAATCTTAGATGATTTTGGCATAGACGATATTACAGCAATAATAAATGAAATCTACAAGAGTGGTGATATGGCGGAAAACGTTAAATGATCTATACAGAAAGGCCATTCTGAGAGAATTAGAAGTAGATACATTTTCATGTTATTACCTAAGAAATCAAGTTTAAAATATGCGAATTCCATCATACACTCAACCTAATGAGCCATAGAGCAAACTTATCATCCGAATTCTGATAAATAGGGCGTGCAACAGACTGAGGCCGGGAAAAGACACTGGAAGGTGATATTTATGCTCCCAATGATATCGTAGGAAGCAATACAAATCAAGAACAACATGCACCTGTGTTTTATAAATTATACAAAGGCGTTCAATAAAGTACGCCACAAAAATCCGTTGGAACTACTTAGCAACGTCGATATGTTTGGGAAGGTTATTATAATAATGAAAAATTAAGGTTGCCTGTTTACGGATAGAAAATGAGTTCAGCAGATATACAAAAATAGAAAGGGGCGTATGACCAGGATGTGTCTGCTCATCAAATATTTAAGCTGTACAGAGACGATAGTATTATAAATCTTACCAGGAATTAATATTGCAATCACAATCTTCGCAACATAAGATATGCATTGACACATTGTCAACAGTGAACACGTAAAGAAAACTACGAAACTCCTACAGAAGGCCGTGAAGGAAAGTAGGTAGAAAGGTATAAACACCAACTACAAGAAGACAAATTGAATGGTTGTTAGCAAAAGGATGATACCAAAATGTAGATTACTAAATGTAGATACCAAAATCAAGTAAGTACAAAAATTTAAATATCTTGGAAGTGTTTTAACAGAGGACGGAAAATGCGACACTGAAATCCAAAGGCACAGTGGGAAAACCAAAGAGAGATTCCAAAAGCTAAGCAGAGTATTGAAAAATAGAACAATTTCGGTAGAAAAAAGAAAAGAATACTGAATTGTTACATAATAACTGTCCTACTCTATAGCAGTGAATGCTAGACAATATTCTCACAGACAAAGAAGAAATTTGCGTCAACAGAAATATACTTCTATAGAAGGACGCTGATTTTACCCTAGACTGAATATGTGAGCAAAGACGAAATTTTAGAGTAAATGGAAACAAAAACGAAAATTATATTTAGAAAGAGACAACTGAAATTCCTAGAGCATATAATATGGACTGACGGCTTGGAAAAAACTAATACTCTCAGGACAGATTGAAGGAAAAAAGGACAGAGGAAAGGGAGCTAGAGTCAATGGATGGTGGAACACGGATTAGGAGAAATAACAAACATACTATATTTATTAAGAGCTATCAAGGATAGGAAATTATGGAGAACCATGATCGTCTACGTCCTGAAGGGACACATCACGTAAAGGAGAATGCCTATTCTGCTCAATTTCCTATTTCGATGTATTTTTGTTCAGAGATTTTAGTCCGATTACCATCATTTCTCAGTATTGTTAGCCCTCTCGTATCTTATTGAAGCTTTCTGTTTGATGACAGTTTGCTTTTTTTTTCTATACACTTGATTATTTTCACTGTTTCCCTCTGTAATGTCTTTAGTTATTAGGTTGGCGCAAAAATAATGTCGTTTTCTCACATATGTTACTATGGGAGAAAACGACATTATTTTTGCATCAACCTAATATATTTGAAAGTACTTTCTAAACATATAATAGATTTTTTTAATTATTAATCTGATATACATGTAACACTTTAAACGTTATTTTTATCGGATATCCATATTTGATTAGATGTTCTGTTCATTTTTAAACAGTATTTTATTTTTCGTTTACTGGCCTGATAATTCGAGGAATGTTATTAAAGAACCATCAAGCAGGATTCGAACCTGTGCCGCAAGGCACATATTTCTTTTAATAATATTTCTCTTTAATAAAATTTTCAGGATAAAAATTACTTGTTTTCTCCTACGGTCTTTTTCTTTGTGAGTTTAGTTATATATTTTACTTAAATCTGTCTTGCGAATATTATCTTTCCCTAAACCTCTTTCCTCGTTATGTGACCTAAAAAAATTGGACTGTCTCTTCTTGATACTTAAATGTCCTTTCTGTTTTTATTTTATCTAAAACCTCGTCTTTGTTCACGTGTTCATTTCATGGTATTTCCAGCAATCTTAGGATTTCAGTGTCGAACATTCTGTACTTTCTTTAACCCCTTCTCAGATATTTAAATTGTTATACTTCTCGCATTTTTGTATCTCCAATTTGTGATTTGCATGTTCGGCTCTTCTTTTTACTTGAAATTATGCATCCTTTCTTCTTGCAAATTTATTTTAGCTTCTCTTCACTACCCTCTTTAGGAGTTCTTTGTATTTTCCTTTCTGTGTCTGCTATCAACTATACCATCTGCATAGCTTATTTTGATGCGAATAAGGCCGTTAATAATGCATCACGAAATGGCTTATAATTTTATCAGAATCGCCTCTCTGTTCAGGTTGAATGTACGATGAGAAAGCACATCCTTGTAGTACATCCCTTTTTGTTTTTGTGTATTTACTGAACTCATTTCCTATCTGTATGCAGGTGGTTTGCTGCCACTATAGTTTCTGGATTCTTCTATCTTTCTTAAATATGCCACCGTTACCTAGCAGTTTCAAGTTTTTTGTGACGTATTTTATCAAAAGATTTGCATAATCTATACGAAAAAAAACAAAAAAAACAGAGACACATCCTTTTGCATTGTTGATAGCATTGCGATCTAAATATCACGTGTTCCGATTATGTTAACGAACTCGCACTGTTTCTGTCCTATTTTCGTTGATTCTTCTGTGCTCAATATTCATCAGAATTCGAATAAGTTTTGCTATATGGCTCATCAGGATGATTATCCTATGAAATTCAAACTTTTTGGCGCCTGGATTTTTAGGCAGTGCTATGAAAATGCATCTACTTCTAATGCTCTCAGAATCGACCTTCTGTATACATTGAATTAGTTCGGTGAGAAGACACATCGTTCACTTACACACTTTTCTATCCGTAAGCAGCAGTTTGCTACCATTATAGATTTTGAATTCAAATATCCTTCTCAAATATGTCAAGGTTACCTAGCAGTTCCAACAGATTTTATATTTGGTCTAACATTGAGAATATTTCGCATAAAATTTCTATTTCTCTATCTTACATTGACGAAGTGGTTATGATTCATTGGATGAAATATTAATCATTAACAATATTATTCGCACATTGAGTTTTCATAGTAGTAGTCATTTTTGTCTTTCTCTAGTGATTATTCTTCGTTGTTTTATGTGCCGTGTCTCTTAAGGACGTAGGCGATTATGGCTCTCCGCTTCCCCCTATACCTTTAGCTCTCAATACGTTTTGACCCTTTGCTACTTCTCCCAAACCCTGTTACACTTACTTAAGCCCTCTAGGTATGACACGCATTGCTTTCCCTTGTCTCTTTTATCCTCTATTCACCCTGCCAGTATCGGATTCTTCAAACCCTACATTCCCATTATTGGTCTCAGAAATAACAGCTGCCTCTTCTTGATGTTAATTATAAGCTTCCTCCTTGTTTGCATCCTCTCCAAAACCTCATCTATGCTCACACACACGGTCCGCGATATCCTTAGCATCTTTCTGTAGATCCATACCTCCGTTACATCGAGTCTCTTCTTTATGTTTAAGGAGACTGTCTAACATTAGCTATCGGAAATGATGACAGATATTATGTAGTTGTTCAGTACTCTTTTCTTTGTTACCAACGAAATCCTCTCTCTTAATATGCTGCCTACGTATTGAAATGCGTTTTTGGTCATTCCAATACTTTTTCGGATCTCAGTGTCGCACTTACCATCCTCTATCAGAACACTTCCCAGATATTTAAATTTCTGCGTCGGCTTGATTTTAGTGTCCCAGAACTGTAAATCGCATTTCGGGCTCATCCTTTTACTGATGACTATGCCATCCTGTCTTCATTGTAGTTATGCTTAGTCCTTTCTTCTAAATCTCATTTCCTACCTTCTGTAGTAGGTTTTGTATTTTCTTTTCTGTGTCTGCTATCAACACTGTGTATCTTATGTTGTTAAGATTGTGGCTGGCAATAATGAATTCTGACAAGATTTCCAATTCCCTCAGAATTGCCTCGGTGTATAGATTGAATAAGAAGTCTCAAATTTGCCTTACGTCCCTTTCTATTCTTATATATCTGCTGAACTCACTCTATCCGCATGCAGGTATTTAGTTGCCAGTATATATTCTTGATTATTCTAATGTCTTTCCCAAATATATAAAGGTTGCTGATCAGTTCCAACAGATATTTGTGGCGTACTTTGTCGAATGTCTTTGCGTAGTCTATAAAACACAAGTGCACGTTCTTCTGCATTTGTATTGCTCTTTATGAGAACATTCTGAGCATGAATATCGCGTTCCTTGTTCCGCTGTCTTTAACGAACCCTCACTGTTCCTGTTCTATCTATGGTCTGATTTTGCTGCGCGCTCTATTCATCAGAATACGGATGATGAGTTTTGTCACATGGCTCATTATGCTGATTGTTCACATTCGTTTGTACCTGGTTTCTTAGTACGATGAAAATAGATCTGCTGAGATCTTCTGATATATCCCCACTCTTGTAGATTTCATTTATTATTTCTGTGAACTTGTCTATGCCAAAGTCATCTAAGGCTTCAGCATTTCTATTAAAAACGCGTCTGTCCCTGTTGCCTTGTTTCTATTCAGTTTCGCCAATGCTGCTTCTGCTTCGATTTTCAGAATTTACGGCATCGATAGTTCTGTGTATTGCTGGTTATTGTCTTTCATTGTAGAACAATACTCCAATATATATTTGCTTAATCGCTGAAGAAATGTTTCCTTCTCTAATATGAGTGTTCGTTTTTTTTGATTTTATGCAGCCTGTTGACGAGCATTTCATCTGTCCTATTAGTTCACTTATTTGTTTATGACTAGCTCCTTTGTTGGTGGTAGCCAGTCTCTATTTCTGAACATTTTTCGTTTAGTCACTCATCTTTAGCCTGTTTTCATATCGTTTTCATTTCATTGTGTAGTTTTCTGTATTCCCTTCCATATTTTGGCAGAGTTTTCTACCACAGTATTCCAGCAGTCCCAATATTATTCTTGCCAATTATTGGTTTTTGTTTGTTTGGATCGTAAAAATCCTCTCTTGATATCAAATTCATCCTATTCTCAATTCTCCTTATGGTTTATCCTATCATGCTTGATCATAACGGATATGACTATCGACTCCTTGGTCTACAAATCTGCAGCTGTATTGAGATTTTTAACTATTTTTATATATTCTCCTGATACCTTCCATTTATATGTGGCCTGTCAGAAAATGATTTGTAAAGTACACTTCTTGGTTGAGATTCTCGGATGCTTTTTTTCATTTCAATCTTACCGAGGTTTATTTCAATGTCCCACGAGTTTAATTTTCTCGAACAAATTTTTATCTCTCAGGTCAAAATGCAGTTGCTTGTCCATTTCCTGCTCGATTACCTTGCCCAACTCTCTTTTCTATTGTATTTCCTTAAGAAGACTACATACGTTTATATGTGCTTATTCGGCTCCTTTTGCACACGCCATATTTCTCGTACGCGGCCATGTATATGTTATAACTTAATTAGGATAACAATGTTGTTGTTTTATACGTGGGGTGCGTTTATATAATTATTTTTCATCTATTATCTATTTGAAACGATTTACACATTTCTGCCAATTTATCTGTTCATTTTAGTGCAGGATTCGTTATTGTTTTTAGTATTAATTCCTTCCAACTGAAATGGGTGCAATTTGTAGGCGTGATGTGTCTTTTTCTTATTTCTTATATTTTTAGATACAGCATGCCCACATTGTCTCTCAATAGTAGAGCTTCGTGCATTGATTTAAACATTTGCATCATAACACTAAATTCCTGCTGGGTATTCATGGCATTATTTGTCCTCTATATTCGTTTATATCCCTTGTATCTTGGACAGTCTTCACATTTCTAGTTAGATTGAATATTAAAAAAAAAACATTTGTTTATTCCTCAACTACCAAAAATACTTGATGATATAATCTATTTTCTTTTTTTTTTGCACTATTCAGGAATTTCTCCAATTTTCGAATATGTTTGAATTTTTCAATGTTCTGCTGAATCTACAATTTATTCATTATCAAGAGATGTTCTGGACTAATTCTCGAAAGAATGAATGTTTGAATTTCTATCCTCACCAGAATGTTTGTAGATTCTTGGCAATATATATGTCAATAGAATTTCAATCCATGTTTCTAATTTAAGTTTTATGTTTTCCAGCAAATAGCATTTGCCTAGCACATCGTGTCAATTACAGTATATCTCTCCAAATCTCTACATTCTCTATTACATTATGTAAACGTCAACTATATCCGAACACATTCTACATTTACGATTTTACTTGACTGCTGCTTTTAAATCTACTTTATATAAATATTTTGATTTAGTTTCTGATTCACCAATCAGGTGCCAGATTCAAATACTTGTTTAGGCCGCATTAAGAGCATTTCTGTGTTTTTATGCAAAAATAAAAAATAAAAAAGAAATAATATCGCTGCAGTTTTTTTCATCTTATTTTTGATTCTTGGTTTTATGCTACATTTTCCATTTTTTCTCAGTTCTGATGAACAGTTTATTTGTTCTATTTACTCTTTCATTACTATTTGCAAAAAAAGAAGCTGCATAAAAAAAGAATCAGCAATCTCTTTGATCTAATAAGAAATATTTAGTTATCTCTTTTATATGCACTCAGTGAACATCACCCTTCTCTGACACGCTTTATAAAATGCTGTTCCTATTGTTTCATTTGTATTTTAGTGAGAACCCAAATTTTCCTCAGTAACTACTACACTGATAAACCAAAATACACTGTTTCATAAGGAGTTGTTCCTATTTTTGTGTACAACTCAGATCTACCTGATCAGGCATGATCTTTGTAACTCTTGCAATTACGTGAAGTAAGTGATGTAGATATAACTTGATTATTCCATCATATTTCATAAATTTTCAATGAGCTCGATATCTGAAAATATTTGACGATAGGGCGTCATAGTGGTGTTTGTCGCGCTCCCGATATTCGCTAAAACATTCAACTTAGAAAATAAATTAGAAATAATTTTTTACGAAGATTTTCACTATGTACAAGGTTCGATAGCCAGTCAAGTTAGAGGGTTACATATTAAGAAGCACATTTTATTTGGATATATGGGAAGGATATCGGTTGAACATGTTAATATGCTAGTAATCGAGGATTATCCTCTTGGCAGTCCGTTCCACAAACCAGAGCTTCATAGGAAGAAGCTGTTCGAGTGAAGCTTACATCTCACCAATGGAATACAAAAAGAATGATCCACTATAATGTGCGTAGTATGACGGGTCTTATCCGTCAAGATTAGACCTGGTAAAAGTAAGAAATGTATTTCGTCTGAGCACATTCCATGGAAATAGCTATATAGCAGCGAGAAGCTTGCAACGTTTCGTCTGTGTGAAAGAGCTTATAGGATGGATAATAATTCGTTACCCACAAGGACACGGAGATGTTTTGGACTATATCGACACATGAAAGTTTCTATCCATATATGGTAGCAGTACTCTAATTTCGGCCTGATATGGCTCTTGTGAAGGTAGAGGATAGCACGAGGCTTCATGGAATGGTAAATGGAATGGTAAAGAGAACCGATTATATGGCCTGCATTTTTAGAGATGGATTCTATGTAAAAGTTCCATTTTAGGCCTATTTCGAGTTTATCTCCCAATTAGGCACTCAAGGCACGGAGTCTAACTGAAGGAACATCAGTTCATTGCAATTGGTGAGTGTTCTGGATATGCATATAATGCATATGGATGTACAAACCGAACAAGGATCGCTCTATTGTATCATTTGAATTGCCCTTGATTAACGTTATCGGCAAATTGTTACATAGCAGCTTACTTTTTATCCACTTATTTCACTGTCATTATTTGCTGATTGTTATTTCCTTGGGCCACTGGTGAAAATACTCATCACATCTCAGACAAATGCCGCAAACCATGCTGAATTCGGAAATATTGGGCTTAGCATCTGCCCATTAAAATTGGCATTTACTAAAATCCATCAGTCATTTCTTGTTTATATTAGCTGCTTACAAAAATCAAATTGAAAATTCAGGCTCGATTCACCCACTTTAAGATATCTAATCTTGTCTCACGTCTATCTATCAACAAAATCTATCGTCTCTTCTATTTTTCCATCTAAATATTTTGAGCACAATTTTTTGGCCTCAAATAAATATATTTTGAACGTAATTCTATGCCTTCAACTACACATAAAATGTATTGTTGATAATTCTATTATAATATGCATTGTAATTTTACTATAAAAATCTAGAGTTGGCAATTTTACTATAAAGATCTATTGTTGGTAAATTTTATATAAAAAGGTGTTGCTGGTAATTTTACTATACAAATGTATTTTCATAATTTCATAGTGTTTTGTTTTGTTTGCTTGTTCACTATTTTCCCATAACTGTGTTCCTAACTGGTGCTATCTGTCAGGGTGAACCCTGGAAAAACAGTAATTAAGAGGTGGTTACACGCTTCTCAAAAACATCTAATCTCCCAAACAGAGGCCTTGCTGCCGGTTGTAGTTTATCGTCCTACTCAGGATTGCTGTAAATAAGTAAATTACAATTTATCACAATATACTTTAATGTCACCTTTATTATGACAGCGGTAATTGTAATACAATGTCTTTGTACTGGCTATAAATTTCACATGGTAAGACATTTTTTTTATATTAGCAGTGGATGTGCTAATTCCATAGTTTTTTTGAAAAGTATGAAATTATTTTAGGTTTCTAGAAGAATCTGAATTGAGAGGTAATATTGATTGCCAATCTTAAGCAGGAACATCGTTATAAAAATATATATATATTCGTTGTAGTCATTTATTCTACCTTAAGTTTCTAATGTCTTGTAATTTTGCTCGTAATCTCTTGATATTTTTATCATTGCATTGATATAAATTTTGTTTAAGATGAAGTCCATTTACTGAAGGAAAATTATTATTTAAAACTTACTCTTTCTACAACGTTTATTATTTCTATTCTATTTTATTATTTCAACGTCTATTATTTCTATGGTACCATTAGCGAAAGTGTTCATTTTTCTCTTTCCGTTTCTCTTTTACCCAACAACTGGGAATAATAATAACAATTTAAATAAAAAACTGATATAAATTATATGTTTCAGTTTATAACCCATGAATGCTTACTGTCCTTAATATAGGAAGATGAACATTGAGAATTTAACTACCAAAATTTCACTTTGTTCAATGTGTTCATTTCAGCTAATAAAAATTAATACACTGTATGTACATACATATTGTTTGAAATTACGGTTTATATCAAAATAAATTTATATTGTGGTTTATGATTTTTTTTAATTAAATATTACTATTAACTAGAATTTTATAAATTGTATCAAAAAGAAGTCTGGGGGAAAAGGATTTCATTATTTTAACTCCACACTTTTTCTTTCATTCTTCTCTATAGTTTTATCCGTACATTCATTGCTTTCATATAACCAGATATCGTCAAATATTAATTTCATCAACATAACAATAGCACAACATATATCAGGCATATTATAAGAGATAAAGCTTCTTTTATCATCTTTCCATGCTTTGTAACTTAAAGATGTCACGCCAGATGATATTTCTTACACATTTTATACTATTTTATCAATAAAAATATTCTGCTTCCTAGAATCTAGTATATTATCTGTTCAAAATGTTCTGTTAAAATGTGTTAGATTTTGTTGTTATTTAATTGTCTTTTATGGGTAATCTATTTTATTTTTGAATCAGAATCTGCATTCTTTTTAATATGTATTTGAGTATATTCACAAAGGGCTGCGGGGTTGATCTGTCTATATTTCTGAGATGAGATATTATGTATATTATTTACATTATTCGGACTATTGTCTTCATCTTTGTCGCCATATTTATTACAATGTTTCGGCTGTTGTACGTGACGGGATTCTGGGGTAGTAAGCGAAAAGAAAGGGTTAAGTTCGACATTCCAACCAAATGAAGAAGGCCGGAGCGTACAACAGACGAAACGTTGTAATAAATATGACGATAAAGATGAGGACAATAATCCGAATAATGTAAGTAATGTGCGGGGAGGTTATCGGCTCTAAAAAATACTTTACTAGAATTGTTTGTCTTGTGAGTATAAAATAGACGGACACACCAATTCTAGCTGCAATATATCTGAGATATCGACGGTTGATGGATTTTAATATTTTGCAACGACTGCATTTGAATGCCCTTGATACTCCGACTAATTGAGAGAAAACCATCAAAGCCTGGTGGGGTCATAAGATGCTGCTAGGGACGACCTATATTGTAATGAGGACGTAGACTAGAAATAGGGCCAAATCACAAGGCTTTGTTAGAAATATATCTTTGTTGCTGCCAGAACATTCATATATATATATATATATATATATATATATATATATGTTGATATATTGGTAATTGGTAGTTATAATTCCAAGAAGGAAATTAATCGACCTTAATGTAAGTAACAGGCCAAATAATAATATGTAAATACAATCCTTAAAAATCCATTACGGTTAAAATTTATTTCATGAATATATTTATTTAGGTATTCATCACTTCAGATCGAAGGTTTTTTGGGAAATGAAATCAATTTGTTCAGACAAAAGTAAAAGGGAGAGGAAAAAGAAAAAATATCATACAAGAGGAAGAAAGAAATATAAAATTTCGATATGGACAACAGGGCTAAAAATAATGGAAGAATTGTTGGTGGAGAAAAAAAAAAGCGAAGACTGAATAATATCAACTATGAAGACGGTATGCTGGCTGTTTTTGGAAATAAAACATTCCTATAACTCTAGATACAGACATAAAACAATGCATATATTCAGTTAAAGATTACATACAAATCATCCTTGATTATGGCTAAAACTATTGGCGAAAGCGTTTGGAGAATATTCGGAAATTTTTTTCTATATGTCCTGAAAAGAAAAAAAAAAGAATTAATGCGAACACATGAGAAATTATATAAAATCTCCAGCACCACACATTGTCAGTGGTTTTCAAACTTGCATAGAAGAGGGATTTCCGCCCAAATACACAATTCTGAAATATATATATATATATATATATATATATATATATATATATATATATATATATATATATATATATATATATATATGTGTGTGTGTGTGTGTGTGTGTGTGTGCAATACTAATACTCAAATTTTGTATGTATATATGTGTGTTCGCGAAATACAACTTAAACGACACCCCAACCAATGTAGGAGCATATGCTATCATGAACCCTAGCCAAGTGCGGTGCCAACTTTTATTAAAAGTATTTCTTGAGCTAGGACAGTTTTCTCTTTAACACTGCATTTGGGAATGCAACATTTGTTTTAGACACATTTTCTTATATCAAGACGCGTATATGAAGAAACACTAGCATATATTCCATCTATTATGTCTGTGAAAAATAATGAACATTCGTGCTACATTTAATCAACATCATTAAATAAATTTAAATGTGTTACTTCACTTGATGGTAAATAAATAGATGCAGATTGGTTTGTTGATGTTACGTATTTTGAAATAATGTGAGTAAGAGTAACAAGTATGTATTATAAAAATATTATTATTTTGAAAAATTGCGGATGAAAAATGAAATTAAGTGTACAAAATGTCCTCAAACGAGAAACGTAAGTGTGTCATGTCGTTGATGTAACTTGTTGATGTTACAGCCATATATATATATACATACATACATACTATCATATATATATATATATATATATATATATATATATATATATTTACAAATTCGAGAAAGAACAAATACGAGTAAAATTCCACTGTTCGTAGCATTTACTTTTAAAGTGATCGATACAAAGTAGAGCAATATATTATTACTATTTTTATTATAAGAGATTATAATGAAAGCATGTTGAAATCGCTACACAAAACTTTCAGGTTTCAATACTTTGAATGTGCTTCTTGAAGTGATGGTAAGCAATTGGTGATATCATTTAGATTTTAAAGAAAATTTAAAAACAAAGAGTTACCTCTTTTGTGAAATTAAAAGAAGTGGGGTATATAAGGTCAGAATTAAAAAATAGACTGTGAGTATGTCATGATTAAACAATTAAATGTCATATATGTGCTAAATAGAAATGTAAGCTCAGAAGGTGGTGGTGGTGGATGAGTTATTTTTTCATGTCTTTAGAAACCGGAACATGGATAGACCTACATTGAAACTGCCGAAAATATCTAAGCGACGAATGTATGAGGCTCAATTTTTTGAAATACGTTGAAAGGAGGGATCTGGTTAATCACACGTAAAGTTAACAGAAAAAAATTAAAAAAATAGATTCAGGAAGCTTCTCAGGAAGCCTGTAGATAAAATTAAAAATGTTTTTCATCTATATAAGATATTAATAATACTAACTGGACGTCAATACATAGCAATATTTAAACTGAATAAAAAATAAGATAATTACCAGTAGAGAGCGGACGATTATATACTAATAAATCATGGTTATAAGAAATGGTAATACGTATTTTTAAAAATTTAAATATATTTAAGGTGTCGGCAATTTACAGTTAATTTTCTCCTTTGGTTATAATAATAATAATAATAATAATAATAATAATAATATATATATATATATATATATATATATATATATATATACTGTCGTGGCTACATAACGTGTCCTCGTGTTAAGCTCGGTATCAATCTAAGTAAACAAATTGTCAAATCTATTTTAAGTCAATCAAACCAACACTACCTCTGCAGAACGTAAGCCTTGTAATAACCAGTGATCCAAGTTGACACATTAGGTTATAACTATTAAGAAAAAAAACACCTTGTAGTTTTAATTAAATTAATGAGAACACATAAATTAAAACTACTTGACTTAAATAAATTTACTATTCATATACGTAACAGTGATATGCGAACAAATTTAATTTTGATTCATTCCGGAGAAACTAATTACCAATTTTTCGTGCATTGTTCTCATAAGTCGGACTGACACATTTCTATTCAGTGCTATTAAGAATGAGTATAACATTATATAATGATAACAAATTTAAAATTTAAACTTGTGATTTAAATGTATTTATCATTTAATAAAATACTAAAATACTATTTACTAAATATTGAAAAAATGAATATGTCCAACGAAGGCTAATTAAAACTGACCACTTGTAAAAATTCGAAGTAAAGAACGATAGAAAGAAGACGATTTCTATGACAAAAGATAAATGTGATAGAAAGGATAGAAAACTCGAAGAAAAGAACCGAAATGTAAATACGGTTTAATGTTTATTAAGCTATAATTGCTTAATTAACTTATTAACCGTATTTACTTTTCGGTTCATTTCTTCGAGTTTTTCTATCCTTTCTATCATATTTGTTTGTCATGAAAATCCATCCCGTTTTCATATTTTTCATTTATGTCGAGATTTTACGTGAATAACAATTGTATAATCCTTATTTTAATTTTCATAGTTATTAATTAATCTAATATCTTCTGTCATGCAAATCGTCTTCTTTCTATCATATATTTGCCATAAACAAAAAATAGTGCATGTATAATGAATAATTGTTATAGCATTATCAACCTATTATTTATTATCATTTTAATATTATTTTTGCAATAAATTAAATTAATTAAAATTTTACTTATTTGCAATTCAATAAATTTCCATGCAATGATTTCATAAATGCTAAATAATAAATTTAACCTGCGTTACTATTTATTGTATCTAGATGACGCAAACAATATATACAAAAGCATTGCAATATAAAAGTAAAAATTAATTCATATTAAATGAATCATTCAAATCACTATTTCATATTTAAAATCATAATTGATTTTCTTCCTAAACAAATTATGATATTACTAATTTTACGTAACAAAAAATCCAGTGATTTTTTTCCAACTCTGATTTTCATTATTCACAGAAACCAAAGTTTGATGGAAGCATAATGTTATATTTTGAACAGTTCCTTGAATTTTATTTTGCCTTTTTTGATGGTGTTTATCCCATTATGAAAATTTTGAATAGGATGTAATCCAAGATTATTCTGTTTAAGGTCCAAGATAAATTCATACTGATATTTTTCCAAACAATTTCTTTATACAAAACCAATAAGACCCTAGAGAAATCTATAATTTATGTTCATTGCCTAGATTTAGTTTCTTCTCAAAGGTCGAAAACATCGTTATATATTCGCAATAATCTGTAGACTTATTATATGCGTAGGTATCAAAAGACCCTGAACTAAGATAAACGGTGCATTAGATTTTAATTTTTAATCATTTATTTTTTTTAATTATACATTGTCTATGATTATATGGAGAAGTATAACATTTAGAAATGGGTTTGGAGTGTAAAACTTCCGTTCCTCCTCTCCTCAATTAGTCTGAAGTATTGTCATTTACTATTGATAAGGCAAAATGCTTGCTCGGAAATTATCTTTCTGTTCCACTCAACTCTTTCTTTGCCTGATTTTCCTCCTGGAATTGAAGTTTTACTGAGTGATCATAATTTCGTCCACGGCTTCCACTGTCAACTCCAAAATAGATTCACAAAAGTCTTGAGGAATGTATGGTAATGTATGGTAATTCAGCAATTGGCCTAAGGAAATGTACTCCTGAACTGCCCACTGTTCTCTTCCAACTCTACAATGCATGCCTTCCTACATTTTGCCTCTTGGAATTCCTCCTTTGTAGTTCCTGTCTTTAAGAACTTTGGTGAACTTATTAGTGGCATTATCGCATTTCTTGGGGTGAAATGATTAAAAAGATGAGGATATATGTAGCAGTCCCAACAGTTGGTTCCCCAAAAGAACTACTAATGCGCGGGAATTTGCTGAGCAGGTGTAACTGATTTTTCAATCATCTTTTTGGAAAATGTTCATAATTAGTCCAATAATTTTTGCGGGAAAAGTCGTCATCATTCTATCATATTTGTTTGTCATGAAAACCTCTACTTTTTATCTGTCAGACTTTTTTACGGAATAGGCAATTATCTCATTTCCTTTGGATTTCTCAGAAATGAAAGATTCGTTGAAAATACTGGTAGACATTAATCCTGGAAATTCGAAATTTTCACTTGTAATTTCAGTAGAAGCAACTATATTAAAAATGGTTGAATATTTGAAATAAGTTATTCACAAATATTTCCACCTAGAACTAAATACATTATATAAATATTCGACATATTATTGTCTATGGCATACGTTTCTATATGAAATTGATACAAGTGCTACTGTAGCGCGTTAAAATGTAAAGAATAAATACTCTTAGTTGCAGTTTTAGCAATTTTGCAGAATAATTATCCATGTAGCTTACATATCCGCTATATTTTTAACGATTTTACTATATTCTTTAAAAGAATAGACAGATGAAAAACTAATGAAATTGTCTTTATAAATTATACGAAAGAGAATTCCTATTTCATTACTGTTTAAACTGCAAAATAATTAGATTTAACATCCGAGAAAATATAGCCACGGGAAATACAATATACTAACTGGTTATTTACTTGTCATTATCCTTAGTCAGTCAAGGGCAAGTGACATTCAAAATAATGGAATGATATAGAAAATTATAGTCTCAGATTTGCTTCATAAAATAAAACATTTATAAAAGAAGGATAGAGAAAACAATATTTTACCTCTCTTCTTATAGTTTTATAATTGTTTTATACTTGAGTCGATATTCTGTTATAAAATTCAACGTCTGTGCGATTGAGTTATATCTGCATTGATTTTGTTTTACATATGGCAAAATAGCATTCTTCATATAGCCAGGCTAAAGACGTTCTTTGACATTACAGATCCCAAACACTGCCAAGCCGTCAATTCCTTATTATCAAAGGACACCATTTGCTAATGTTGTATTAAACAATTTCAGATCATATTCCGTTAAGAACTTTAAATTTGCTAGGTCAAATCTTATGGACATTTTTAGATGTAAACAGGTTTTGATAATCTCACCTGACAAACAATGTATGTTTAATATTTTGCTGTATTTTTCTAATTTTCGAATAATTCGACGTATATCCAGACCTACTTATTAGATACATTATGTTAATGTCATGTTATTGCACTGTGACTGTTTTAGTTCTTGCGAGTGTTACAGTCACGGCATGCATTGTTTTCTTGTTGTATTCTACTTTTGTTGAAAGGTTAAAGTTTATCATTTAATATAAGTAATTTCGAAATATGCAAAATATTTTTTTTTTAAATTTCTAATAATTTTTCGGTTCGATTTTAAATTTACCGACTTGCTGTTTGTCACAAGCGTTTCTTTTATTAAATAAATAAAATGTTGAAAAAAAAAATGCAAATTTTATTGCCATTTTCTGGTGTGAAACGTTTTAAAAGAATTTTCTTTTTCTTTTCAGCAATTATTTGATTATTTTTCCGACGGTTGTACAAAAAGGGCGTAATTCTGACATCTCACTTTGACTGACTAGTATTCAATATCGGAAGAATATTAGGGATTAATCTAATTTCATATAGTCCATTAAGTCAGTCTTTGTGTCTTGAAAGGAATGTTTTCCGATTCATTGGTATGGGGATTTCTTTCTTTTTATCGTGTTTATTTTCTGCATTTATTTACACATTTTTGTAACTTAATTTTTTAATTAAACGGAAGTTGTTTTTTTTTATTTTATTATCTTAAAAACGAATCATTCTCTTATTTTTTCTGCATAATTTGCCCCCCTCACCACCAAGAAACATTTCGTAATAACAGAATACTTTACTGCAATATTTTTATTTATTTTTTTTACATTACTCAACACAAATTACATTTACGCTATATTTTTGTTTTGGTAGTACCTTAATGCCTTCAAATGTATTCATTATACTAAGTTTAATAGAAGCCTATAGAATAATAAAAAAAAATCGTGAATGATTTATTTCTGTCGGTTACTACAGGAGTTAAGTGGTCCGCTCTATGTGCAATAGAAAATCTTGGTAAATCTTTCTCCCGGGTAGCCGACCTCTAAAGTCTGTTTTCTGATATTGCTCAGGTTAATTATTCGATATATTTCATAGTTAGGTGTTCTTAGAATCCAATAACACCCAACTTTATATTAAAAACACTCTTATGAAAGGTGTTTTTCTAAAATTTGCGCCGAAATGCACGCAAACAACGTAGGATGTATACAAAAATAGATTATATTAAATTAAGAAATTAAATTATTAAGCCCATGTTTAATGAAATAAATTATTAGGGTTTCATATTAAAATAATTAAAACCTTAAAATGTTAGCAAATTATGCATGTCTGTTACGCCCATTTTTATAATTTTAACAACTGCATATGTTTTATTAATAAATCAATTCGCATTGATTACTTGCACTTGAAAGGCGTCACCATCATTTTACTGTACATAGCCAATGTTTACTTTACGTAGCACAATAATATTATAGATGATGATGATAATAATAATAATAATAATAATAATAATAATAATACAGATGTTTTTTCAAGACAAGCGACATGTCTACAAAGAGTTAGAAATTTTTGTTGATTTCTTATATTTTTGTAGGTGCATACAATTTTTAAACATAACCTGAAGAAGAGAGACATCGAAATATTCTTGAACCTTGTCAAACACCATCTTTTGTTTTCTTTTTCTTTTCTTAAATCGCGCTCTTCTCTAAACTGTTGAAAAATATTGGAAGATTTACACCAATTATTTTGTTTTTTAATAATAATAATAATAATAATAATAAATATTTTATGCATATTTTTTATATCGTCTCTTATTATTTTACTTAATGGGTATGGATTCGATGGAATAAATATAGCTTCGTGCTTTTGAGTCATTTCTTGCAGTGAATGTTATATAAGATTCGGTATTATTTACTAATATTACTGTTAATACGTGTGATCATCAATATGTACACGTTTTTCAGATATTTAGGTAGCTGAACAGTTCTCAGTCCAACTAATTTCTCATAATCTGATCAAGCATAAGAATCTTTGTTTCGACAGGCGACAAGTTAACCTCTGAGAGGGTGTGGTGCATGCGTGACGAAGTTAATAATGGCATTGTGTTTCTGATTATTGATTTTGGAAGTGCAGTCTCCCAAAAGATATACGAAGGCATTGTTTTTACATAGAGAATAGATTTGGCCTCCCAAGTTATTATATGATTAATAAGTTTTGAATCTGATTTTTATTTTGGGCAGCATCTGATTCGGTACGATAAGTTAATGATGATTTTATTTGTTTTTAATTTGAATTTCTGCTGTTGTCTTACTAATTTGGATTTCTGTTGATACTTTTCTAATTTGGATTTCTCTCGATGTCTTTGTAGTGTCAATTTCTGCTGTTGTCTTACTAATTTGAATTTCTATAGATGTCTTTATAATGTGGAATTCTATTGAAGTCCTTCTACTTTGGATTCTCGTGTACTTTTTAATCCAATCAAACACTCTCATATTTCATAAAGTTTATCAGAAATTCCTTATATTAATATTTAATTAAAAAAAAATTCTGCGTTCTAATTTTGTTGCTTGCTGTTCTCCATTCCTTTTTAATTATATCACAACACTTTGATGAGATATCCACTCGGACTGAAAGAAACATTTTATAAAGCATAATAATTCCCGATAAGGTTTAATTTTGCATTTCACACCTAGAAAATACATCTATGAATGTCTCCACGGAGTACGCACTCTCTAAATGCGTTTGTTCGATTCTACTCCTAATACAAGGCATTATATCTTTTACTACTAATTATTGGTGTTTGCAAACATTTAAAAACACATGAATAGTGCTTTCAAATTTGCGTTTTTTTTTATTGCAGCAATACTTGATTAACGTACAAAACAGTAGACTTATGTAAATGTATTATTTACTAAACATTTCTGACACTTTTACTAGCCACCTTATGAGTAATAAGTTTACATGAAACTGAAAATTCATAAATAGTAATCTATCGTCTGAGGTAAGTTGAATTCATTTCCATCGCTACTTAAGCCACTCGTGCGACACAGTCTCAAATATTTGGCTGTAATAGTCGAATAATATATCGATAAACATGATATAAAAGTAACAAGAATAAGATATATTTAAACTCGTTATAAAATATTCAGAGCGAAAATGATACATCAAAATATTTTTAAAAGAATAAAAATGTCATATTAGAATCATTGTGATAAGAACGAAATATGCGCTTGCTGACATTTCTTTAATATTCTATTAAGAAGAAATCAATACTATTTCCTTAAAATATATAACTAATTAGCAAATATTAATTATAAAGTTTTCACGTTAGATTTCATAACACCATTGCCTTATAAAGTCAAATGAAATTAGTAACTAAGAAAAATTTCGAATAATTCTGTAATAAAAAAATCATTTTAAAAATGTACTTCGTAACATTTCAGGCTTTTATTTAAATCGCATGAGTTGCTTTCAACTGTGTTTGGAGTAGTGTTTGAGTAAGAAAAATATTACTGCATAACAGATATTTTGAGATGCAGTTCTCGCAGGTTGCCTACTCAGAATTAGTTGCATTATTTCATTTTCAAAAAGATGTATTGTTAATTACACGTTATTGCCTTATAATTACAACATACAGGATGAAATTCGGTTCGATCCCCAGTGATACTGCAGTTATCAACTTAAAATAAACAAAAAAAAAACGCTATGTTATGCGATCATAATTTATGTCTTCAAATACTTGAGACCAATCAGCATGTTTCATTTAAAGGATAATTTAACAGAATCGATAGGCAACAGAATAACAGAAGTCTAATCTTTCAACTACTTCTTTCACTAACTTACTAGCTCTCATTGCCAATTATAGATGGAGTACACGTATTATCTGCTATGAAGTGTTGGCTACATGAGGAATTTCAGATTGCAGTAAAATGAATTTTAAATGATTTTTAAGGTTGTTTGTTCAGTAATAGATGGAACGCTTTTTGAAACAAGACGGATTTATTTCAAATAGTTTCATGATATGAGGCTATGAAACCTAACGAATATCTGATTAAATGTATTTATTTCGAAATCTGATTGATGAAGGAATCTGCTTTTACGTCTGACTATGATCCTATAAGAATGCTTGTGAACTTTTCCAAGATAGGAATGATTATATTGGCAGATTGTATTTTACTAGCTAAGTGTACATCTGAATACTATATTTGTTGTTGTGTCATTTCTTTCATGTGAAATAAATGTACCTTTTGTAATATTTGCGCATGCTTTAATTATAATATTAATGCTATTTGAAATTACGCAACGTCACTAATAGTAAGGAATATGTAAACGCCATGAACAAACTTATCACATCTTTAGAATGAAATATAGTCTATTAGACTTTACTCATATTATGTGAATTATCGTGCATATTAATTGTTCAGGTATTTTTGAGAAAGATTTTATTAGTTTACTAAACATTAGAAAAATTGCTAATTGTTAATAATGTGGGACGCAATGCATATATAAGTTTGTGCGTTGTTTTCAAACGCACACACAAGACATAAATCGGTGTTTGCTAATGGCTACGTAAGTGGAAAAAGCACAGTGTTTATTCGCATGCACACTAACAGACTCATATAAACACATATATGAGACACACATAGGTAGATATATAGATAGATAGGTAAATAAAAGAAAAATAATTTGTTAAAAAAATGAAATGCGTGATATAAATAAGACATTTTCTAGTGTAACCACTGAGTGAAACTTCGATAAATAATTCTTCTGTTCGTTCTAATAAATTTAAAATGAAACTTATCACCTGCTCCACTGATTTTTATCTCATCAAGAGTTGACAAGTTAATACCGATGCGTATAAAATTGAGCATTTACACATCGTCTTATCTGTTTCTTTACGCCATTTTGATCAATTTATGTGCTATGTCAAATATTTTATCTATTATAAATGATAATGTGCCAAAATTAATCTTAAGACTGTTTCATTGATTAGTACTCAAATAATTGTGATATAAATCCGAATATATTTATCAGGATTTGCTATGTACTCTACATCAATATTAGTATGTGTTGGAATATCTATTAATGTAGTGAAGCCAACATAAATTTTCTGGCGATTTCATATATTTTAGTGTATATATTGTGTAAAGTATGACAAAACAAGCAAAAAATGAATCACTTCTTAATTTTCATTTTTTTCTTGAAATAATTTACTAAAATAATTAAAATTATGTAGACACTATTAACAAAAATAGTGATGTGGAATCAGATAGGATGGCTATTCTTTCGCCATTACGCCTAATGATAATTTCCTCAATCTTCGAATGGTTTTACACTTTCGCTGTTTCGTAAAACAATGCCTGTCAATATTATGCATATACACCTAGTCTCTTCTGGGCATACATTATTTAAGATCTTACATGACGTTAACAAATATAAAAAATAGTCGTTAAATATTTTTTATTGCTATAGGAATATGACCTTTATTCGTTAGTGAACTTGTTTGCTATATGTAACAATTTTCCAGTTAGAAATATACAATTTGAAAAAAAAATATATCTGCATCGATTTTTGGTATTTTTTTTTTCATGCTTACATTATCTTTCATGGCTTTCAATTTGTAAAATTTTTTACTTTTTAAATTCCAAATTCCTCATGTATACCATCAAATATTTTCATTGGATAGGCCAATCCTTTTGTTACAATCGTATTTAAATATTAAACCTAACGCGTTTGGTGTCGTATAATTTCTATCCTCATTGGTAAAAAACTCGAGAATTTTTATCCAATAAACGCACGACCATTTGCAACTTAAAATTTGCAGATATAAGAATGCATGAAAGTTGATTATCTTCTTTTTGTTGCTTTTATGACATCAATTTAGCGACTCTTTTTTATATCTTTACTCAAATTTTTAATCATGTTTTTTGTTTAAACAGTATGGCTTCATTTTGTTTCTTTATCAAAGAAGCCATGTTAGTAACGTTCTAATTTTCGGTCTTACATTTTCATACAAATTGCCTCTTTAATTAAAAATAATTTTTATATAAGGTAAATATAAGTAAAGTAATTTTGAGTTTAATCATACAGTATACATTTTATTTCATAAATCTACGTACCTTACTCATATAAAAATAAACTATTTAATATATCTGTTTATTTTGTTTCAATAATAGTATCCCTGAAAACACATCGCAAAACATCACTGTATCTGTGTTTTAGCTATAAGGGAAACTTCAAATTTTGCGAGATGAAACAAAGCAGATATTTTGACAACGCAGATGTAGGGCCACATTCAAAATAACTGAGAGTATTGGTGAAAATATATCAGCAAATATTCTGGAGTCAGATAACCCCATATTGCTCTAATTTTTTCCTCTGATCTTTTTCAATGGCATGTTCTAATAAAGCCAAATATAGCCGTTTCGTTCATGAACAAGCGCATCATAATTTTTAAAATGACGAGATAAAGATCCTCATCGGAAAATACACAGTGAGACGTCTCGGTGTCTAGAGAATCATTAGAACAGAGTCAATACAATACATTTTTGTATTAGCGTGCAGTATAATGGAAAATACCTTATTAAATATAGCTTCCACGATCAGTACAAAGTTAGCTTATTCAGGTTTAGGGTCATCCGTTTCCTTCCCACATATCTCCAAAAACTGTGCCTCTTATAATGTAACCCTCTACCTGCAGTGGCTCTTGGGACTTGTAAAGAGTGAACATTAGTAAAAAAAAATGAAATTTTGGCATTTTTCTTAAGTTCACCAAATTAACCTATTGACAATATAGTGTTAATTAAAAAAAAATCAAAACATTTAACACCTACAATATATAACTATGTAAGTCTTATTATTAAAACTATCAAATATTGTTGATAATTTCATACACATTTAGTCAATGTAGTTATATAATTCTGAAATATTTTTATGAATATATTTACATACAGATCCATAAACGTACACAAACACACACACACACATGTACATACATATATATATATATATATATATATATATATATATATATATATATATATATATATATATATATATATAATATATATATATATATATATGTATATATGTATATATATATATATATAACTAACAAATGTGAAACGTCTATTAATTTCCACTTTTATCCAAGATTTATCAGAGACAGAGAACAAAAGAAAATTCTTGTTTTGTTTGATTTTCATTGTTAATCCTGTTTCACTCGATTTGTTAAACAAAAGTCAGAATCATTTTAGCGTTCTGAATTCAAAGACAGACGACACGTCAATTCGAAGTACAAAGAAATTAACGAATTCCGAGCCTAAATGAAAAACTGTAAATATTGCTTTATATATGTAAGTGCATAATAATTCTATTTTGTCTATATGGAATTCTGCTGATAATGTATATCCATAAGTGTGTGGATGTTTCTAGTAAACATTATGTTTATTTTTGGTGGTTAATAGTAAGTTAATTAGGGATCGTTTTACATATATAGCGTTTGTTTTAGATAATCATACGTAAGATTCTTTAAGAATTGATTCAATAAATTTGGATGATGTAATATAATAGGATTTATTTGATAATTACCGACATTTGAATTGGTGTTGGGTTTGTATTCCTTCCTAATTATATCTCCGATTTTCTTGAAGATTTGTTTATTTCAAAGTCATGTGTAATTCGATGCATTTGAAATAAAGAAATCTCTAAATTTCCTCTACATTTTTTAAATACGTAACAACAACAAATTATATTTTAATAGTTTTGTCATAAATTCACGAACAAAAACAATCTAATTAATTTCTATTCATACGAAAATAAATAAAAAAATCACTACGAATCATAGGATGCGAAGCATCACAACAAAATCGAACTCGTTTTCTAATTTATTTTGTTATAGATTTTACCATACGACTCTGTCCTTCCTTCTAATGTTTGACTAAGCAAATATAATTTGTAATATTTTCCTTCTCAGTTAAGTAAGTTTCAGTGATGAAACATTTGGGGGACTATGATTTGTTTTCATCTGTTCTATCTTAACGCCAAATGAAAAAGTCCCAATAAGAAGGTTATCATTATTGACGGGATGTAGGGTTTTTGTGAACTTATTGACTCTATGAAATACATAAAACAATTAGGAAAGACAGAAGACTTAAAATATTATTGAAAAGAATTATGACATACATGCACACATACAAGAATTGATGAGTTCTTGTTTGAAATAATCAAAGTGCCATATGTTGTAACATTTACGTCATCCTGAGAAACGCAAGTGAATTGCAACCTAAAATCAAATGACCATAAAACAAAGATATTATTTCTGGATGACCAATCTTTTGACAACAATCACCCTCTTAGGAATATATTTTGCATTAGCCTGATGTAGAACTGTGTGCCAAAGAAAGCAAATAAACACAGATGTGTAAGCGAAAATATATTTACTTTCAAAATACAACTGAATTCATCCAATTCATCGTAGGTTATTCAAATGTGGCTATATTTCAATTGTAATAGATACGTTTACTTTGCTAATCTCTGAGCATTGAATTCATATTTGCTTTCCCTTACAAAACGTAGATGATTTAAGGTTAAAATATTACATGGAACCGTTTGTCACATTAGTAATATCATAATCTTAAGAACGTCACTTCAAACATTAATGATATTCTTTTCTACACTGATGTGTTACAATGGAAATAGAAACTGAATGAAAGTATTCAATAATCCGTACGACTGGTAGCATAATGAGGTTAAGGTTCCTTCAAGAAAGCTAAATATTTTCTTAAGTTCGACCACAAGATTTGCAAATAGGAAAAGTTAATTTTAGATAAATGAATAAGAAGATTTACGGAAGTATTGGAACGTAAAACAAATATCCAATATGATATAAACTTCCGAGTTTTATGCATCTTATCATGGAAGCATGAATTATGTAGTGTGAGGAATGTTGATTTTTAATAATTATATACACCCATTTATATACACATGTCACTTTACTTGCTCTACTTGGTTTTGCTTTGTTATTATATACGTACATAAAATGTGTTAAGTAATTTACAAAGTAAAATATATTTGGTATTCCTCCTGAATGTGCAGCAGTTAATTATTGATTAACCGCAATCTTATTTCTGAGGTTTCATTCCATGTATGTATTGTAAAACTAATTATGCTTCTGCTACAATTCCTTTGATTATCCGAGAGCTCTACGTGTTTTACAATATACTTATAATTTTACTCTTCATCTGAAATGGTAAATATTTTCCTGTCTTCGGCAGCAATTTGTAATAAATACAAGAGTGAATATTGGATTTTGACAATAAACAGCAACATTGGTATCAATCAAGTAAAATCGGATTTGTTTTACAACTGACATCAAAAGAAATATAAATCACGAATATATGAAAGCCTTTGAAAAATCTGTGTAAAGGAACTAATTCCTTTGCAAGGATTTCAAAGAAAATCAAATTGATTATTCATACACAAATATATTCACTAACAGGCGCGAGTGAAAATGTCCTCTTCAGCATCGAAAAAATCTGACATTTTATTTTACAACTATTTGATTATTTAAGTTAGCTGAAGGAACTGAAGTTTAACAAAGAGATAAATTTGCACGAAAGATAAATCTGTTAAAATGGATAGTTTCGCTGTCAGATCAATTATTTCAAGAGCTTTATCATTGAAAGAGTTAATATATGTAAACCATGATTCCAAATATATCACATTTACTGGGGTTAATATTGCAGTTTATCTTTAGAAAATAATATAATAAATTCAAAACTATAGATTTATTTAATAGCATTTGGATTTATATAATATATTAGATTATAATTCCGGAAATGCCACTAGGACTTAGATGCGAATGAATCTTGTAACACGTTTAAATTCACGTAATCGAGGCACCAGTGGAAAAAAGCTTGTCAGAACAGATACCATGAAAATATTAGCAGAAAAAAACAGAGGGAATTCTTAACACGTCTGTGAGAAAATGACTTAAATCTAGATGCCAAATCAAGATCGATAACTTTGCAGATCCTTCTTCTCCTCAAGACATCGAGATGAATAACAGGAGCACTAGACCAGATATGGTAACAGTATTCGATGCACGGCCGAATGATAGATTTCTAAATGTACATGATAGATTCTGACGAGAAAAGGCTCCTGGCACGACACAATGAAGCCATGTTACCTTGCAGTAGATTCAGGTATTTATTCAGTGCTGCTGTTTCACAACTCGTTACGAGTAGATACAAAGAGACATCTGTTGAAATCAGACGTGTCTCTCTAGTACAGACGGAAGAAGTGATTCCTCTTGGCTATATTTGCCGATCATTCAGGTGAGAACGAAGAGATGAACGTGGTTTAACTGGTTATTTTCTTACTGGAATAAAGCATCGATAGCGGCTTCCACCTAGCAGAACTCAGGCGCTCATTTTTGAATAGGACATAATTGTTTTATGCATTAATAATGTCTGAATTCAAAAATATATGTAATCAGTCCATTATTACACCCAAAATTTAAAGACTGATAAATTCCAAATTTTTCAGTTTAATTAATTTTCCTATTTAGATCTGGATACACATTTCTTTTATTCTGGTAAAACTTTCCTAGGTATTTTGCACTTATTCTGTACTTGTAACATATTTCCAACTGTAATTCTCTATATAAATGTTTACATGTGTAAAATTTTGTTTTATTTGAATTGTTCTCAAATATTTTCGGAGTTCTATAATTAACTAACTGAAATACAGTTTCTGATAGTTTTTTTTTAAATAATCCACGCTTATTTCGGGAAAATTGAAAAACTATTTTATCAGTTTATATATAAACATAAAATGATATAATCCTGTTAGTAAGTGAAATATATAAGCATGCATGCATACTGACATTTGATACCTGATGTAAAATCGTTTCAAGTGCAAATATATATATATATATATATATATATATATATATATATATATATATTATAAATTAATTGATTTAAAATATGTTTTTTTCGCTATTATAAATTGATTTATAATATGTTTTTTTTATATGTTACTGTTCTTTCTTTTGATTTATATATACATATACATACATACATACATGCATATATATATATATATATATATATGTATATATATATATATATATATATATATATATATATATAATCTTGTATGCTACTATTTTTTTACATCTGAATTTTATTCAGTTTATATACACAAAGGAATGTGATGTTATATTATCTTGAAGGCAGATTATACTCATTTAGTGTATTATCATTCTACAAAGACTGCACATATATGTTTCTCGCTAGTATACTTGATTTGGTTAAGTATTTGTGTAAAAAATGTTGCATCTGCAAAATAATTGATGAAAGACATTTATTTGAGGAATTGCCCAGTTGGTTTATTTCCGTTTTATAAATATATGATATTTTTAATACAAAGGATTTTTCTATCCATTTACATTTCTTTTCTTTTTTGTATATAACGGATCAAGAAAAACAAAAACAGTAAAATGCAATTACATCTTCCATTCACTATCAGAAAAAATCAGAAATAGTTGGTTTGATTTTGAAAAAAAAATAATTCATGGGAGTGGTATCTCATAACATACATAAATAAAACACTGTATTGGATGCTAGTTACTGCTAATTCATAAGAATTTCTGATAAAAATATATCTTGCACTGTTTTAAAGACTTAAGCTTTTTATTATAGAATATATATTAGACATCGTAAAAATATGGATCAGATTTGTTTTTAATCATTAGATTTTTCTGATCAGAAAGATATATATATATATATATATATATATATATATATATATATATATATATATTGCGTGGCTAGGAACAAAAACCGTCAGTCTACAAATTTCCAGAGAGACCATTGAGACAAACCTATGAACTATGTAAAGTCTTTCACCTATCTTGGTAGCAAAGTCAATTAGAGTGGAACTTTAGATGATGCATCGGATTTCTAAGGCTACCAGTGCTTTCGGCAAACTTCGCCATCGTTTGTTGAATGAGCGGGTTATTCGGCTGGATACGAAAATTCGGGTTTACAGAGCTGTTGTACTTGCCATCCTTTTATATTGTTCAGACTCATGGACTCCATACAAGAACCATATACGCCCGGTAGATGTTTTCCATAAAAGCTGTCTGCGTGCAATCTGTGAAGTTAAGCTTCAAGATAGGACATCTAACGTAGATCTGTTTAATAGGTGTAATATTGGAGGAATCGAGACTATTATCATACAGTCTCAGTTACGGTGGACTGGTCATGTCTTGAGAATGTCTGATGACAGGATACCCAAGATCCTACTGTGCAGCCAGTTAGATCCGGGCTGCAGGAATATAGGACGCCCATAGCTAAGATACAAAGACAAGCTGAAAAGCAACTTGTCAGCAGTCAATATACCACATAACGCCCTTGAGCGCTTAGCTTTGGAGCGGGTAGAATGGAGACCAACGTGTTTTAGTGGACTCAGCAATTTTCAATCTGCTTGTCTGAATCATCTTCAAGAAGCGAGAGAAAGATCTAAAAGGTCAACCAATCTAACAGTGATCTCATCTCACAAACCTCACACTTGCTTCATATGTGGCCTCCTTTGTAAATCACAAGCGGGTCTTAAATGCCACAAGATTAGCGCATATACTTTCATAACTGAATCAATAAGCTGGCAGATCGTCATACGTCGAAACCGACGTGGGGGGGGGAGAGTCCAATATATAAATATATATATATATATATATATGTGTGTGTGTGAGTGTTTCATGTATTTGGAAAAAAGATGTATGTCATTTTCACAACAATATGCACAAAAAAATAAAAAGTTTCGAAGAAACATAACATTTTTTTATGTTTTAAAACCTCCAGGCCACTGATGATCAATAAAATGATGCAGCAACGTCTACCATATTTTCTTCAATATGCTGACTTATACAAGCTAATTGCCTAGCTCTTTCATGAGATAACTTCAGCCTTGTTTAGAAAGATCAAGCATTTATTTTGAGATGATCATCCATGGATGATCTCAAATTATTTGACGAAGGATGGCTTCCGAACATAATCCTTCTGTTCTTGGAGATCAAGGCAGTCAGAAGTGAATATTTAAATAAAATATTTAAATAATATTAATAATATTGAAATCATCACTAAACTAATAAAAAGTGTCATCATCACCAGGACGCGTCAACTAAAGATTAAAAAAAAATAATATAGAGATATCCGTATAAAGAGAAAGGAAGAAACAAACGTCCGAACAAAGCATAAACTTAGCAATTAATTAATTTTGTTTCAAGCGAATATAATAATAATTCTCAAGGATACAATTGTGTTTTTTTTTAAACGTAGACTGAAAATTTTGCGTTACGATATTTACAAAACTTGCATATTTATTTTGCATCATTGCTTTGCATATATTCCTACCTTCATTGTTTCGCCGTAAAAGCATTCGCACTCTTTCAATAAAAACTATGTTTCTTTATCGCTTCCTCTGTACATCGGTTTTGTTTACATTTTTTTAATCGCGACATTTAAATTGAATCGAGCTTCTATTAATTTTAGGGAAAAAAATATTTCATAACTGTGTAATATCAGACGAATTCATATTATTTCTTTTATAAGTGTACACAAATAAACTACCTGAAAATACTGACATTTCTGATAAGTTGTTCGTATACCAATTTTTCTAGTGTATCGATAGATTCGTTCATATGGGCAGAATAAGTCACATGTAATTAATAGATTTCCAATGCTCCAGAAACTTAATTACACGTAATAATTATTATTTACTGACATAAAATACTGATATCTGTTTTAAAAAAATTAATTTTTTTTATTTTGTGTTTCTCTATTATAATTGTTTGGATGTGTATTTGCTTTTACGCTTCAGGGGCACTGTATATCATAAAAAGAACATTGGTCATTACTTATTGGAGGCTCAGTAATATGAAATACAATTATGTGTAAAGTTTTTCATACGAATTACCCACGAAAGATCTTACGACAAAAAATGCCTGTACTGAAATATCTATTTCTAACTGATAATCTACAATCGAAGACATCTCGAAACTTATTATTTCATTAGGTTTGAAGTAATTTGTAGCCGAGATATTTTGCAATTATTTGTAAGGAAATATGATAATATGCTCTTGCATATAAGGAAGCCGTAGAAAAAGAGATGAAAGAGAAAGTACGATAAAAGTACAAAGAGGCTTAAATATAGAGCTAAAAATTATAGATCTCCGAAAGGTCTTGTTATGGTATTTTATAGTTTGAAGCATCTGTGTAGAAAAATTTTGTAAACGCAGTACCTTGTCAGTCGATTTAATAAATATGTGTGTGTGTGTGTGTGTGAATTGATGTATTAGGAAAGAACAATTATACTAATGATCCAAAGTCCCCTCAGTATTTATGTATTTATCTAAAAAGAAACAGCGCTCGATACAGAAGTAGAACTTAAAATTATATTTATTTAAAATAAGATATATAATTCTAACGTGACACAGAAGTTACTATTTTTCAAATCTGACTCAATTTCAATATTAAACTTAAAATTTGGAGCACAGTTTCATTCTCAAGTGATGTTTAGAATCACTAACTGAAGAAATGTTTTACTCATTAATAAGTTGGAAATAGAGGTGTAACCTGGAGTTATATCTTTCGTTATTAAGGGGTCTCTAGTTTAATAAAATATGAATATTTAGAATATGTGAAATGTTTGGAGTCGTGTAAGGTTGGATTTGGAGGATTGTTGGAAAATAATGCCCCAAAACATACAAAATATATGGTGAATTTAATGCCACTAACATAGACCAGTGTCTGCATTTTTGTACACTGGAAAGAACAACTGATAACCAGGTAGGGGAAAGCTAATCTCCTGTTTACCCGTCATCCACAGACGTTTGCTTCATCTTCAATCCATGCAATAGGATATGACAACACCAAGATCAATCAATGGGGAAAACACTTCGTAACACTTCCCCAGAAATGTATTTCATATAAACCTGAAATTACTACGTCAGCAGTTAAACACCCTTGTGAAATTATAATGATTTGGACTCGTATTTGCTTTAGTGATTCAGGTGAACTGCATATTATAGAAGGGACAGGAGTTAATGCTTTGTACCTCGAAATTCTGAAGAACACGATTATATATGAGGTTGGATTCTTCTATGTGATAGCAATCCAAAGCATGCTGCTGCAAAAGCGAAAGTGTTGGATCAAGACAAGGAAAATAAGAGTTTTAGAGTGGATTAGCTCGTTGACTGATCTAAATCCTACAGAAAATCTTTCGAAGAGGCTTACGTTTGGAATATTAGAAACTTCGGGAAGCAAACTTCCAAACAGCTAAGTCATATCAAACAATGAATATGTTGTTAAATATTGAACGCAGTATTTTGAACATTCTACCATTTTGAAGCGTTACTTCCTATTGTATTTGTCAATAGAATTGTTATTCAAGCATTTATTTCGATTATACTAAGTATGTCTTAAATAAGTTTTAAATAATGTTCATTTTTAAGTTACTAGCAATAAGAGAATTTAATATTTTCCAAAAATGTCATGTTTCCAATAATTGTAACTGTAAATATGTGTAGTAAACAGACTTCCCACGAAAAAAAGAAATTAGATGGAGTAAAAATATGCCCTTTCAATAAATTACTTCAAGTACACACACGTGGAAATTTCTTGAACAGGAACTGGATAGCTATATTCGTACTATTTTAAAAATATATCACATGTAGGTTGTTTATGTAGATGGTATCCACTTATGTCCTTTACTTGGGCACTCGATTATTTTTTTCCTGATGAATGACATGCAGCTCAAAAAAATATTACTTCATTCCTAAATTGGAGATAAAACTTACCGATATATTTCATTCATGGAAGAAGAGATAATTAAAGAGGTATTTAATATTTTAAAAATTTAAGCTTAGAGATTAAAGGAAAAAATTTATGTACATATTTATATTTATCCTTATCTAAATAATAAAAACGGATAGATTAAAAGAATACGAAGACAGAAAATACTGATATTTTTTTATTTACGTTTGGGACAGTTCTCATTGATAAGACACGTGTCACATTTATTAAAGTCACGGATAATTCTATGTTTATATAGGTTTGTAAAAATTCTTGTATGTCTAGCATAGTAACGGATTGTAATGTTAATTTTTAATTGTGTACGGGTGTCTGTCCATTTTGTGCTTCATCTTCACCTTTATACGATCAATTTTAGGCGCGTATTGGTAATAATGTTATTATTAAGTTTTACTGTATTTTTTCCTTAAAGAAATATGTTCTTTTTTTATTGGGGTAGCATTAGTGAAATCAAAGTTATGTCCAGCATCGTTTCGTAGCAAAACGAGAGAGTTAGATTGCTTGTACAAAGGCAAATCTCTTTGCACTTCGTAGATGCGAGATTTTAGATCAAGTGATGCCTTCTTCCCATAAACATTCTTGCATAGCAAACGATTTATTAGATAATTTCTGGCGTTTGTATTGGTATTACTTATATTTTTCTTTCTATTTATATCTCCAATTGTTTCTGAGGAGATGGTAACAATGCTAGTATTAGGGATGACTAATTTATTTGCGAGTTTAGTAGAAAGAGTGTTGGAAGGAAGTATTATGATTGTTTAATTTTCGATAGAATTATTATTGTTGCTATCTATTTTTTGGCTTTGTGGATTTTGTAAGCTCATTTTTGCTTTGAAGATAAAATGATGTGGGTTGTGGAAATTTGGAAAATTCTCAGTATACTCTTTTTTTTTTCATGTTGGTATTCTGAACTACATGTCCTCGGGCCTCTGAGGTAGAATCCTATGAGTAGTACAGATTTTCTTTTTTTTCTCCTTGCTGTTTTCTCTCCATCTCTAACAAAGCTTTAATAAAGTGAAAGATGTTAGTTTGATAAACGTTTCCTATCTTTTCCTTTATTTTACCATCCTTTCGGATTCCGATCCATCTTTGATCTACATTTGATTTTAGCCCGTTTAATTGAAAGTTAAATTGGTGATGAACAAATATATGTTCACTATTATAATTATTATTAAAAGTAGTTTATATATATATATATATATATATATATATATATATATATATATATATATATAGGCAGTCTCTCTTTCGAGGAGGTAAATCGACCCTGAACCCGTTCATATTTTTGGCCGACCCCATGGTCTCGGAAATCCAACATTAAACCGGGCTTGTGCCACATGATGCCCTCGTGGGTAGGTGACTAAATACTGTTCAGTCTGAAGTCGGGCGACCGGCTGACAGGCTGATCGGCTGAAGTCTCTGCCTTCGGGCGGGTAGGAACTCGATCGAGGCTACGCCGAAGGGCGGAGTCTCATTCGGGGAGGTAAACCGACCCTGAACCCGTTCATACGGTATCAAAGGGTATATTTTTGGCCGAGCCCCACGTTAAACCGGCCTGTGCCACATGATGCCCTCGTGGGGGTGACTAAATACTGTTCAGTCTGAAGAATGGAGTGAGTTTCGTCAGGAGTCTGTCCGTCAGAGCTAGCGAGTCAGTCAATCGAGTCAGAGGCAGTCCGAAACAGAGTCGCGTTCAGACAATTACTACTGAACCTGATTGTTCGTACTAACACTTTCTACTTCTCTGTATATATTCCTGTTTGTAATATATCTGTGTTATTCCATATCCGTGTTCGAGTTCTTCTTTATTGGTTCTACCTTGGACTATCACCGTGGTAAAAGGAACCGGACCAGAACAGCTCTACAGTTATATAATTATGGTTCCCTTGAGTTTCACGATGGTTTTCAAGCTAATGATTTTACTTAAGTTGATTCGGCGCATTTGGTATTCATTGTTGGTTTCTAGTCAAGTAATCTAATGTATACGTAACATTTCTCTCACTCTCTCACTCACTCTCTCTATACACACACACACAAACTCACTCACACACACAAACACGCGAGCGCACACACACACACACATATATATATTCATGAAGCACATTATAATAAATAACTGTACAGAATATTGAAAATTAGTATTCCATTTATCAATATTTAGGTGGAACCTAAAGTTATATAAAATTTATAAAAAAAAACAATAGGAACCTTTTACTATAATAATATAAATAAAGATTTGCATTAAATTCAAACATGAACATCTGATTTATTGATTTTAACAAATGTATTCTTTCGAAACCACAATTTTTGCCTGTTATCTAAAATTATAGGTAATATAAGATTATAATTAGTATTATTTAATAAGCTAGAATGCTGAGAAAAATATAGTTTACCGTGCTTTCATCAATGTTTCAAACATCAAAGTTAAATCTAAACTGTTTACATTTTATGTGGTTTATCCAGAAAAGGTATTTTTATGTTGAGTGTATTTTCTATACATCTGTTAACTTTGTCTTTAAAATGAATTTGTATTAATTGACGTCATCAATTCGTACCAAGTTTACTTTTATTTTACCTTTCTCCTCGTGTTATTTTACGACAATTTACATCATATTCAACAAACGAAAAATTCATCAAATTAAGAAGTCTGATGTATTTCATGTGCTATTAATCAATATATTTATTTCTGTGTTATTCTGCACCTGTATATTAAGACCTCCGTTATTTAATATAAATTATTAATCACAACGTTAATTCACATATCTGCATATATTGAAAAATAAATATTCTCTCTGAGGCAACATCCTTCTCTTATTAGACATCATCTCTCATGAGAAAAAAACAACTTGTCTCCTCCAGGCAGTGGATATTCTTTATGGTTAATTCTTTTGCATATTCAAGTAAATGAGAGAAAGTTTTCCTTTTAAATTCTTAAAATATGATCATAAGCATTCAATACCACTCGCTGCCGTCAGGTAATTTAAATCCAAATATGTTTCCTCACCTCTATGTGCAAAAAGATTTCTGACATTACAGATAATTAATGCTTTATTTTACCCACGTTTTACCCTATTCCTCACATTATAACGCAGATATCCTCACTTAAAACCTCGTGTTCAATGATTTAAAAGAATTATCTACTTTTAAAATACTTTTAGCGAGATAAGTTTATCTTTTTTAAAGTGTGTAATTTACACATAAAAACAAGCCTTCCAGCTTCCTGATCTGGAGAATTTTTGTAATCTTGCTAATTACGTTAATCCATATCTTTGCACGCATGTTGTTTTCTAGCATATTATTTCCTTTAGACAATTCTCAAATTCTTTTCAATATGTTCCCAGGAATCATTTAGGTTTTACATTCCTCATCGCTATTGAAATTTGTTTGACTTAGAAAGAGTTGCATTGCCTGTTTTCTAAATATTTAATTCATTTTGTTGCCGTTTGCAATCTAACCTATTGTATCGAGTGCATATATGTAAGTACCTTCTCTTTTTAATTCTCAACATCTGTAGGTTGCAATGGGTAACTTGTCGCCATTTTATATTTTTAGTTTAGCGCATGCGCGTCGTTTGTTTTTGATTTAGTCTGCTGCAAAGTATAGTAGGGCACCGTCTGAGAGAAATTGAGCACCATCACGCAATTGACTCTGCCAGAAATTTGGAAACAGCATACTGTACTGCTTGGCATTTGCACGTGAAGCTCAAATATGACCATTTCAGAGTGTTTGGGTGTCAACCTGAAGACAGTGCAGAGAATTGGGAACAAATTGGATGAGTCTAATGGAGATTACGCATGTACAGGAGTTTGGAAAATTCACTCTGATCGTTCTGATAAGAAAATTACTCTCTAGTGAGGGGTTCAGACTCAACACGGGTGCCTGCATCAAGTCCCTTAAGGAGTTAGTGCCTCCCTGGCTCAAGAGGGTGTCTGCTGGAAGAACCTGTGTCTGGCAGCAGGACTCTCCACCATGCGACACAAGTAGAAGAACACAGCCATGGCTTTCAGACAATTTCTGCGATATCTCGCCTTACATCTGGTCAACTAACTCCCCAGACTGCAACATTCCTTGGGTTGCAGTTGGGCGAGTGACCAGCAAAACACCTTGTAACATCAAAGACGAAATGAAAGCAAGGATTATGACAACATTCAACAACTTAAAGAAAGAGACCGTACAGAAGATTTCCAGGGCATTCCGAAGTCCTTTGGATACCGTTGTTGAAGGCAATGACGATTTTAATGAATAAATTTGCTCTATAGTATTTCAAGATAATATTTTGAATTATTGGTAAATATATCTTTTGAAATGAGATATCTGTTATTTTCATTTTTGCGTAATTTAGACGACGATTTATTCATCGCTGTCATATAAAATTTTTCAGTAATTAACAAACGAGTCTCTGTCGACATACGTATTGCTGTTTGTCTTTATTAACAAAATACTTTCCAGTATCCGTTGCACTAAATCTCAAGTAAAGACGTATTTTCTCAGAAAGTTATAAACATATTTTATGTTATTTATTTATTTTTCTATTGGTCACATACTCATTCTGATATAATGTGTCCTATTCTCTTGCTCTTTGTTCTTTCATATTAATTGGATCATTTTACAAATTATATTACGCAATTTGATCAGGCATAATTTTATACGCCTTGACGTATTTCCATTGACAAGAATGACTTCAGCTTTGCTTTTTGCAAAATGTGAAATGGAATAAAAATAACTTTAAATATTGAAAGAAACTCTATTGTATATTGTATCAATAGTTAAAAAATATCATTTTAAAAACACACACACACACACACACATATATATATATATATATATATATATATATATATATATATATATATATATATATATATATATATATATATATAAGAAGTAGGGTTCATTTAACGATTTACAAGTTCTAGTTCATTTTAGTATTTTCTATTTTACCTCAGAAGATTTATTAAATATTTTAAAAAGTACGTCTTATTTCTGTACACGTTATTGGTGAAAGATAATATATGTTGGTGCCACCTAGTTTTAAAGGAATTCTTTGCACTTCCCATATAATTTTTTTTCACTGTTGGATTTTCTGTAGTAGAAATAGTGCTTAGACAAACAAGAGTGTCTGTTTGACATCTGTTTTGTAATTGACAGTATTTAAAATTTCTATAATTACGCTTGTTGTTATTATCTGTGTTTGCTGCTTTCGAATGGCAATTATTACTCAGTTTTGTATTGACTTAAATTTGTTTTTCTTTTCTTATGAAAAATTACAAATAATTACATTTGCTGTCAAAAATCACGCTTAAACCAAAGGAGTATCTGTTTTCTTTTACCTTATCATGTAGTCAATTTTTTTTTTTTTTAAAGACAGTTATTACCATTTATCATAGCCAAATCTTTTTAGAATATAATGGTCAACCCTCTACGGATAATTACCGTATTTTGTTTATTCAGCTGAAATATTGTTATGAATTGCAGTCCAGTTAGTAATATTAATATTATATATAGATATCACACATTTTTTAATTTTATCTACAGGCCCCATTAAGAAGCTTCCTGAATAGACAAAAAAATATAATTTTTCTGTTAACTTTTCTGATTAACTCAAACCTCCCATTATATCCTGGTTTATTGTAACATGAAAAAATAAATCACCAACCTACACCCTCTGATATTACTTTTCTATTTAGCATAAATCGAACTTATATTTGGTCAACCAAGACATACCCAGAAGCCTAGTTTAATTCAAAACTTATTCCGCGACATTTAATTCTCGGAAAAGAGGAAACGCTTTGTTTTTAAATTTTCTTAAAAATGATTTAATCACCAGTTACTTAGCGTCGCCTGAAGAAATACAATCATAATATTGAAGCATGAAAGCGTTGTGTAGCGATTTCAGAATATTTGTAAAATCCCTTATAATATATATATATATATATATATATATATATATATATATATATATATATATATATAAAGGTTTTCTCAGAATTACGTACAAAGAAAGATTTACTCTAAGAATACACACACACACACACACACACATATATATATATATATATATATATATATATATATATATATATATATATATATATATATATATATATATATATGGTTCAGTATATAACAGGAGTGGATCTATCGGAACCCGGATGCCATCACAATGATATTTACAAAATTTTATTTCGATAAGTGATTGACATTTATTGTTTTATATTACTGTGTCGATATTTCAATCACATAAATTGCACACTTATCACTCTCAGACCCATTTCTCCTCTCTAACGCACACACACACATATATATATATATATAGAAAATATATATAAACCACACATACACACACAGCACTCACACACACAGCACTCACACACACACACGCACACACACACACACATATATATATATATATATATATATATATATATGTATATATAAACGAGAGATGAAATTTTCTTCACTCTTTTATTGGATAATATAAGACGATAAAACATTGATTATACTGAGCTTTTAACATTAATTAACCTCACTTCAATCATGGAACGTGTCAAAATAAAATGAAATGGCTAGATTTCTTTAGCAGTAATGCACTATATGAAGAAAAGAAAATTAAATCTCACAGTAAAAAATGCACAAATCTATCAAGTCATTAAGCGTGATTATATGTCTGAGAGCATGATTACAATAGCTACGCATATCTTGCATTCCCCGTTCTGGTAGCGTTGTAGACGTTTCCAAGGATGGACACAACTTTTAGTACAAACGAAATGGTATTTCATTGATGAAAATAAGGTTTAACTGAAATTAGATTCAGTATGTATATAAATAGGATTATTGAAACCATCTTGATATCCGATTAAAAGTAGATACTTGTTTATTAATTTTTCTTTGAAAATAAGAAGATACAAGTAGAATTGCAGGAGATTCGAGTGAGTTATGTTTGGAATTTTTAAATACTCTACTCAGGAAGTTAGCCACAATTTTTAAAGGAAATTATTTGTGATCTGATTAAAAATCGTAGTAGTATTCGAAAACACAAAGAGATAATGTATTCAGTAAAATTTAGCGATCACTCAAAACGAGCCATATGATGAATTTATTTTTGTCCTAATATTTTTCTTGCTAAGCCTTTTTATCTTTTAGGGTTTCAGTCAGTTTTCTTTACATCTTTTACGCATCCTTATATTTATTGTTTTGTTTTCTCTATTTGCTTCTATTATTTTAAGTATTTTTCATTCGTTTTTCTCTTTGGAATGTTCTGTGCTTTCATTTCATTCTTCTCACATAGTGACAAATTTAATTTAAAAGAAGGATGAAGATCCAGAGATAAGATTTCGTACTGATATTAAACAGATAAAGAATCTCTCCGAGATGATATTTGATGAAGAAACTCGGATTACATTAAAATGTATTTTATTTATATTTTACTTAAAAAAAATTTATTCTGTTATCATTCGTTTCAAAAGAAACTTCCTAATTTATTTCCCCGTAATTCGGATTACATGGCACAACATTACATATTGTCCATGATAATGATGATTTTTTTTCTGTATCTTCTTCGTCTTATTAATCTTTGGTTTCTGGAAAAGTAAGTTCATATTGCATGAATGTTGAACTTCGGAAATTTAGATTCAGGATTTTTAATTTTTGTGTTGGCATTTTTCGTGTAGTTTGCTATTACAGACCTGGGCGATTCTGATTCTTAGAAAGAGGTTATATGCATGCATTTCGTATTATATTTGCAGGTTACAAACATTTGTTATCTAATTGTTTTGCATAAGACGGCAGCGTTTGCATTTTATGTTATTAAAATGATGTCATTCGAATGGTATCGTATAGATAACATTCCAAACAGTGGAATTCCGTTTCCTTTGAGACAAAGATAAATTTCTTGTGATAATCCAAGGATTTGCTGTGTTCTCTTCATTTAAAAGTATGCAAATTAGGTCAATAGGATTTATCAACGGAAGTGCCATTGTAATAGAAATCCTTCCAAATACTCTTGCGCTGTTAAGTAGTTAAAGAACTATTTGAGTTTTACATTAGTAAAGATTACAGAAATGGCAATACATTGAAATGGGATGAAACGATATCCGAAAATCCGAAATATTTCACCATAAATACCTTAGTTAATTCATTTTGGAAGGACGATAATACATTTTTGGGCAAGTAGACATAATTAATCATCACAGCATTATCGTCAGTAAAAATTACTCACATTTTCCTTTAAGATTTCAACTTTCAATAATTTCTAAGAAAAGATGTTTTATTCTTCATATGAGAAACGTTGTTGATATTGAAAATCTACAGATAATATTCTGTCATAAATTAGCGTCTGCTTTTTTACGAGAGATACAATATCAATAAATATAATAGCCATAAATATATGGTGGTCATCAAAACCATTGGCCCGGTTCAATAAAGTAATTAAATTTTAACATGGTAAATAAAAACAAGTGTTTTTACTAATTTAGTGCGAATGTATTGCATAGAAAATTTTTGAGAATTATTTTGGAAATTATTTTACCAAAAAAGCCTATAATGATAGACCAAAAAAAATAATAAGTTAAAACATACTTGACACGTTATATTAATAGGAAGTTGCGCAAACTTTTAAAAAGAGATAACTTGCTGTAATATTATTCTTGTAATTTTTTATCAATTTGTTAGTTATCTTCACTTATTTAATTTCACTCTTCTTCACAAATACCTTATTTTGCTGACTTATTTTGTATGTTGTAGGGTGTGTTGGAAAGGCTCGTATGGACTTACTTCACAAAATCTGACAAATGGAAAACATTGGAATTCTTTTGTAAAGGATTTTTCTTCGAGCTGAGTGATTTTCACCGCCTATTTTTACAAGATGTTATCGGAAAACTCCAGTGCAATGCCTGTAGCGTTCAAAGCAGATACGCCTTCAGATAAATCCCTTTGTTACATCTCCTACAAAGTCACCGTTCTATGGGTTGAGGTTCACTTATTACGGTAGAATTGTGTTGGATTGGCTGTATATGTTTTCCATCGCTAACAAATTTGAGGAAAATGCATGCATCAAAATTTGAAGGTAGCTCAGCTACCGAATTTACTGAAGTTATTCACCAAGAACTCTGGTGAACAATCTTTATGACGAACACAGATATGAGGAAGAAATGGACAATTCAAAGCAGGTCCAGCGTTAGTTCAAGACGTGGAATGGTCAACCGGTAAACGTTACAGAATGTGTAAAAAAATTCCTAACATCCACCGTGAAAACCGTCACCGTACAACGCACATTTCCAGAATTCCTATGGATTCTGTCATGACTTCCTTATTCAGGGACTTACCCATTTAGAAATAATGTAATTGATTGTTTATGTAAGTTTGAGTGGTGTTTTTATTATCAAGTTCACCGAATATAAGATTCAAGAGTCACTCAAGGATTATTGTATGAATGAGCATTATATGAATGAAAGAGAATGTGATTCGAAGTGAAGATTATGAGTAGTAGTAGGATAGATAACTATTGACCCAATATTGGAAGAGTTTAAGATTATAGTATCCAGAAAAGAATCCTTACCGGAGTCATTTCTTAAAAATGCCAATTCTTGAAAAAAAAAAACTCTCTGAGCAGAGTTTTATCCTTATATTTGTAATTAAATTGACTCGATTATGAAAATAGTTCTGCGTTTTCGACAGGTGAAAATAAAGAATAGAGCCGATCTGTACATGTGTCTTGAAATATTTTTTACAAATTGTTCACTAATTACAAAGCAAAAAAGCCACTCAAGGTAGAAGATTAGTAAAAAGGATTATCATATTAGCGTAAAAGGGGGTGTTTAAGAAGTGGAAATATGATAATATGTAGGAAAGATAACGGTTAACTGTAAATTTGGAAAGGTTAAAGAGAATCAATCTCTTGGGAGCCTGTGCCACAAATAAGAGGTTCTTAAGAACATCCTTCTTACTAATGGAATAGGAAGGGAATCGAGATGATTCATCCTCGTTTATGTGACATAGTTGGTCATAGATGTGAAGGCGTCAACTGCTAGAACTGCTGGAATGACGATCGTCAACATAGAAATAGCATTCGATTAACGAGAAGCTTGTGACGCTTCGTCTATGGGATATCGGTTATAGTTTGGAATATAATCCATCACCCACAAGACTGTGTAAACACTTATGAACAAGGCTGGAATATAAATAATCCAACCAAGATTATACCAAAAATGGCAGCATTAATCCATTTATGATCTAATCAGTCTCTCGTAAAAATTAAACATAGAAGTCATGTACTTACTGCAGCCGTACAATGATACAAGTATTCCCAGTATCTTTACTGATGTATCGTACATACGAGTTCAACTTGTGGTCTGGGGTGAATTTGAGTCTAAAAAGGTGTTGTTTTCAAGGAGCTTCTTTGATGGAACATAGAGTAACTCTAGATTTGCGATGTGTCTGGGAAAGAGGTAGCAGAGTGGAGAATATCTGCACCCTTAAGATCGACTAAGTGATTTTGAGAACAGTCATGAATAGAAGTGGAGGGTTTAGCTAGAGAGGCTAGACATGGTAATAATATTGTATTTTTTGGCCTAATCTGATGCTTCTTAATATATAGTATGGTATTCACTCACTTTCTGAAGGAAGGGAATGACCCGAACATTTTGGGCATCTTTAACAACAGATCGTATAATTGAATTCCACTCGGTGTTTGAAGTAAATCTGAAACCCAATAGACGATCAAAGCTTGAATCTCTATTGTGAATAGAGTCATTCAAAATAACTAGAAAAACTCTCAGTGTGATCGGTGATGAAGTACCGATACAAATTTTTTTTTTAAATATTATACGATACAATGATTTTTCATCGATAGAGCTCTAAGAACTTGGTTAGAGAAGAGATCACTACAAGAATCTAATCATTTTTGCATTTGGAAGTGCGTCCATAAACTATCATCTGCTTAGTTAATGATTTTATAATGTTTCCATTCAATATTATAGCCATGTACAATTTCGTTTCATTTAATTTATAATATAGAGCGCAGTCATTATTAAATATATTTTTCAAAATAATTATCTGAATATTTCATGAACCTAAGCTTATGAAATTAGTTATAAATTAATTACATTTAAAATTATTTGCTTTTAAGAAACTCATCATTATTTTTATGTCGTGGCATCGAGATGTTATTTTATGAAAGTACGATTTACTTCTTAAATTATTTTCTAAGTGGTTATAGAAAATATAAAATATTCAATGTAAAAATGATGGCAAATCTGTCAAATATGTCTGCGTAAAGAAAGCGATGGCAATTTATTTATGAAAATAATGTTACTGTCAGTTCATCTGACAATAACATTTTATACAAATTGTCGAACCATAAGTTTTCTATCAAAGTTGTGTCATATCTACTTATTTAAATTGTAATTTAATCTACCTTGCTCTCAATATCTCTGAGTCACATAAGTATACACCTTTATACATGTCAAAAGTGGCTATCGGAAAACATAATATTGTTTACTAAGTTAAGGAAACTAAAAGATGCTTCATATTTTAAATTCATTATTCGATTATTCATTTGTCTAATGGAAGGACATTAAAGATACACATATTTATGTCACATCGTTCATTATTTCAGTAGACACAGATATTTCAGTAACAATCAATAGTGAGAAACAAAAGACAATTTTATCTAATATATTGTTTAGATGGAAGCACGTTATATATTCTCATCTTTAACACGGAAGATTATTCTTCAATATATTATTTCTCTATCGACTAAGAGAAATAATGTGTACCTTTAAAATGAGTGAGGAAAAATATGTTTCACATCCCTAAATCCTCTGTTTTAAACCGCCGAAAGAATTTCCAAATTATATCCAGTTCTGTTACACACATCATCTTTAATCTGAATGCGACAACGTTCACCTTCGATCTTCATTTATATTCGCATTCTTCTTTCTCGATCCAGTTCCCTAAAAAGACTTGGTTTCTTTAAATCATGAACACCGTAAGCCATTGATAACAGATTTGCATTTCGCTAGCAATTTTACCAATCTTCCTGCAAAACCTAATGTTATATCGCTGCTCAAAATTACTTTCACTTATTTTCCAACAACAGTATAACCTGAACACGTACAATTTCTTCTAATGTATATCTGGTGCGCAACGCGGAGGAATTTATAACATTTTTGAATATTTTCGGGTAAAATTAATTATTTGACTTATTAGACTTATTAGGCATTGGAAGATTTCAGAAATTAAATTGTGAGATCTCGTAAAACCATTATGAAAAGTTGGCGTCTTCCTTATTCAGGCCACACCTCATCTTAAATCTGACATAGAATATGGTGGCAGGTTCTCCCATGAGAAACACTTCTTTTTTTACATCATTTAACATTTAAATTACAGACCATGTTTGCTCTTAAAATGCCTTTATTTTTATTGAGCTCTCGGGAGATTTCTAAATTAAACAGAGTTTAATATCAGATTCAGGAAAATAGAGAATGATGTTAATCCTAAGTTTACGTTTTGCTATTTACATAGCATTAAATGCACAACTGGTTTAAGTTACGCGTTAAAATATTTTATTGTAAGATAATGAATGCAAATATGCTATACTATGTGTAAAATATTCCTTGATAGACTCTGTGTTAAAGATGAGCATAGTCATTGGTGGTTTTGTCATTTGACATCGATGACATACTGCAAAGTTTTCTTTGAGATATGAAATAATTATACTTTTCAAAATCCTCGGATATATACTTCAAATGAGATTGATCTCAAAAGATAATAACGTTACCTAGAACTCTGTAATTGCTTTCCATGAATTTGTGATAGGAAATGTAAAGTCGAGAGCCAGTGATTTCTAGAAGTAATATTAAAGGAGAAAAGCAGTGAATAATAACATCAACCTTTTATCGTAAATTTTCATAATGGGTTTTGTCTTAATGGCACATTCTTTCATTTTTTAATATGTAAGTAGAATTAATTAATTATCTTTGACGTTGCATTACGTAATCAAGTTGGTGAATCTAACCGTTACAGATGCATGAATGGTTATCCTAGATTGAGTATTGCTTAGTAAGATCTTTATAAATAGATAACCAGTTTGATTTTACTTCACCGTGCCAGAAAATCCGATGAAGAATCAGACAAAATAGTCAAGCTTCGCTTCGAATACTAAGATGTATGCAAAAGCACAAAATTAGATGGGCAATAGAGTTTAATTAAACGCAATAAAATAGAAAGTATTTATGTTCGACTTTGTTTTCAACATGGAAACAATGAAATATATACAATATATTTTTATTTTCTCACGAGTATTCTTAACACTGACTTTTCACGCTTTCCCTATAAGGCTAACATCTGAGAATTAGAATAAATCTATAATTTCTTTAATTGCTAAGTTCAAAGATGAGTAATAATATAGTAGTGTCGCATGTAGCCATTCTAAATCCTGCTTTCCTGCCTTAACACAAGTCGCCTTTTAATGTGTACATAACGGACAGCAAACAGAAGTAACATGTAATTAAGAAGGTAAATGTTTGTATTTCAGGGCATGTTTCAATTTAAAAGAAATTAAATGGCTGTATTTTCATGTCTTCAGTCAGTAGTTAATGGAGCAAGGGATGGCTTGTATATTTTAACACCTCCAAAACAAAACTGTTTTATTTAATCCTCGTACTGGACCATTTCCGTCTGTCTGTTTCTAACATGGCTGTGTTAAATTCCAGGAGAGTAAAACTGAGCATTCTCGGGCTCATATTTTCTACTAGCATGAAGTGAAGTGATTATATTTAATCAAGTTTTAGGTCTACTACTACGAAGTTTTACTCACTGTGTCTTACCATTCTTCTCGTCCGAATTCATCTTGAACCATTATAAATGTACTATTAGTCCATGCATTGAATACTGTTACCGTATCTGTCCTGGTGCTCCTACTATATATTTCGTGATTCGTGACAAAATTCAAAAAGGCTCTTTAATGTAATCAATTGTATCCTGGCATCTCGATTTCATTAAGCTTTCTCATCGAAGTGACGTGACATTCATCAGTCTTTTCTACAAATATTTTCATGGCAATTGTACTGATGAGCTTCTCGTCTAAGGACATCAACTGAATGAATTTACGCGTGCTAATAGATTGGTGACAAATCCCAATCTTTTACTTTGTTCATATAACGAGATTAAACAATCAGTTTTTTCTAATAATTTCTTTTCTCGCATGTGAAACGCCCTTCCGATATTTTGCTTCCCTGCTACTTACAATCTTCATAAATTTAAATACATCAATTTCTATCTTCTTTCCTCTTCTATCCTCTTGAATTATTGTCTGTTTTCTCATATATCCTCAGTAAAGTCTCCTGTTCCCCCGGTAACAGTTACATCCTAGATGCATTATCGCCTTGGTTGCATTGAAATCATATTTGATGCATGTAAATATTATAAAACGATACTATAGTAAAATTACAAGTTTCTCCTTATTTTCCACGGGAAAATACTTTGATATATATATATATATATATATATATATATATATATATATATATATATATATATATATAATGATATTTTTTTAACTATTGATACAATATACAATAGAGTTTCTTTCAATATTTAAAGTTATTTTTATTCCATTTCACATTTTGCAAAAAGTAAAACTGATGTGTGTGTGTGTGCGTGTGTGTGTGTAAGAGTTTATAGTAATTTAAAAATATGTTTCCTATATTTAAATACCTCACTGTAGTTTTGATCAGTTGGGATCTTCAATAACTAAATATATACTATAGTTACCTCTCTTTTGATATTTAATGAATTGTCTGATTTTATGTACGTTACTTAAATTCTATTGTCGATATGCATTATTGTGAAATGGGTATAAAACGTGTAAATCTTTGCAAATTCCTCCATTCTGTGTCAAATGTCTTACAGCCGCTCACATAGATACACTTTCCAATGTTGGATATAGGCTGTTAAATGAAATTTTATTTCATCGAATAAATTTTGTGTTATAGCGGAAATAGGCAGAAAATTTCTGGATTTATGATTCTACTACTTCAGTGTTTCCATAGTAACCTTGTCTTAATTTATACAATAAATTATATACTCTTGTACGTTGGCTTTATAAAGTAGGGTGCTACTTGTTGCTGGATACATTATAAAATATGTAACGTTAACTATTATGTATTTAGTCCTGATAATAAAATATAAAAATAAATATATGAAGAGAAAATAAAGAAGAATTAATATGAAATTAAGGCATTTGGACTTTCCTTTAAAACGTGTGTCACGTTTCACTCTCTTCGCTCACTAAACTTCTCTTTCTATATTTCTACAGATAATTATGTCAACTAACAAGAAGACAAAACTCAAATAAAAGAGGAAGAAGAAAAGAATGATCCCGGCCGAAAAACGCTGGAAGTTTGTGGGAACAATGTTTCCTAATTTATGGCTGAAAACTAACAACAATCAGGGAGGCTCTCCGCATAACTTCCGTTAAAACAATGCAAAAGAAAAAAACGACAGAAAATAAAATCATTTTATCTAATCAAAAAATTAAAACACATAGACATTTGATGTTAGTTGAAATCAAAATTCCAGCCAGAATCTCGGATCATGGTGAAAATAATGTAAGGTGATACCAATGAGCGAGAAGCGGCAGCAATTGACACTACTGCGAAGAAACCAGCTATGTGTAAGGCGGAAAGAAGTAGTTAGTCATATTCTCTGTCCTGATTAAGGACGAAAAGAAAACACAGTAGTTTGACACTGACCTATTTCTAATTTTACTACTACAAATAGGACAGTCTCACTTCAAAAGTACCATTACTGTACTTTCTCCAAGCTACTACCAATATCCACCTTATAAACGGACATTTTACTACAGCAAATCCCAAAGGAATCACTCTATCGTAAATTGATAAAAATACATTATACCATTGATACCTTTACTTCAGTACATTTATTGCGAAATTCCGATAAAAACTGATCCTCCAGCATTTTTATGCACAATATAAGATTTGCTAAATTCGCTTTGCTTTTTAATATGCTATAATTTCGAGATCACATAATCCTTAACCGCTATCCGTTCGCGTTGTTACATATGCGTCACCTATGAAAAATATTTTACACATATTTTTCTCATGCTGCATCAATTTAATTTATACAACGTTCCCTATGTATTAGACATGATAAGTCAATTATTCTATACAACCGTTTTATATAAGCATACATATGTAATTTAAATCTATGCATGCCAGTAGCAAGTTGTCTAAAAACACACATTGTAATACGGATTTCGACGGCCATTATACTCGATCTACTTGGAATATTGAGACAAACTATTAGATGCATTCGTTTTCATACTCGTAATAAAATGTATTAGTAAACTATTAAATTTATTTCAGTGAAAATCTATTACTAATGACAATGTTGCCATCATTTTTAAATATAATATTATGTTTAAAAGTATTTTCACGATTAAATATATTTTCCTTCTTAATGTGCGATATACTCACGAATACTTTATCCAAACATTGCAATATTGAAACATAAACGTATCTTCTCAAAGCTAAATTTACTGACTTATATAAAAATAATACACACGAAAATAAAAATCAAATAATATATATGGCATCCCTCGTTTTCGAAAACCTGTTTCTGCACACGAAGAGCTATAACCTCTCCAGGGCACAGACCTGGGCAGGTATTTTTATATATTTATATATATATATATATTTGTCCATGCAGCACGTCCCTCGCCATCCCGTCGATGTCGTACCATTGAAAGGCAGAGGCCAATAGAGATTGGCATTGCCATTGTTGCAGGAGTTAACACAACGAAATTAAACCCGACATTGGACTGTTTAGGGACTCCGGCTCTGGATTTCAATTCAGAGTTGTCATTCTAGTCTAGTTACCAACCAGGGCTACAAAGCCAGGGCTACAAAGCCAGGGCTACAAAGCCATACTATTTACTCAGAGTTGGAGGTTTTGAATTCAGTTCGTCCTTCTACTAGACAGGTTTCCAACCAACGATATAAAATCTAGTCTGTCCTGTTATTTACCCATAGGTGCTAGTGGTGTGGGAGAGAAGATACGGATGCATATCTTTCTCAATTGTATTGGCACATAAATGAATGTAATGATCTCGACTGGAGTGGAACTTTGCTAACTAATCCATAGTGCCTCCATCACTTAATATAAAGCATTATTAAATATACAACTGAAATGTATATTTGCATGAATCAAGAAAGAATTTTTTTAAAAATTACAAGGTTAAAGGAAAGTAGACTTTACTATAGTATTATTCATTCAAGTAAAGGAATTCAAGTGTAAATGACAAAATTAGAACGGATTTCTTCGCTGCAGAATTTGGTTAAAACATTTAATAACAACTAATTATCTATTATGTGAGATTGGATTGAAAATATCGACAAAAAGCCTAAATAAACTTGAATTAAAAAAAAAATGATTGTTATATTTTCCAATTGCTTATGTTTGTTAAGGTCAATATGACCTTCAAATTCATTTGTCATTCATTTGATAAAAATATTCGTTATTCATTATTTGTTTTCAAACATAATGGAATTTGTTCCATGTTTTTACACATTATATGTTTTTAAAATCATTTCGGTATGTAGATATTACAGTGGATAATTTATCGGTAATGTATCAATTATGCAAAAATATTTAAGTCATTTAATTTTTCTTCAAACCTCTAAACAACGATAAAAAATAAAACAGTAAAAATGAATTTCTCTATGTGAAAATCGATATCAGTTATCGCTGGGCTGTCATAATCTATTCAGTATTGCCATTTGTGAATATATATCGTACTTCGAAATAGAATTTCCTATTGATTGGCATGCATGTATATATGTCGACGTACAAACTATTTTTTGCTAATACATAATGTTCATTTTCAAGGAATGCTATGCACACATGCAAGCATCATGCTTTTTAAAATTCTTTTCTTGGCAATGCAAATGTGGATTTGACATTTGTTATCCAATCGTGACATCACACTTTAAATCTGCTTCGGCTATGATAGCGCACACGCGGAATAGAAGAGACATTTGCCATCACTTGTTGTTTGACGAACAAATCAGAAATAATCCAGCGAGCTAAACAAATCATTGAAGGAATATAAAACTTGATATTTTTTCTTTTATTCTGAAGCTTCCATTTTTCTTCTTCGTTTTGTTTGTTTTTCTTTTTGTTTTGTGATTTGCTCTCATATGTTGCTAAAGATTAGCGTATTGGACTCAACAATTCGACTCTTACCGGATTGATTCGGGAAGTCAAGTAAAAAATAGTAAGGCTCGTTGATCCTGAGGGAATGTCTGTTAAGACTAATCCCCTTAAAACGCCTTTTCTTAGGTTAACTGGTTCTGGTTCGAGTTTCTTCTTCTTCTTCTTCTTCTTCTTCTTCTTCTTCTTTGTATTTTGTCCCTTCAGGACGTGGGCTATCAAGACACAATTTTCTATCATTTTTAACTTAGCAATGTGTTATTTTGCTATCACTCCTTCTAGCAATCATTTACTTGTTCGTTAAAGAATTTATGCACTACTTCTCTGCGTCGTGTTGCCTTCAATATACCTTATGTTTATCAAATATTATAAGTCCTCTTTCTTGATTATCTGTCACAGAAAGATCGATTGTCTTTTTCTGATTCTAAGTCATATTTTTTGTTTTCTTATTTTGTTTCTATTTTTCCTAAACTTCGGTCGTTGCAATTTTTTTAAATCTATGGTATTCTCAGTAGAACCACATTTCTCTTCTTCATCTGTGAGGAGTGATTTCAGAATTCACTGCAATGCAGGAGGACCAATGTAATAGTTCAGTATTCATTTCTCCGTTCCTATATAGCGTCTCTAAATAGTAGCTTTAATCTAAGGTTTTTTTTCTGACAACCATACAATCTGTCTTCTTCAAATTGATGTTTTGTCCTTTACTACCACCTGTAGAAATTCATGTATTTTCCTTTCTGTGTCTGCTACCAATATTGTTGAATGCGCACATCTTCTGTTCTTTAGAGTGTGTCCGCTAATAATGAATCCTACAAGGATTTCTAATTCTTTCAGAATGGCCTCACAGTAAAGTTTGAATGTCCCCCTCTTACTATTTTTGTGTATTTACTGAATACATTTCTATTCGTAAACAGACGGTTTGCCCCAAGTATAAGTTCTGGATTATTCTAATATGTTTCCCAAATAAACTCTGCCTATCTAGCACTTCACTCTTCTAGGCTTTTTGCAAATCATTAAACAGTTTTGCATAATTAATAAATCATATTTACGTATTCTATTGTATCTGCATTGCTGTTTCAGTTGTTATATTGATCAGAAATATTCCATTTCTTGTTCCAGTGTCTTTAACTAAACCGCACTTTCTTTTGCATATTGTAAAAATCATTCATTCAACTTTTTGCATTAGTTTGAGATAGAGGACAAAAATCTTTTGAAAAAAAAACAAACCCAAAACCCCCCAAAAAACCAACAAAATAGTATTGACTCTAATGTCACAAATAGTGTCGTTTTACTGTGTGAATTCCAGCTTTATTCAAGTAATCTGTACGTTGGCATATCTACGTTAGAATAAATAATTATATTAAAATTTTTTACGTCGCTTTCGTCTTTTTAAAAATAGCTAAATATTGTTATGGATAAACGAGCTCGTTTTCGAAATTTCACTACGCAATAAAGAAAAAGAAAAAAAAACAAAAGACAAAAAACAATCCGTGTTATCAAAGGCAATTTGCAAATCACTACAAGAACCTCTGCCAGACTATAGTATTTAATGCGTGGCCCACTATTCCTGTTTTAAAGTGGATTATTATAAAAAAAGACATTGAGGATGATAGAGCCACTCAGATAATCGAAAGATAGAACGTTCTGGAGAACTCCCACATTCTGAAATTAAATGGCAAGTAAATAAAAAAAAAGAAAAAACTTTAGAGATATATTTCAAGAAAAATGATAAACAAGCATAAAATGACTAAACCAGTTTTAGCCAGTAAAGTTAGGCATTAATTCATTTATTTACACTTCCCGAATTTTGTGAATAGATTCACGGGGTTTCAAGTAAAATTTGAAATAGCTGAGTCAATCTCAGTAATATATATATATATATATATATATATATATATATATATATATATATATATATATATATATATATGTGTGTGTGTGTGTGTGTGTGTATGTATATATATATATCTGTATATATATATGTGTGTATATATATGTATATATATATAAATATATATATATATATATATATATATATATATGTGTGTGTGTGTGTGTGTGTGTGTGTTAATTAGTTATTTTTAGAGGTTACCCGTGATTGAAATAGACGTATCATTTTTATTTTAAGCAATGTCTATTGCATATATCAGTCAAGAAAATTCTCTTTATAGGAGATGTCACTGTTTGATCCGTCGTGATTTAAGCCGATCGTCTATCGTCTCAGCCCAGCATACTTTTTATTTACCACTTATTTCAAACAGGATTATCCTCTAAAAGTAACGCTATACGTAATACACACACACACACACATCCTGCATATATATATATATATATATATATATATATATATATATATATATATATATATATATATATATATGTGTGTGTGTGTGTGTGTATGTCTGGGTGTGGGTGTTTGTAAGAGAGGAAGAAAGCAAGAGAGTGATATATACATTCACAGACACACACACATAGACACATACACAGATATACATATATATATATATATATATATATATATATATATATATATATATATATATATATAGAGAGAGAGAGAGAGAGAGAGAGATAGATAGATAGATAGATAGATAACTAGACTCGTTTCGAAAAACCCTCGAAATTTTCATTTGCAAATAATGAAATCAATCTCAAGGAAAAAAATGGTTTAAAAAAAAGAAAAAGCTACAAACATGAATTACTGTCGAACAAAACGCACAGATGCAGGTCTGAAGCCCAAAGAAAAAAACCCTGATACGAGTAGACATACTTTCCCTGACGATCTGTTTAGGTGAAACTTAGGTAGGTTTGTCTGGATCACTAGGTGTATATATATATATATATATATATATATATATATATATATATATATATATATATATATATATATATATATATATATATATATATATATATCGTTTCTTATCATGGTTTCTATCTATTTTTCGTTTCTAACTGTTATCTAATTTCTTCGAAAAATTATATATAACATGCAGAAACCTTTATTATCAACTTACGATAACTCTATTCTATAAAATAATGTATTTCTAAAATCAGTGTTTACAAAATACATTTAATACCTACAAAAATAATGTTGAGCCAATCAAGTACGCACCTGTTTAAATTTATCGGTCATAACTATTTATGTCGCCAAAATGGTAATATATTAGTTAATTATATCTTTGTGTTCTTACAATGTCTTCAAATGTACTTTGTGAAATCAAAGAAAATATTCCAAGTTTATTGTAGAACCATTATAAATTTATTTAAGGCGATATCACCCTGATATTATCGTTATTTTACGAACAAATATCAAGTATTCAAATGAGATATTGCCAGCAAATTTTAAATCTGAATAACATAAAATATTTAATTTCTTAATAAAATGTAAAAAATGACAACCTCATTAGAAAATGTTTGAAGAAATTATTAGAAATTTTTAGTTTGAAATGAACGAGATAAAATTAATCATCATAATAAGAAATTGAGTAATAACAACATTTGAATTACAGAAAATTAATATCAGAATTAATTTATTTCTATGTATTTCCAGCATCAATAACTGTAACACTTTATTTTTAATATTCAACACAAATTCTGGGAGATTTTAATGTTTATTTCCAAAGTAAAGTCATAACAAAAACACCATTTCCAAATGCATTTAATCTTTAAACTGTTTCAGAATAATACGAATATCTCAGTTCTCGTGTGTGATAATCATATACGAAGCGGAATGTTAACATTTCATACAATTATATTTCTATTGTTATCCATGAAGAGTGCATTAAAAATTAAAATGAAGATATTATTAAGTTAAATCTGTATTTTAAAACTTCTGGATTTTTTTCATATAAATATAAGAATTAACTAATACGTAGACATAATCCATAAGTCAAGCATCCTGAATTGTTGAGGGTGTTAATATCGTGAATAGTAAATACCAGTTCTAAAGGAAAGAAAAAATATTAAACTTGTATGGATTCATTATAAAATAAGATCATTTACATGACTACATCTTTTTATTAACGGTGCAATTTATTAACATATGAGACAGAAGAGCAAACTTCACATTGACTTGTCTATATGCAGTCGCTATTCGAGTTAAGTTACAACAATAGTGATGAATGCACAAACACAATAAATATAATAAAGTAAATATTAAAACCATTTCTGTTGATAAACTTTTAAATACACACTTACAAAACGTTTTAAAAATATTCTGGAAATGCAGTTTAGAAATAAGTCAGGTTATTACAATATACAATACAGATGTATGTTTTTATGTTTTATACATTCCTATGCAAACATCAATGTATAAAAGACAAAAACATACGCACATACGTACATATATGTATATGCACCTATTTGTATGTGTACCGATGTTCAACGTGTATATATTTTAATATGGAATAGCAGGATAGTTATTTTAATGGGCGCCCCTGATGCACATCAAGTAGAGGCAGATTGGCGATTATATCACAATAATCTTTGTCCCGTATCAAGGAACGAATTATAAGAAATCCGTTTTGTCAATATGTCAGGGAGGAGAACCAGAAAGCTTTTGTCTCTAAATCATTTCTGTATAGCACGAAAATAGAAATCATGAAAAACATGATTTGAAATATGAACTGAAGAAAATCTTTTTTTCTTTTCTGATAAACAGAAACGCTGCATGGAATGTTAAGTCCAAAACATGGAAAAGGTAATAAGAATTACTATGAATCCTTGAAGCTGGTATGTAAATTATATGGGATGTGCTTTGGAAATGGTCAGAGAATATTTAGGTCGAACTGGTAAATCAACAAAGAAAATTCTCGCCTTTGACTGTTGTGGTTTTTGAAAGTCATTGACTATGGGGGAGAAAATTTTGGTAAAGACAAAAGAATTCGCAAAGTCGAGTTTTCTAAATACGAGATTAGACAGAAAAGGATTTGTGTCGTATTGGGAATTCGACAAACAAGGATAATTCTTTGCGGATTTGAAACACATTGTTTTGGAATAGGTGACCGCCTTGTTTGACGGTCGGTGTCGTTTTTCCAGGGTTGGAGAAATTAATTAATTGATGACTACGCAAAGAGATTTGAGGAGCGCTAAGAGTTGGGCGAGATGCATATAAACCGACCGCTTAGTTGAAGCCAGCAGTTTCAGTTGGAGCGAGAAGCGACTAAAAGCCATGAGAGTCCAGAAGCCGGAAGAAGTCACGTGACATGCGGTCAAGAGAATTGCTGCTGTTGAGTCTTGACGACAGAATTCCCGATGACCATCTCGTGTGAATGTTTAACCCGTTCAAAGTTTTACAAGCAAGTGATACAATGTCACGATAGTTAGTTTAATGGTAATTTAAACCAATCGAAATTTAACCTAGTGGGTTTCTTCGTTATATATTATGATATTTGTATTTTCACCGGCGGAAGCATTCTTCTCCTTTTTCTTAGCACGATTTCATCAACTCGATTTAGTGCTTAAATACGGACGAAAATTCAAATTTCACTACACTGTATTGAGTACAGTGTAGTGAAATTTGAATTTGAGCACAACGTGGTCAGATCAAATGAAGGAACAAAGCCGTCAACAAATAACCATAAGTTGACCAGCTCCACTAATGACCAGTGTGGGAAAGAGCTTGGATCGAGCCAAGCCGGCCATGTTATACTCATATTCAGTTTGAAGTGTTACTTAGTTTACCTATGTTAACTAATATGGTAATAAAATAATTTCTCTGAAAATGAAACATTGATATTATGACACTTTCAATGGAGATCCCAGGAAGCATTTTATATCTGTCACATCTGCTGTTCCCAATATGCAAAATACAAGAAACAATTTATTAGATACTTTATAGAGATATTATAATAGCGATTAAGATGGGGATGTTAAAACAACAAGAATGCAACTTAACAAATATATTCCATTACTCTAAAGTCGTAATATCAAATTAAAGAAAAACAAAGAAGCTGTTTTCGGATTTTCTATCTTCCCCCATATCAATACAGTAATTTATAATTTCAAATATTAGTTCGACGTTAACTAGATAGGTAGACAGTGTCAGATGTTAGAAGCAAGGATTAGCTAGCCAATATTCGAATGGACAATTTGAATAGCTGTGTTAACACAATTCGGCTATAGCTGAACATTTACTAAACAAATGTCAGTGAGTAAAATCCTATAATCTAGACACAGTACTGTAGAAAGCTTACTCTGATTGTCACTTGAATGTTTTAGAATAAATTCATAATAAGTCCTGCTCTGTAAGGGGAATGAAAGAAAATTTATATTGTCCTGCTTTTTAAGCAGAATGAAAGTCTGTTGGGTTTAAATATAATCGACCATTTATTTTATATTTATTATATAACATCCGGTGATGACTTTTTTTATTTTTTATTTTACGTGAATTGGCATTTCTCGTGCTTCATTTAGCACTGTTGAGAGAGGATCGATACACGGGTTAAGTTGTCTTTTGTTGCGTTTCTTTTATTTAGATAATACTGATTTTCAGTAATGTACTCCAACATTTTGTTGTTTTGTCATGTTCATTTTAGTCGATTATTATTGATGCTGTTTTTTTTTTTTTTATAATGTACCTTTTATTGAAGTGAATTGTTTGGTTTCATCTGAAATTTAGTAACATTTATCACTGAATGCAAAAATGAAATAGATTTATTATTTCCCAACTCCTCGGCAACCGCTTTAGGACTAAAAGCAAATTATGAATTGCTGAAATACTTTCCAATCCAATCTTCATTATCGCAATCTAATTTATTCTGAATTCACACTGGTTCAACTTTTCTTAATTATTAGGAACAGCAAATTAAAGTTTTGAATTTTTCTATTTAATATCATTATACTTTTAATGTGATTTCATTGATTGATTTTTCGTCAATATTGATAGGGATATGTATTATTAATATATCCTTTTCTATTATTCTTTTTAAAAAGCAATATATTCGTTTAATTTTTGCTTTTTAAAAAAAAGTCTTAGAAACATATAGCCTGTAAAACCGAAAATGCATCCACGTCACACAAGAAGCTTACTTATTTTCGTTTCTATTGTCATTCCGTATCTTCCGGATCTCTTACATAATTTCTGCCCAGTTAAATATTATGAACAAATAGAAGATAACGCTGCTAACGCTTCTCCATCATTTTGATGACTTGATAGAAACGTTCTCACTGTTTTTCTCTTACATTACCAAGATTTTTAAGGAATCTGTCTAAATGGCTAAGTAGGAAGTGTATTTTGATACTCAATCTTGTTCCAAGAGCTCGGAAGTGTTTTTGAATCACTTCGATTAGTGTTTTTTTTTTTTGGCTAAGAAGCTTATCACAACTGCGAAAAAAGAATTTCACGCAGTAGCCTCAAACTTAAGCATGCGGGAGACAAATACTCCATCGGTAATCAGTTTTCATATTCGAAATATATTGAAGAACAAGGTGTTTGTAATACGTTAATATTAAGGAATCCCTTAAAGAGAAGAGTATACATAGTTTGTACCAATCATTTCTGAGTTCAGGCCGTGAAGTTCTTATTTTGTATCATTTGAAAAGGTTTTCATAAATTCTTGTTTGTTTTTTTTTATAATTCCCAATGATTTGTAAATACGCCTGATCAACATTTCCTATAATTATTAGTTTAAGTTCTGGAAGAAATATCACTTTTTGAGTATATTTTACTCAACAGTAATTTCATGAAATGGACAAATGCATATACATTCGTACAGAATAACTATTGTTGATATATTCTTAGCCGGTTGTATGTTAACTATTGGCAATGATATTACTTTTGGTCACGTTGGGTATTTCAATAATGTTACCTATTGTCATAATGCGATAACTATCTATAAAGATGACAAATATTGGTGGGTTTAAATGTAATGTGAAAAAATAGTAATGGGAATGCCTAGCGAAAATCCGAATATAAATATTTACACATATGTTATCTCTATGAGGCTTAAAAATAATGTTAATTAAGAAATAAAGTTGGACTCCTATTTCAATAAATGAATACGTAAATATTCTATGTGTTTGTTAATATGGGACAATATATTCATGAAACAGAAGAATAGAATCAAATATCGATAATCTGTCGTACAAGGAACCCTAGATGGAAGATATTGATATATCCAAATGGATTGGGAAAACAGATTCTTTTAAGTGACAGTTGATCACGGTTTTTTTGTTTGTTTGTTTTTTTAGATTCGATAGATTTGCCAGTTTTCCCGAGGCGATTGAAGGCAGTCCAAGTGAAAACATTGCAATAGACTCGCCCCAGCGCATAAAGAAGTAGGAAACACCGCAGGAAAATAAGGTTTTCAACAGAGCGGAAGACAATTACGCGGCAACACTGTTTCGAAATTGAAATTTCGAAAAATTATGTGACATAAATAAATATTAGTTTCTATGAAACGTTACCAAATAATAAGAGGAAAATAAATAAATCATATTCCATGAACATGCTTTTAAGTAGTTCCTTCTTTGGCATCGATGCAATCAAGGGTGGGATATAAAAAAAGTAAAACAGAAATATACACTGGGGGTGAAAGAAAAAGACAGAATATGCAAGAAAATACCCCCCAAAAAAACGTATGCAGAGAAAATGAGAATGTAATATACATTTTAATGCTACAGCGAATAAATGCAATGCGTAAAACATGCGTGATACGTGATTTAAATAATAAATACAAGCTCGTAATTAGTTTATAATCATTTATTACTCGAAAAGTGACATGTAAATCATGAATCCACAAATTACTCAAAGAACGGAGAGATTCAATGTATACGTAAAATCTCAATACTTTGGATCTGAGAAAGACATTTCCTTAAGCTAACAACAACAACAACAACAACACACACACACACACACATATATATATATATATATATATATATATAATGCTAAAAAGAAAAATAGTAAGCAAGACTAGAGTCAGGTCAGTGATTGGATATTTTATTAAAAAAATACTCAATACACAATTCAGAAAAAACTGAATTTGTTGAGGTGATAATAAAATATAAGATTAGGAAAATTTCATGCCTAACGCATTACCCGGATTTGACAGAACAGTTATTTGTGGATAGTTAATCTGTAACACTATTCATGCCCATTTAAATAAATTAACAGGGCGCCACAAATGAGATATGGAGGAGCAGGAAACAATAATAATAATAATAATAATTGTTCATCCTAGCCGTACTGGCTAAGATTATATCTATATTCTATAAATATCAATTGTTTTAGTTCTTGAAGTCCTTCAATATAAGGAAGAATATCTCTTGGCATTGCCACGCAGATTTAAAAGGAAACAGATTTAATCAATGCATATATATTCACAAGCATTCGTAAGAGGTTACAATAAAATGTATATGGTATATATATATATATATATATATATATATATATATAATTATTTATTTAAAAATATGATTCCATCGCTACATAAGATTTCTCATGTTTCAAAACAAGAGCCGAAAACTTCAATATAATTATGTGAATTAAATTGAATTAAAGTACCAAGCTCTGTTCCATCTTCAAGCGAAATGTTTTTATGGAATAACTAATTCGTGAAATTTACGCGTTTTTATAAGCATATTCATTATTAAAAATAAAATTACTATGGTAACGGCTAGAGCGATTATTTAAAAAAAGTGGCGTTAGGGTTAATAATTTTTATCAATATCTCAGTTACATTCAACGAGATCAAGTCAGGGTAAGGTTGGGGTGTCTATCTTTAAGGCGTAAGATGACATCGTCTAGTCTGATTAAGTGTCTATGGAGATTGATTTATTTTTTAATTTTATTTTATTTTCCTGAACGGGTTTTGTGTGTATAAAAAAAAACAAAAAACTGTCATAATTCGCTAACATATCTTTTGTTTTTTGACGACTTCATAAAGGTTTTTTTTTTATTGGTTAGGGCTTTTAAACTTTTTATTTAGACTATGGAGGTTAAAATTTGTATTTATTATTTTATTGTTTGTTTGTTTTTTATTCTAATTATTCAATCCTAAAATTTGATGATTTCGGCAAAAAACCGTTAACTCATCTCTATTGTTTAATAAATTTTCATTATTTAGATATTTGATAATGTGTAGTTTTTCACGCAGGCATAATGTAGGCATGGGTCATCCCTAGTTTTACAAGTTCTAGTTTTGTTTATAATTTTCCATTTTACTTTTGGTGTTTTATTCATTTCCTTCAAATGCCAAAAATATTTAGATAGAGATGTCTGATTTCTTTTATTAAAATTGTTGAAGGAGCTTTTATGCTGTGTCCACCTGGTTTTAAATTCATTTTTCGCAGACCCAATGTATATCATATTAGTATTAGGACTCTCAATGGATGAGATAGTATATTGGTATACCACAGATTTTACGCGGCATATATTTTCCAATGGGCAGTCTTCTGGGTTTCTACAATGACATAATTTTTCATTATTTTTGTCTAATTTAAGTGTATGGTTTTTATTAAAACTATTCTGGCATGGGGGTTTATTCATGATTTTATTATTGTGTTTTTGTATTATAATTTCTAGATTTTCAGTGCAACTGTAACTTAATTGTTGGATGTTTTTATCAAATATTTTGCTAAGTCTGCTATTTGGACAAAAGTGTTTTCTCTTTAAATCTAGGAATTTATGTCCTAGCTTAATACTAACCATTTGATTGAACCGAGGGGAATACTAAATGATTTTTCTTTTCCTCTTTTACTTCTGATTAGTACAATTGTTTCTATAATTGATGTTAGTATTTTTGTATCCATTATTTTTTTTAGGGCTGAGTTATAAATATTACTGTGTTGTTGGATTATTTCTTTATTAGCGGAGTTAATGCTGATTCTTTTCTCTATTGATGAGGGTATATGGTTAATTATGGATAGAGGGTAGTTTGACTTAGGGTGTACATACAAGGGGTCAGCGTTAGGTTTTCTATAAGTGTTATTTATTAAATACAGATTTACGTCGAGGAAGTTTACCCTTTTTAATTTTGTACCGAATGTTTTTTTAAAATTTAGTTTTCTAAATTCACTATATATAATCTTTCTAATTTTCTCTATTTTAAAATTAGTGGAACTTCTCACTACGATGAGCCCGATGTCCTTAATATTTAATTCACGGTGCGCGGTCAGGTTGTACACTATTAAAGGAACGACAAGGTCAGAAGACTCACAGAGTCCAAAGATCCCATAATGATGTCAAAATGGTCCTCATTGTTTTTAATCCATTGGTCCCCATTATTAATGAGGACAGATATTTTTGCACACAGAATAATATTCATTTCTTCCTTTGTCAGGTTAGAATACACTGCAGCAACTCCAGGGCAGTTGTGAACAGATCCTTCGATATTGACGGGTAGTAATCCACAATATCAAACTATATTAGGGTGCAATCAGGTTTATTGTTAATATTGATAAACCAATTGATGACATCTTTGGTATTAATCCAGAATTTTAATCCAAGGTGTTTTTTAATTTGCCAAGTAATTCTTTCTAGGATTCTTTTGCTTAACTTACCGATGTCAGGTCGGGTTGGGTTAATCATTCTTGTAGTAGGGTTTTCCATAAAATCTTGTTTGTGGTCCATATACACACACGTACACACACATATATATATATATATATATATATATATATATAAAATCGACATACGCCTGATGTTTTAAAAGACTGACTTGCACTTTAGGAATTTTAAAATTATAACGTGTATATTGACACCTGATCTTCCATTTGACGTTCGTGTATTTGAAAGAAAATAGAATTTCACTGATAACAGCTATAAAAGTTTTCTGCAAAATTATATACGATAATTATCGTTAATAGTTTTACGAACATACAAATCCGTAATGCACAACAGAGCAATTCAAAATTTGAATCGTCTTGAAAACAATGTTTACATGTGTGTGTATGTATGTATGTGTGTGTGTGTTGATGTGTGTGTTTGTGCGTGTGTGTTGGTGTGTGTGTGTGTGTAAATAGTCTTAAAGGTATCGTTTCGAAAACAGGTTGAATGGACAGTCGAAATAATTCTGATGTAACTATTTGCACACACACCTAATATAAATAATATCTACTAGCTTAACAATAAGAAGTACTTATTCAAATTATTGGTGACCTATACAGGAAAAAAAGAAAACTGGTTTTGGAAAATAAATATAACAATACACAACTGAAAATGATATGAAGTTTTGAATTTTAAACCTGTGTGAGATGCATTAAGGTAAAAGAATTATACATATGTCACAAAATAAAACAAAGATATACACGGATATTTCTGAATGTAAATGTCCAAACTTGCTAAGAGATATAGAGAAAGCGGAACTATATTTTGATATGTGTACATGAGTTATTCATTGGATATATTTTGTATTCCAAGAAGGAAAATATTTCAGGTTTTATTAGAAGACGATTTATTTTTCTGCCAAGAAATGCAATTTTATAATACAAATTTCCTTATATTTCATTATATACCTCTTTGATCACATTTCTCACTTCCGTTGAGTTCGGTTTCAAAAATAATTATATAGTGTATTTTCATGGGGTTTATACATGAATATGCATAATATATGCATCAACAAATCTGAATGTGGAAAAGTCATTGGCCTAGCGAATTTCCAAAACTTGATGTAATGTTTCCAAAATCAAATAATGTTTTTATTGGAGAAAAAACTTTTCTTTCTTAATCCGAGAAAGATTAATCTTCACGCATTGTTTATCCACTAGTAAATCGTTCTCTTCATGATGTTTACCCTCACTATCAGAGACGAATCTTGCTATTTTAGCAGTAGAGTTTAGACCTTTCCTCCAATAATCCATAATCAGTGTTGCTATATATTAAAGTCAGTACGGTCCGCTGGTAAAATGTTGTCTTATATGGTAATTCGTATGAAACAAAGATGCGTCATTCAATACATTATTGCAGAAAAAAAATCACACACTGACATTTTTAGCGCTTGTGAAATTATACCGAGACCAGACAATGTCAATAAGTACCTGGTCAGTGTGTCTGTGAAAACAGTAGTCACCTTCTTATGTAATATATCATATATTATAATGCAATCCGATGTTGTTGTTTTTAGAAAAATATAAGGATTAAATAAATGATATTGGTAAACACTATATAATTATAAGGCAATTTTGTTTATAGGGTATATTTATTGAACAAGTTTCACCTTTTAACATATATCATCATTAAAATATTGATTATCTCTTTGTTTTTCTACCCAGCTCTTTTACCATGTTTGAAAAAAACAAACATAAAAAAAAACTAAATACAAAAGTTATATAAACATTTTATGGCAAATGCAAGTATATCCAAAACATTTAAGATTTTATTTTAGGAAGCACCAATTTTATTGTGAATATATACATAATAATATCTGGTACCGCTTGTGTGTGGTTGAGCATTTGAAAAAAAATTTGTATTTCAAAATCAAGTTTCCTTAACAAAAACTATATTTTTTGGCAAATCGAAACAGCAGAAACCTTATTACAAATAAATGCAGTATTAAAACCTTTGCAGGTTCAAGACAGCCAGCACTTTTTGAAAAATGAAAAGAAGCTCGAATATCTATTCTTATGAGTAACAGTCATTGAATAGAAGAAACCTTTCCGAATCATAAGAGAAATGTTACAAAAGTATGTTTTATGCAATGGATGAGACTAATTTTCAATAATAAGATTTTTCAAATAACTTTATTTTTGAATGAAAAGTTTACACATTCCAGATATCGCGATAAGATTAACTGGAGTTTGATATTATAAGAGAAAATAAATTACAAAGGAAGGAAAGAGAAATTAATATTATATGCGGTAAAATTTGAGTTCAAACTAAAAATTCAACAACATTTTAATGTTACCATATATAATAGCTTATTCCAAATCGTGCAAATTTATGATCACTGTTAGTGTCACTCTTCGTGTGTAACTGATTGCAAATGTTACGATATGGCAACGGAATAAAAAAAAATCCTTATCCGTATGAGAGTATCTTTGTCTTCCAATATAAAGTGCATTATCATTCACACAATTTTTCTTCCTCATTTTCGTAGATTTTTATTTAACAAATAGAGGCTCAATATTTATGAAGATCAATTAGGCCAGATTACACACTATATATATATATACGCCTATATGAGGAAAGTTTTATATTTACACATTAGCCTATTTAAACACCTTCCAAATTTCTTTTTTTCCCTTGTAAAACCTGAAGAAAACCTGTTTGAAAAAGTTGCCAACAATTCCGTGCGATGCGAAAATATTATTTTAATTCTCTGTAGTAATTTGTCAAACGCGGATTTAATTTCCTGGCAAACATTAATTCCGCCGGTCATATCATCGATGCAGTATTAGAGGTTAGGGTCAGTCTATAAATAACTTAAAGAAAAACTGTTAGAACATTACTTCCTTCGTCTCTTCACCGTTTGATTTCTTTAACGCCCTTTTCAAAGTATCAACAAAACGTTGACCCTGACCATTTCATATTGGATGGTATGAATATGTTATTATATGTTCAACTGTATAGTATTTGCAAAAATGCTTAAATCACTCGAAGAATATTGTGTGGTTATCAGTCACTATAGTGTCAAGAACTCCAAATCTTGACAACAGTTTATATAGAAAAAATATATTTACAACAGAAGTAGGACATTCAAATGTTCCGCTTAATTAACATGCAACCTAAACCAATGTTGATAATTTACAGGTGGTAATTTTGTGGCTACCTCACACCCCTGCATGACTTACGCAAATTTTGAATATCCTGGTCCATATTAGGCCGATATACATAAGTTCTCATAAGGAATATCATTCTTGATATTCCTGTATGTCTGCTTAAATATACTTTTATGTAAAGAAACATGAATTACTAATATTTCAGCATATGTAAGTACTTCATCACAGATGGAAAAATAATTATTTTCAGTAGCTCTTCGTTTATTGTTTTTATTTCTGATCATCTCACTATTACGCCATTGATCATTTTTCAAATGTAGTCGTCCTTCTACAATTGTATAAAATTTTGACCAAATATTTTATTTTCCCCTTACTGTGTTGCACAAAATAATTTTTTTAATCACAGTTTCAGAAATTAAAGAAGCAAACGCATTCCTTAAATTAAAGAAGCAAAAGCATTCCTTAAATTTTTGGATTAATCTGGATATACCATTTGCATGCCCCAAATCTTTTGCCGATAACTACTCACAGTTTTGTGTAAGCGTTCCGAAATGTTGCAACTTATTGGTAGTATATGCTGAAATACCCGTTTTAGAACAAAATATAGAGAATAATGGCCGGTAATATTTTTTGTGAATAGATTTCTTACCGTGTATAATTTTGTGAAATTTTATAATTTCTTCAGCAGTTATTAGATTTCTAAATGAATAAGCACCTGGTTTTATTTAGCATCATTGTATTTATGAAAATAACTGTTTCAATGAAATAATCGCTAGCATCTGATGCTACTATTATTTGTAAATCAGGATTGAAATGCGTTAACAATAATTCAGCTGTTAACATGTTCTTTATGCCTTCATTGTAAGTATTCATCGGACCAATTACACACCGCACCTTTTTCCAATATTTGATTTAAAGTCGCTCTCTATTTATCTATGTTTGGTACATAAAGATTGTAATATCTTGCGAATATCACATATGATTTCAACATGTACGTATGCTTCGGCCAGGGCAGTTTCTGAAAACATTCTTCCAACATTTAATTAAAAACAATTCTTCTGTGGATAGTAACGGATATGTGTAAGGTACTAGACAGTCATTTAAGTAGCATACGACAGGAAAGCGCTACGCCTTTGCGACCCAACTTTTGCCTCATTGCGCATGGACGGGGTTATGTTTCAATAATGTCTAGTGAAAGTTAGTCTTTCTACGCAACGCAGATATACATATGGAATATACACACGTGTCTATATATAAACACACACAGGCGCATACATATACATATACGTACATAGCTACATATATACATATATAACGTATAGTTTCCAAAACCAAATGAATTATGTATATTTTGTGAGAATTTGAAAACACACTTTTGAAAATAAATTAAAGGTTAAATCGAGAAGGTAAAATGGGTTACTTTCCTGGAGGATAGCCTCTGCTCTTCTGATAGAAGGAAACATTACAGTAACACGATTAAAAGAGAGAAGTCTTGTTTTGGACGCGTTCAAAAAAAAAAAACAAAAAAACATTTTGTGCCGAACAAGAAATCGAAGTTTATTTTCGAAATCCGCTGTCAATTTGACATCATTGAACCTATAAGAGTTACCACTGAGATAAGAATAAAGAGTTGTACCATCGCATAGATGCCGGTTTCATTATTTGGAAAGGTTCAAACCCAATTTTTTTAACACTAGGTTAAATAGCGAGACTGGTTGTGATCTCTTATCTTGAGGTAGAACTAGTTTAGAAAAAATAAAACTGAATTCCAATCTTGCCTGACGCTCCCACAGGCTGTCTTGTCATAGATACAGGAATCCTGCTAAAGAGCATATGTGGTGTCCCTACGAAACAAATGTTTGCCGTGAGGTGAGAGAATATATGAAGATAAACGACAGAATGAAAAATAACAGGTAAAAAATTATATGAAAAAGAAAATGATAAGAAAAAGTTTAAGTAACTATTAACAACAAACAAAATATCCCTTGCAACTAGAAAATTTAGTAAGCGCTAATGTATTAACATTTTCCGCTGATAATATGTATACAATAACGTTCTCTAAATTCTTTTAGTTGCTAAGGACGTTTTGTTTGTTGTTAATAGCTATTTTGTTTTCAATAAATTCATTTCGTTTTTGCTTTGAGAAGACCACATTGGACGAAACGCGTCGGATTTTAATACAGTTTTTCTATTGCCTTTTACGTTTAAAAATAATCTTTTTCTTCGGGTTAATTCTGAGAAATTGTTCTAGATGTTAAGTGAAAAATAATTAGAATATTCAGCATTAAAATTCCTCATGAAAGAAAGGTTGTTGCACACGATCCATTTTATAAATCCTGGCATAATCAGAAAATATAAAATATCTTAAGGATTATTGGGCGAGTTGTGAACGTTTTCACACTTCCTCGTCTACATGTTTGTCATAATAACGTCACTAACAGAATTTGCAATAATACATATGTTGCAGATTTTGATAGATTTATTGATGAATACATGTATTTTCTAAGAAACACAAAAGACCCAAAACTTGGCACACGTTTCCTGAAACAAAATGAGCTAGGGATAAACATACAACATATCAAACATAAATTCGAATAAAAGTAACATGAAAGGAAAAGAAGAGTAGGCAAAAATAAACAAATTAAAAGAAAATGCAATAAAAATTTAACAAAAACATATGTCTAATATTTTCCAAATGTTGGCAAACGAGGGCATCGAAAAAATTCTACAAAAACACATGCCAAAACATTAAGTATGTGTTTTATAGAGTTGAATATCTACGTCAATATACCAGCAAAAGACTAAAAAATACTCAGAAGAATATAATATTCCATCTGTATATGTGTGTAATTTACTCAGGGTTAAACGTACAGCTAATATAACTAGATTAAAATAAATTATAATATATAGTCTAATACAGGCACAGACCCCAAAATAAAATGTGTATCAACAGTACACAGACGCAATATAAGTAAAATTTATTTCGTCCTTTGAGTCAACCAAGTTTAGTATATTCGCATGTATACAATTGTAGCGTTTGATGAACAGTGTCTTCCGATTCATTTTTTCGTCGAATCTTTCATATTTAGACGCAAAAAACCCATTAATGTATGTGCCATAATTATAAGAATCAAGCATCACTCGATACTGATCTTTATATGCCCCATATTTAGCTACGATGTAGCATATCAGCAATGGAGTTTCAGTGCCAAGAACATCAAGGCTCCCATGGGCATCGTATTTATATATGTTGCAGGAATGTTAGTAGGACAGGTTTAACATTTTTGGACGTAAATGAGTTAGTTTCTTTCAGAAATACAAAAGGGTTTCGAAAGCTGAAATTATAGCATCCTATATCATATTGCCAGAGATAGGGCATGTAAATCGTTGTACACCATTCGTCACAATCTGGCTAGAGATATACGTGTTCGCAGTTCTACTTCAAATTAAGGATAACCAACAATCCATTGGCGCTACCTTATTATGTACCAATGCTGCCCTCACAATAGTAATCAATTAGTATATGGATGTTCATATGTTCACTGTATTTAAAAATAAAACATCATCGCCACGGCAATATTCACCTTGAGCCGATTCTTTGAAATTCGTTTAGACCTCTGAACTGGAACTAACTGAAAAATACCATGTGACTCCATGTAATGAGACATGGTTGTATTGGACTATTTCAATATGGAAAAGCAATATGCCCCAAAGTTTAAAGCGCAGACGCATACGGCGCATCATTGGCACGTTACAAAGTCATAAAATTGCTGAATTTTTTTATATATATATATTCTTATTCTGTCCTGGACATTGAGTTCTACCTGGATTCTATCCTCTTGGAAATTATATATATATATATATATATATATATATATATATATATATATATATATATATGAGTGTGTGTGTGTCTTTATTGACCACTCAATTATCAATATCTATATATATATATATATATATATATATATATATATATGACAGAGATTGTGTGTGAAAGAGAGAGAGAGAGAGAGAGAGAGCGTGTTGATTCATGTAATATAATAATAAACAGGAAGGTAAAATAGAGAAAGGTTAATGGAAATCTTACTACGTTGCAAGTCCGCGTACTGGCGAATGAAACTTGTGTCAATTTTTCAAGATAAATATGACTGGCGGTCAGTCTTGAATATACCTATTAAACATGAATACTTAAATATGCAGAAATTATTATGATAAATTTTGTTGGACTTAAATACTGAGACAATGAAATAAATTATATTTCGTATATATAGTCCCGCAGAAATACTATCCACATATACCTCCCAAAATATACCTCCCACATAATGGTAAGACATTTGCAAGACGAAGTGACCATTTCCACCTTCCTTACTTCACTAGTACCAAGGAGGTCACAGTTTAAAATGTGGGAGATATTCTCTCTGTGTGTGTAAGTGTGAGTCTTCTCGATACAGCTATGTCTGAATAGCAGGAGGGACTGTGCATTTAGCCTTGAGTGAGACCGGTATGCGAGAAGGAAAAATCTGAATTCAAACCTGAGGAAGATCATTTGGTGATATTGTCACGCAATATGTGTACCAGTACTCAGGTTTTCTTCGCACCTATAATCAAATCATATGCGCAACTAATTCTGCTGATCGGTTCCAAGATCATAAGCGAGAGTGAAGCATACATATATATATATATATATATATATATATATATATATATATATATATATATATATATATATATTATGAAATCGACAAAGTCCGACAATTATTTAAAGACATTTTTATGTCTAACATTCTTTTTATAGATACAAGTATTTAAGTAAATGCTCTGTTTATAATAAACAGTATTAAATAACATTTACCTGTCTGAATGTCCGAGAAGTTTTCTTAGAAAATATTCGTCCTTTGACAGGATTCGAACCTGTATGCTTCATTTAGCCTGACATTCCTTACCGCTCGACCACAAAGGATCGTTCGGATGGCTAGGTCGAATTTACTCCTTATAAACTTCAATCTTCCATTAATCTCTCAAGTATATTCATAACTGCTGATGGCGTATCAAATGTAAGGTAAGAAACGAAGTACGTACATTAATATTATTAGTCCAGAATTTTCGTGCACGCCTGTGTCCTGTATTAGCGGTGCGTGAAACAAGCAGAGAAATGGGGAAAATTCACCACCGGTGGTTCTTGTGGTTGGTGGGATTTCGTTGTAGATAGTATTATTAGTAAAAAAATCCGATCATTGCTTGATTCCTCGCTAGCGAAACATTTTTGAAAATGATCGGGGTGAACGTATTAGTCTGTTTTGTCTTTATCGGTGTGCAAGGTAGGGGAGCTTGATTTTGATACAAAAGGGAAGAGGCTTGTAGGATCTGGGGTGGGGAAGATGTCCGATATGTGGTCAGTGTTGATAGATTTGACAAGATGGTGAAAGAGTGAAAAGTCAATAAGAATAAAATAACAGGGAAAAAAGAGGATAGGAATCGACAAAAAAAATCATAAAATATTTTGATAAAACCATCGTCAGAAAATGGGGGTGCAGAAAAAATAATCAAGTAAAAACATAATTATAGTAATAATAATGTGTAATAAGCGTAAATATACACTGAGCTATCTCATAAACTTTCGAAATGATAGGTGTCAGAGCAGAAAAATATAGTAGGTGGAAAATGGATTTTAACATTTTGATTTAATATGGAAGGGACTACGCATTCCTGGAGTGGCGTTGCTGGTAATGCGTTTTCTTGTGTAAGGTATACTCTTAAACCTTTTATGCGGGGGGTATTGTTAGTATGTACTTCAACTCTGTCTTTCTTTCTGGCTGTCGAACCTAGGCGCTAAAAGCACGTACCCGACGTCGTCGATGCAGTGACCATGTTGTTTAAAGTGTACGGATACCGGTAAAATGTTGTTGTCCCTGATGTTCTTCTTGTGGTACTGAACCGTAACCAGAACTGTGTTCCGGTTTCTTCCACATAATCCCCCTTCCGGCATTTGTGGCAGAAGAGTAGATATACGAGACTGGTGCTGTCACAGCTTAGAGCAGGTGGTCTAAATATTACATGAGGTGTTGTGAGTGTAGTTGTGTTTGCAGAGCAGACACCGGGGTTTGTTGCAGATGACATTCTCATGGCGTGATGGTGTGTTGCTGATTTTTGATGATGTTAAAAGTCTGAAGAGGTTGGGGTTGTAGGAGTTATCAATAAATAAGCTGCTGATAGTCTTGTCTGAATTTATGTGTTGCAAATGTTTCGTTAATGCGTGGGAGAGTTTATGTAAGTTGTGATTAAAATAAAAGACCAAGGGCATTCTGGAATTTTTTTTTTAGTTACATAGCTGAGGAGAGAGTTTCTGTTGAGCTTGGAAGTTTTGGTGATGTATTATTTGATTATTTGGGGTGGGTAATTCTTATTTAGAAAGTAATTGTAGAATTGTCTTATGTGTAAGCCGTAATCCTTGTGCGAACAGACGCTTTTGATATATACATATATATATATATATATATATATATATATATATATATATATATATATATATATATATGCGTGTGTGTGCGTGTGAATATTTTTGACTACATGTATATATATATATATATATATATATATATATATATATATATATATATATATATATAATATATATAATATATATACAAAATTAGACAGTATATATTTTTCTTCTGTTATATATATATATATATATATATATATATATATAAATTATAAAAGTGAACATAGAAGTCAACACTTAGAGGCGACAGTCTGTTTCATGCTATATGCAATCGTCAGGCCGCATGTGCTGTTATTTTTCTCGGCTATTTATATATATACGGGTTAGTGGTGCATTGTGGGTATTCTGTTATGGCGGTTATTTCACCGGAAGTCGTTTGTTTATCTATTTAGGTCAAATTATATTGCTTGTTTTTATTTTTGTTTCTTATTTTATTTATTTATTTATTTATTTATTAACGTAGTAAAAATTTGTTTATATCACTTATTTAACAGTTTTGTTTTGGTTTGGGAATTTAATTAAAGCTATTTGTTCAGTTTTGGGGTTGATTGTTGTAGTTCATTCTTAGTATTATTTTGGCGGGAACAGTTTTTAATTGATTATCTTTATTTGGGATTGGTTTATATATATATATATATATATATATATATATATATGAAATTATTCAAATTTTAGGTTTATTGCAACATCAGATTCCCAAAAGATCCCCAAAGTTAACGTTGGGCTTTTTCATTACGTTACATAGATGGACAACATCTTGGGAATATCAGGTGATGTAAGCTTTGATGTACATGTGGTTTAATGAATAATGGCTTGGAATTGTTAATCAGAGAGCTGAGTTCCAATTCCCGTCCTGTTCGTCATATCCCCTTGTACGGAAGGTAAGAATCATCCACTTCTCACACAGCTATACTAATTAAAAAGAAAAGTACAATTTAAATAACCTTATTATTTATTTATTTACTTATTGCTTTAAATAACCTGGAAATGGGTGAAAAACCGTAGAAAACGAATCAATCAAATTTTTAAAAAATGACAATATATACTGTATGATTTTATTTGCTCAAAATAAATGGACTAATACGAATGAATAATTTATTAGCCATCATTGAGGGAAAATTATATTTAAATAATTTATGTTCATTACTGTATATAGAGACCAATGTAAAATTTTGGAGCTAGATAGGTTTTGAATCAAATCTAGACTTACCAAAACACACACATACACAATTTCAGGTAAAAATGAAATGAAGAAAATTTTTTAAATGTTTTCCAAATTTGGATGAGGTTACAAATATTTTTTTTATTTAAATTTGGCAATTCCCCAGTTTACTATGGCAAAAGTTCAAATGGCTACGCATATATATTCTAGACAGTTCAATGAAACAGAAATCCGATAACTCTGATACTGTGCATAAATCTTTACACTAATATTTGGATTGATGATGTCACTAAATCAAAAACTGTAGATATTTACACGAACACTAGAAACGTACGTGCATATATACATACATACATAGATACATACATACATACATAGATACATACATACACATATTAACTTACATATATAGATATATATTTATATATATATGTATATATATATATGTATATACATATGTATATATATATATATATATATATATAAAGATATATATATATATACAAACATATATATATATATATAGATATAAATGTATATACATATTTATATATATATATGCAAACATATATATATATATATATATATATATATATATATATATATATATATATATATATAAATATATATATATATATACAAGCATTATATGAATACGAAGTGGATATAATATGACGAAAGTGTTGTTTTTAATAAGAAATTCATCATTGTATGAAAATAAAAATTAAAGCGAAAGACACGGTTCTTTTTGTTAAGATTAAAAAGTTCAAGATTTTAATTTCCAGAATCTAGTCGATAAAAACGAAAATAAAGAAAAATGTAAAGCTTTATTAATGCATGTAAATGATTCGTATTTATTTCAATGATATTCTTTCACATTGCACTGTATTTTACTAATATTTTGAAAAAATGTTTTCTTTCAAATCAATAATATTCTTTGTTTTTTGGAATGATGTACACATGACACAATGTATTTTTTGTGATGAATATCCAAAATAAAAGCCAAAACATTCTGTAGTATATATATATATATATATATATATATATATATATATATATATATATATATATATATATATATATATATATATATATATATATATGCTATTTACGAAATATATGTGTGAATTTCTTGCATTTGAATATTAAGGTTTGAGGCTCTTAAAATTACGTGTTAATCACATGATCACTATCGAACATTTTCCTTTAGAAATGTGACATATGATATCCGTAGTAACATTAAGTAAATATATTAAAATGCAAGATTTCTTCACAAGTAAATGCGTTTTTTACGATTATCGATTTTCCCTCTTTCTCTTTCAATCAACAATCTCTTTCTCTCTCTCTCTCTCTCTCTCTTTCTCTCTCTCTCTCTCTATATATATATATATATATATATATATATATATATATATATATATATATATGTATATATATGATTTGAAGATCAAATATAGATTATAGATATGGATAGGAATCCGACAAGATGATAAAATGAAATAAAGAACAAAGTAGGAACGAATCTAACATATTTCACAGTTATTAAGGCTTCGTCAGAGATAGAGAATAGAAATGAAACAGCAAAGAGACACCGTAGGGAGATGTTACGATTTTTGGTAGTTCTCATTGGTCAGACTCGTGTCATGTAAATAAACACAATAGATAATATATAAATATGCGTGGGGAACATATAGCATGTTACAATGTGTGATAGTGTAAGCGCAATGGAGCGCATCAGTGTATACGTGTATGTAGGACGGTAATGTTAGCTGAAACAAGTGGATAAGTGTCTATGTAAAAGAAGTCTACTGATGTCACCCAAGTATTTTCCGGTGTAATGTAGCGATATGTTGCAAAATAATTTTGTATTTAGTTGGATTTTTATATTTTCCTCTGTGTGTATGTTTGTGGGAAGTCTGTAGCCGTCAACTTTTTGTGGGTTGGTGTAAGGAACTGATATATTGCAATAATCTAGTTTTGGTTAGATTTAATTTTCGTAATTTTGAAAAATTTGTAAAATCCTGATCAATTTATACTCAAGTTAGATTCATGAATATTGGAAATATCGAAAAATGGTGATATGATGTAATGTTTTCAATGAATGTTCATAGTTTGTAGTAATTCTATGAATAAATTCTCAAAACATTTTCTACTTAAAGGGTTATTTTCCTTTTTTTCATTAGGCAGGCAAATCAAATTTATGTCCATGTCGTTTCGATCTAAGAAGGGAGATTTAGACTGTCTGCCTAAGCGCAAGTCTCCCTTGTGTTCATAAATCCGGTCTTTTAACCGAGTTGGCCATTCTGCTGCCAACTTCCCTGAAAGAAGGTGCTGTTACTCTAATAAACCAGCACATCTGAAGAGAAATTGTCTTTACAAGAAGAAAGGTGTGATGTTGGGCATGTGGCTGAGGGGGCCATTTTGCCGCCAACATTTCTTATAACAATGGACAAGGTAAAGCTAGAGAGATTTGGTTGGGGGCTCCACGGCGTAAAAGACAACAAACCAGATTTTTCTCAGGCCGACGATAGTATCACTTCCGATTTAGCTGCGGGATGAGCTGATAATTAATTTCATGAGAACACTGATAAACCAATTTTAGTACTTCGGGCAGATATAAAAACAGTATTTACTTTTGGTCAATTTATTCGAGTGTTAATTTTTCCGTTACGTCATCGCTCTACATGGACCTTCCAAACATGAAGATATCTGCGACGATTCTATCTTAGCTGCCTTATTATCAACTTTAAATCACAGCGTGGGATCAGGTTTGTATTTGGTTTGAAGCGGTCACTTCAACGACCAGCCACGGTATTGGAAGTCTTGGACAACTAGCGACATTGTTGAACGATTATATATCTCCAGGGTAGTGTAGTTAGAATGGTATTAGTGAAGGTAGCTGCTAATATGCTATGTACGAAACATTTTTGATAATCAGCGGGGATTAAATTAAGGTTCTTGGTTAAGATAGTGATTGTGAAATCTGTAGATTTCCCTAACATACACACATACACTTACATGAATTAACGTTACCGTCCTACATACACCTACACAGACATGCGTTTCTTTACTTACACTCTCTTAAACCATCACACACTTTAACATCCTAAATGTTCCACACACATATTTACATATTATCTATTGCTTTTATGCAAGTGTCGCGTGGCTGACCAGTGGGAACTACTAAAAATCATACCATTTCAGTAATCTCTCTCTGTTTTTTTCATTTCTGTTCTCGGTATCTGACGAAGACTTAATAAATGTAGAATATGTTAGATTGAGATAATTTGTTCATTATTTCCTTTTATCATCTTGTCGGAATTCTATACACACACACACATACATACATATATATATATATATATATATATATATATATATATATATATATATATATATATTAAGAAATAAAGACTGTTTTTCATTGTTAAAGGTCAACAAGGTAGGAATAACCGTTGCAGATGTGTGTAAACGGATGATAAGAACATATTTGTAAAAATATCGTTTTTACACCATTTCACTTTTTATTAAACACACTGTCTCTATTTTGAATGAGGCTGACTTAAGAAAGTCGAAAATTGGACCATATTTCATTTGCTTTTCTTTCGATATTTACTTAGGACAATTTGTGTGGGTTTATGTGTCTGCAAGTGTGTGTGTTTGTGTGTGTGTGATGACCGTTCCAAACTTTATATTATTTATAGTAAAATGATTGAAACTTTATTAAAATTCAATTTCGTTGACATTCATATTTTTGAATATTACTGTTCCTCTCCTCGAAGCGATTTGCGTCAGCTTTAACTGTATGAGTTTAGATGTTGCAAATGCTATGTTTAAGGCAGTGAACACCAGTTTACAACCAATTAATTTTACTTTGTTCAAGTCAATAATGGCCATCTAATTTGGTCGTATCTCTTCACACTTCTTGTCTTCTCTGTTAATACAGTATCTGTGATTATCTAAGTATTTCACTTGACAATTTTAGACTTATGAAAAGGTTTTCATTATCAACACGCATACTCGTAAGTTCACAATCAATACTGCACAAATATAAAAATGCATGAATGTCTAAAAGATTTCTATAGTATCAATGATGCGATATCTTATTGAAATCAAGTAAAATGTTTCAAAGAAAATACCACATGATAATTATAAGGCAGCATAATTCCTTTTAAAAAACACTGCTAGAAAACAATAGAAAATATATAACATGATATAAAGCTTAATGTATTAGCATTACTCAACATGAGTTCGAAGAGTAATATTTCGATTATTAATGCTACAGAAAAAATAAAAGAACTTTTCGAAGTCCTTCTAAACAACAGATACATTTTCACTCACAGAATCTGACGCTTTAGGAAAAAAAAATGCACATTTCTATATACGTATTCAGACAAATATTAACATTTTGAGAAAAGAATCATTCTGTATTTTTTTATTTATTTGAAGAGAAATATTGATAAAAATTATTGATTTTGGCATTTACCTTCTGTTTATCATAGCGACGACGTGTTGTTTTATACTTTATTTTTTATGTGTTTCATGCTATTTTCCATGGCTTCTCTCTCTTTGTGTCTCGTTTCTGTTTATACATTTTTTATTTTATTTTTTAATACATATTTTTGTTGAAATTTTACAAATCAATTCAACAGTGAAGCCACAAGACAATCAATAACGACATGACAATATCTTTAAGAATATATATATATATATATATATATATATATATATATATATATCAATATTCGTTTACGATTCTACTGTTGTTATTCAGATATGTCAGACAAGGTCGTCATACATGCAACCCCGATTCATTCACATATTAGAATTGATGTCGTAAGCGATTTATATAAAAAACATTCTAAAAAATTTCTAAAAAATTCTGACCATGTCAAAAGTATGCAGGAATCAAAACAATAATTTTAAATGTTTACATTTATACGAAGTTTCGACCGATCATGGCATGAAGAGTAAAAAAAATCACTCAAACACGTAGGGTTGCGTAAGCTTGTCAATGAATGAAACAAGGGATACATTGCTTTCCTGGGCTCCGATTTTAATGTTCATGAGAACAATCAGTTAAATAAATTCATGTCATGGTTCCTCTAGAACTTTGAGAATATTTGATGACATATTTTAGTATATTTCAAAAGGAATTTTCCCAAACCAAAATCAAGCTGGTGACAACAATAATATAATAGAGAAAATACTAAAGATATTTTCGACGTGTCACAACAAAAACTTAAAAGTAGCCAATATTCACGATTAGACAAAAGGATCTCCAGTTTCCTCGGCAAACACTTTGTTACTGCTCGATAAATTCATCTATTCGACACCTTTCTTTGTTTCAATTCCTAATCATACTGTCAATTATTTGGATCTTATCAGAAGTGTATTAACGTCTGTTTCCACTGATGTGTGTGCTTAAAGAATATATCTGTAAGTAAATCTTAAATATCGCGTACATCAGGGGCGTATATATATATATATATATATATATATATATATATATATATATATATATATATATATATATATATATATATATATATGACTGATAATTCATTGATGGAAATTGACAACTTAGTGACATTCGATAGCAATGATAATGAAGAAGATCGCAATATGTAAAGATTTCACAGCAGAACCTGTTTTTTGCTGCCTGCCGTTGGAGACATGCTTCCTGCTAATTTTGATGTGGTGATTTCTAAAATGTAAACATTATTACAATATTTTTCAAAAGATCAAATGTTCATTTTTGAGCAACTCCGGTATTGCCACGATTTCCAAAAATAGATTTGGTTTTCTCAAATGCATACTCATATAGGGGCATTAACATAACTTTGAAAACATATTTTCAATGTCATTTAAAATGCATTTACAAAAGTTATGATTTAAGTATAAAACTTTAACAGTTTTTAATCTATCCATTTTTAAATGCCATGATAATGGTATAATTGTCCTTTATAAAATTAGTGGTCGTGGACATCATACATACCACATATTTATCAGATATATCCTTGCTGTGTTTGATTTAGTGTTAATACCGTTGCAAACTAGGTAAGGTATATGTTGTTGAACCATTAATTATTTATTATGAAAATTGGTATTTTAAATCCACTTTTAATGTCGTAATTATGAGGTTAAATAATTCAAGGTCACTTTTTGTTAAGCACAGTTAAAGAATTGTAGAAAAAAAAACTTCATGGCACATATGCTTTTTATGTAAATTTGCCATCTCGGACCTGCATTTGCTTACTTTATAACTGTTGTCGATTCTTAAAATACTTTTCGCTAGGTGACAACTGGTTTGAATATATATTCTCTATTTCAGAAAAAATACAGCAGTGATGTAATTGTAATATTTGTGGACACCACACTTTACCTAGACCGCGACACAAAATGAGAGATTTTGTGAAGAGAGGTTACCTTACTTTAGCATGAAACTGCGTGATCAAGACAACGTCTGCATACGTCATGTAGTGTGTAAAATATATATTGAAACTACTTGAAGCTACCATGAAGTGTGAATGCAATCAAATGACTGGAGGCTTTTAATTAGAGAGATCAAAAGCTAGTCTTAAGTGTGGCCTGCTGCACAATGTTAATGTGTTTGGTTCTTTACCGATTTGTTATTCTGTAATGCTAAAGGAAAGCTACAAACATATGATAATAGTACTTGAAAAGATACGGTATAGGGAGCATAATTGGATATATTGTTATTTGAAAATCATTGCATTGTTTCTTGTTCTACAAGGTCGTTATGCCAAGAATCTTTACTTGTGTCTTTGGGGGCGAAAAGTGACCATTGAATACAAAAGACTTGAAGGAACTTTAAAATTGGAGAGGGAAAGAGAGAGAGTTTAGTCCACTGGTTAATCCCAACAAGGTTTTGCCTCCCCTATGTTATATGAAGCTTTGGATAATGAAGAATTTTGAAAAAAAGCCTTAGACTAGAAGAGAGGAATGGCAGTATTAAATATTGAAGCAGAAGGTTTGTAGCCGTGTCTTGTAAGGAAATTAAGGTTGGTGTGTTTAACGGGCCATAAATGAGACGGCTATTGCAGGAAGCGCAGATTTTGGAGACTTTGGATTTTAAAATGAAGTGAATACTTTTGCTGAGGTTGCTTTTGGTTTCCTGCGAAATAGGAACTTGTCAGGTTATGAAGAACTCGTTGAGACCCCGATAAGCAGTTTTCGATCAATGCGTACCAAAGTGTATTTCCTGCACAGTCATTTGAACTACTATCTGAAAATCTTGGTGCATAGGTTGATGAGCAAGGAGAAAAGGCGGATAGAATATAACATGATAAGTGATCACACCAATTCACGTAAAGCAACAAAGATAAAGTTCACTTCTTAGTCGAAGTAGTCGAAGCTCCCGTTTGATAGAAATATCTATTCTACGCATTATAACTGAACAGCCTGTCTAATATATTAGTCAGACAATAAAAAAATACTGTTTGATTTGTGTTAGTTTCTTATTTCAGTATTGGATTTAATGCTGGCTCTGACATTTTTTGGTTAAAAATATAAATATTCCTATTTAACAAAATAACTTGACGTGATAGAAAATATTTTAGAATATTTCTGAACTCTCTAACATGAAACTGGATAGGAAAAATTGTTAACATCAATGCAAACAAAATTATTTCCCAAACTATTCCCCTGTGTCATTTATAAAATAATACTCTTCATAAAAACAGTTTATAAATAAATCTAGAGGTGCGTCAAAAAGATCACAGAATGTGCGCACATATATTAACATCCTTGTTGACTTGTCCAGGACAAATTCAGGATATTTTGTTAATTTTTTTCTCTTTGCTATTTAAACAGCAAATCTTTCGTAAATTTTCGTACGCCTCCTCTATTTTCACTTACAGGCAAATATCTGCGCATTTTTATGTATATATTTTTATAATATTGCTCAATTTTTAACAAATAATATATTTGTTCGGTGTGACTGATTTTATGCGTTCCTGCAACATTCGAAAAGCATGTTTCTGTTTCTTATACACAATGAAGGAAAAATTATAATTGTAGTAACCTTGAGCACTTTTCTGTTTGAAAAAAAATCTGAAACAAAAAGAAATATTACTAGATAGAAAATATCAAATAACATCTGGAATTTGTATTCAAGTAGTTCAACGCATGCTGGTGCATTCCTGATAACTTAGGTGTTGCAATTTTCAATCCTATTTCAATTTTATTTTTATGTTTTAAAAATAATCCTTGAAAAAGGAATTAAAATTAATATTTGAACAATACCATGAAGACAGATTAATGTGTAATTCTTTTGTCGCCATATCATGTTCTCCCTTGTTCGACACACGAGTTGACACGTTGCCAAAAGCCTGTGTGTTAATTAATTGATGTAGATGAGAAATTCCCCAGCGGGCGATTGGAATGGTATTTTGCGCAAATGGAATCACGCTTATCTTTTGATTTTGTATTTTTTTAACCAAGGGAGAGGATTATCGCAAAGTTCATGTCCATCCTCACCTCACTAAGCCGAGGGCAGGTGTTACAAACCGACATGCATTCAGGAGTCCGGAAGGGAAGAGAACTGAAATTTTATTAAGAATTTTCAAGTATGTACTGAGGAAAAAAGGCAAAACAGTGCATTAACATTTTTGAAAATATTAGAATTTAAAGAAAGATTGAAACGAAAATGAATATTTTTTAGCATATTTGAAAAACAAAACATGGAAATTACTGGAAAATGAAATCATGCGAGGAGTAAATTCAATTGGGAAGGAAGACAAGTTTGTGTAAAGAACAGATCTGGAAAAAAATGAGATTAAGCAATAAAAAAAGCGAATTAAAGACACGGAATGAATCTCTGAGTATATGGAAAACATAAAAAAGAAACTTATATACAAATAAAAATGGAAATATCGTTAATAAGAATACCCATAATAAAGTTAACATCAACAAATTACCACGTAAGTTAAAGATAATATGATAAAATTTGTTTTTAATGTTGGCCAACAATTACCTATTAATGTTAAAAATAGGGATTTTTTTTTCATATTTATGTAAAGTTATCACCATAAAATACAGATGAGAACAGGAAACTGAATCTCTTACACATAACATTTCAATATGATCAGTGTGTGTGTGTGTTTGTGTGTGTAGTGTTCGTGTCTATGTGGGTGCATGTCGATCTTGGGATCTCATCTGTACATAATCCCTAAATTCTCGTTGAGCGAGAGAGAAAGAGAGTGATGTTGGGGTGGGGGAGTGATTACACTGTGGTGGGTGTATATATATCTGCTGGCCGTATATTTGACTTTCCAGTGCGAATCTTAGGTGCAGCTGAGGACATCGCGTGTTCACATCTTGTTGTAGCCAGATGTATTGCAGCTAGGAAGTTGTCAGTCAGGTAAACCGTGCACACGTCTTGACTCTTTCACCATCCTGCGAGCTGAGTCCAGTATATGCTACATCTAATTAATGATTATGAGTATGTAATCCTTAATTCAGAAAATACTGTCTCACTCATATTATGGTATAAATGTTTATGTAAATAAATAATGTATATGCTACAAGTGTTGGCTATATTTGATAAACAAATGAAGCATAAACTCATTAAAAAACACAAGAAAACTGTATTTGTTAATGGGGTAAATATATTCAAACTAATCTCGGAGACGATAGCTTGTAATATTGTGTAGTTCTAAAGTAAGCTTAACACGCCTTTTAGCACTCCACTATTTTAATATTTTTCGAATAGTATTTTGTAATATTCTAACCGTGCGTCCATTGATTATTACCTTCTTCAAGACAAAATTACCTTTTCAAAGTACGTATTAAAGGCTATCCTATCTAAAGCAAAATGTATCTTTAAAGTTCTATATTATAGTCAGTTTTACTATAATACATAATTTGTCTTTCGTGGATTTAAGCGAGGTACAAACGTATCCTTTTATATATGCCCACTTGGGAGATTTTTGTTTAAGTGCATTATTTTGGGTATTCTCAGTCTATAATTAAGTACTTAAATTCACACTGATATACAAAGATTTAGACATTAGTGTGGATGACTGTAGTCTTAATGCATGTTGTGCATACCGATTATAAAGTATAATAATTCTACATTTACCAAGTCATAGTTATAAATATTTTTGATAGTTTAAGGGAGAACAGCCATCATTTACTTTATTATAGATATTCAGAGGATCAGATAATCAAGTCTAGAAGGTTACTGTAAAAAATAAACATTGAACATCTGATATTTCAACCAGTTAATAAAAGCATACTTAGTGATACGTCGTCTTTGTCTCGATATTAGATTAATTGCAGAGATCACAATTATTTCTAGCTAAACAGTTTAACTCCAACTTCTCAATTTGATTTTGTCAAAGTTACATAAAATAAGCCAATTTTCTCGATCAAAGAAAACATGACATTTAGGAAATCAATTTCAACAAACAAGATGCTTTCCGCAACATTTAGATATTAGCAACATTTGACATGGCGTATAGAAGAACTATAGGCTCTCAATAAATCTTAATGTATATACAGATTTAGTTAGACATATTGGAAAATGGAATATCGGAGAGTAAGCGAGAGTGATGTACACTTCTGAATGCATGATATTAAATTTGATTTCTACACAATTGCTATAATTTGATTACGATACATTTCGAAAAAACTGCTATTTCTACATAGTTAATTATTGCTAATTGCTAAAATACGTGTATTAATGAGTAATCTATTTATCCATCTGATCGTCTTCAAACAACAACTTTGACCAATTCTTATAAGTCATTTTTATAATTCATAGCTCTACCAAGTTCATTCCAGAGTCACCTATCAATAACGTTTCTTGTTGGTCTATCTCTTGTTCATTTCCCATATGTATAAACTATGTTATAAACTGATAACGTTTTGGTTATTTCTCGATTTTCACAGATTTTTTCAGTTATCATTTGTAGATTGTCATATTGTTTTTCAATGAGTTTTTGCTATTTCCTGATGGTATTATATTTGAACTTCATGAATATACGCGTTGATGCAATCTAGATATATTTTTTACTTTAGTTAGCAGTGTGCGCAAAGGTTTCGCTAATATAAGAGGATTATTGCTATCGTTAAGTTAAAGTATTTTTCCTTTTTCCTGATTTATATATGATAGAGTCGGTCATGTTATTGTAATTATAAAAATTATGTCGATGTGTTCAATCACGACGTCAGTTTAAAACATCATCTACTTGATTTCGATTGCCATTTTTATTTTCATTCTTCTTGATAAAAATAGGAATTTCTTTTTAATTTCATTATATAGCCTCCAGCATTCCCTGAATATACTCTACTCTGAGGAATTAAAGCATAGAAAAGGGAGATTATTTGCATGATATGTGTCTGTGGTTGGTTTTTCCAGGTTATCTAAGGAAAACCCAATATTTTTAACATTTTAGTGTAAATCTCATCGCATATTCAAGGATAATGTTGAACATAAATGAAGTCAGTGTGTATCAGATCATGTTCCAGTTGGGATTCCCAAAATTCTTTATCTCTATCCTGTTAATTAGAGTCAAGCCAACCTTGGTTGGTATTTTTCAGGCATTGAGTATTTCCATGAGTTTTCCTTTGTATATTAAATCAATAGCTCTCCTAAAATTCACGAATATTTGATCTACTGGAAGGTCTAAATTTTATTCATTCTATTAGCTCATGCTTATGTTAATATATAGCAAGAATAGATCGACCATTTCTCAATTCATTTTGGTTAATTATCAATATATGTGGTTATATGGGACATTTGTCGGTCATAGATCTGCGTCCAAATGCTGATGGCGGAGCAGTATCTGTTATGGTTTTAAAGGGCCCAACCCTATAATCCTCAAAAGATATTAAAGTTGAGTTTTATGATCAGCTATCAAAGAAGATACATACCGAAAGAGGAAGAGTTGCTAATACTTGGCAACCTCAACGCCAGAGTGAGTGCTGATCATGACTCATAGCCTAGCTGTCTGTGACGGCATGGAGTCAGTAAGTTGAATGACAATGCTTAACGACTGATCCCGCACTGTGTGCGTTACGTGCCATGCACCACCGATACATACTTCCAAGACAAAGCCCAGTAGAAATTCTTCTGACAACACCTCCGCTCTAAACACTGGCATCAGCTAGATTTGATCAACACGAGATGCCGACATCTGAAAAACATTCTAATGATGCGGTCCTTTCAAAGCGTCGACTGTGACATGGATCACTGCCTAGTTTTCTGCAATCTCAGAGCATGCATCATGCTAAGCCTCCAGGCAAACAATCAATACCACCACGATCCAGAACTCAAGCAAATCAGCGATATTCATCAAGTCTCTGATGGACGCCTTCCTCGCAAACACACCTCGAGGAAAGATCGAGCAGAAATGGGATACTCGCAGGTACACCATATGCAGTACTTCACTGAAAACTTTCGGAGGAATGGGAGCAAGACACTGGACAAGTTCAAATCTTTACGAGAGCGAGACTTAGAGCTTCTACTAATACTGTATTTCTCAAGTTCCCAGTTACCCAGTCTCTACCAATGCCCACTCCTTTGGTCTGAACATGTACATCGTAAGCCGGATGGAAATATACCGAAGGTCTTTCTGTAGGGGAACCTGTCACCGACAAGAGGGCCAACTCATCTTCACTTCAAGGACGTCTGCAAGAGGCACATGAGTGTGATGGGCATGGACATCGAGAGATGGGAAGATATTAGCAACGATAACTCACATTGGTGACGCGATTCACACTAAATGCTGCGGTAAAAAGAAGAGAAACGGGGGTTTGCTGTCGTGAGGAAGCGTACTCGACGGAAAGAAAACAACACGGCGACATCGGCGGAGTGCGTTTCACATGCATTTGTTGCAATTCTCAAGAATGTGGCAAAATTAGAAAAATTCTCTTTAGGTAAAACTTCTCCTAAATCTTCGCTGCAAAATGCTGTTAAGGCTATGTATCTATAATTATGACTGAAGCCCATATCTCCTTTCAATATCAGGTGCCTTGTCACTTTATTTTTTGTTACGAACGGTAAGTAGTATATCATCTTCTACTGGAATCGTATCAAGAAATGATACTTTCATGATTTTTAATAAGTTACTGGCACACTTCAATTGTCAGTCTATTCTATCCGTTTGGCAGTTCATCAAACAATTTCAACCCAGTTTTATGCTATATCAAGATATAGGTTAAAAAAAAAACAAAAAAAAATGTTTCTCTTGTACGCTCTTCGTGAATTTTGGCTTTGTATTTATCCTGTGTTTTTCTTCTTACCAGAAAATGAATTTTGTATTTTTCCATATTTAGTTTTAGCTTTGGTTTATGTGTGTTTTGCATCTGCTTCTATTTTTAACTTCTTGCTCAGCTATAAATTCATGATGGCGCTTTTATTCATTTTCTAATTTCATAGTCTATCTCAGTTGCGCCAGTTTTATCTTTTTCTATTTCAGGATAACATTACTTTTATTTTTTTTTCTTTCTCCACTATGGAACGCATTCTCTCCAGAATCTACTTTGTATGCGTTGATAATACTTTTTAGATATTACGGTTGATTATTCATTACCAAGGTATTTAAATACTTGAAGTCTCTTGTTTAAATGTTCCAAATATTATGTTCTTGTATTCTCATTAATCTCTATATGGAACCCATTTGTATTGAATATATTTTGTTTTGTTTAATTTAACTTTTGCGTAGTGGTTTGAGATAAAAACCAAGTTCAAAGAATCAATAGTGTGCGTTGCAATTGAAGGTAGTATTTTTCTCTTTCTTGTTTATTAAAATATTGCGCTGTGGCACAGTGATAAATATCCATAATTTTATCATCTCGTTTATTTAGGTCATGGCATTCGTTCATAATGTCAAGAAGTAGCGCTCCATTTCTCTTTGCTTATTCATCTTGAAATCTTCTTTATGTATTTTTGCACTCCATATCAATGTAAATTTGGGTTTTGCAGTCTATTTCACTGGGATTGACTGATCATTATCAATGTTTATTACTGCATCTTCAGCCGTTAAATTTGTTGGATTTTAGTGACTTTTGTTTGAAGTTGCTGGATTGCCATTAACTAAAGCAATCCTTACTCCTGAATTGATGTATTTTCTACAGAGTATTGATTTATTTGCTTTGAACTCAATATCTAAACAACACATTCACTCTCCGAGTTATAACATGTCGGGACAAATAATCTTTTTTTTTCAGTTGAAAAGATAGACGGGTTTGTATTACCCGCCATAAAAGCTATTTATAACATAAATATAATTGGCTCAGACGAAAAGGAATTGAAAAAGCCCTGGAAATAATATTTGATACATAAACCTTAAAACACATAGATCAATATAAACTAACTAGTGATTGCGAACTTCCATTGTGAGGGTACCGGGTTAGCTGTTTGCTGGCTGCTCTTTCCGACTAGTAGTTAGGAGCCCGACATTTTTGGTAGCGCTTAGTGAGTTGTAAATATCGGGGTATCTTTAATACCATGTCGCCCATGGGTAGGTGTCTCTGCGTGTGTTTCCTATGATCAACCCTGAGGTGGCTATAGCACACAGGAACTACTATTTTCGGATATACCAGCGTGAGGGCTCTCGTCACAACAGGCGCTAATTCATTTCTGCTCCCAAATAAAAGTAATGGAGTCCTCGAAGGAGCAAATTCCCTCTCTGATGAGAGGATGAGGCACAGCTTCTGACAACTTTAGCTCTCGCGATTCATGGGGGGCCTGTAATAGGTCATTAAATAAGTTTAAATTATCTTTTCCTCCTCTCTTCAATCAATATGATGTGTTATCATCTTCTGCTGATAAAGTTGAATTCTTTACCCGTAAATTCTCCTTAACCTCTACTCTTGACTCATCCGGAATATTCTTGCCTAATTTTCCTCTTAGAACTGAGTCTTTGTTGAGTGATATGCATATAACCCATTCCATGGTTTATGATATCATTTCTAACCTAGATCCCCACAAAGCATCTGGATCCGATGTTACCCCTGTAATGGTCATTAAAAATTGTGCGGCTGAACTTAATCCTTTTCTTTCTAGACTGTATAATAAATGTAAAGCTGTCTCTTGCTTTCCTGCCTGCTGAAACTAATCGTCTGTTTCAGTTTTTAAGAAATCTGGTGAGTCGTATGAACCTTCCAACTATTGGTCTATTAGCTCTTTTGGGGAAACTCTTGAGATCCTAATCACTGCTGAATTGGTTCTTCATCTCTCATCGCAACGCCCTTTTCGCAGACAATCAATATGCCTTTCGTTTATCTAGGTCAACTGCTGATGTAATGATGATATCAGCGGAAAGAGTTTATCATGGTCCAGATAAAAAACTGCGTAACCTAGGCTGTTGCATTGGACATCTCCAAAACATATGACAGGTTCTCGTATCTAGGCTTTCTCCATGAATTACAGTGTCTCTGTACACTTTTTTGAACTGATCTAGTCCTTTTTATCAATTCGTGATATGTGAGACAAACAAATTAACTCCTACCTCGAGTAAGGTTTATCACTTTGAAAAGGTCAAAATGGCAGTTGCTGTCCAAAAAGAACTCGTCCGTAATTAAATGAAGCAATGATGGCTTGTTAATTTAAAACCTCCGAAAGTAAACTTATCTCCATTTATCATCTGCGAGACTCGGTGTTGCCTTCCATCTGCATGGCTGATGCTATCCTCCAGCAAAGTGACTCATGGTTCCATGTAATAAGTTATTTCACCACAACCCCTTTAACAGGGCAATGGATCATCAGACTTTACTTCCAAAGGTTGAAATGAAAACTTCTTTTCATTTCAACTTCTTTTCATTTCAACTTCTTTTCATTCCAACCTTTGGAAGTAAAGTCTGATGATGTATAGCCCTGTTAAAGTCTACCATTCGTCCACGCTTTGAATATTGCTGCCACATATGGTCCGTTAACCTTGTTATTTATCTTGATATCCTTGATTAGTTCCAAAGAAAAAATCTGTTATATTATTGGTCTAGATCTGGCGGCTCATCTCCAGTCAATTTTTCACCGCCGACGGTTGCCTCTCTATGTCTTTTCTATAAATACTTTCATGATAATTCTTCGAGTGAGCTCTTCGCTATGATGCCTAGATTTTTTTTTTAATTTACGCGCAGCACTACACTGATGTATAGATCTTATCAATTTGTAGTTGAATTGGCTTTGATGTACCCGGTTTCTTTTCTCACAATTCTCCTTTGTGGAAGTCTCTTCCGGCTTTTGGCTTTCCAGCTAACTTTAATCTGCAAAAAAATAAATGCAACCTCAATCGCTATCTACTGTCCACCTGATTGCAGTCTTCCCTTTCTGCTCATCATTAATGTTTCTGTTCCTGATTCTTCCACACGCAGTTACCTCCTGTGTTTTACGGACTTGCTTGGAGAGATTCCGATTAAAAAAAACTGAATTGAAAATATCTACATTACAATTTCTATAACAATAAACATAATGTCAAAGCCAAGCGTTTAACCACATAATTGAATCGTGATAATTTTCTTTCTTATTTACAATTTGATGAAATACAATTCTCAGATGAGGTTTATTTGAACCACAAACAAGTTTCTAGACACCTTGTAATCAATATGTACATGAAAACTGGAGAAACTGATGGCAATGTGATACAGATCAGTCAATGATTATTGAAACTTCCGTAAATATAACGTTTTCTTATTTGTAGATAGAATGTTTCTTATTTGTAGATAGAATGTTTCTTATTTGTCACATATTCTAAAAGGTAAAGAATCTATTGAGAATTTTGCTGACAATAAACATACAACTAAAATTTTGGAGTTGAGATAATAATGGTATGGTATTTTAATTCTAACAGATTGAAGACAAATCAAGTAGAGGATCTCAGTGAATAACATAGTAGAAATATATGAGTATATGAGGGTAGGAAGAATAAATATAAAATTATAGAGACAATAAAATAAATGATTATAAAAAGAGACACATATCGAAAAGGAGACATGATCACCCATGACATGAATATACTGGATTGTAAAAGATAAAAGAACGAGAGAAAGATAGAAAGAAAGAAGCTTTGACCTTGCAGTGTTTTTTGATTTTTTTTAAAATTTAATTTAAAAATTAATTGCCTTTTTAAGTGAATTATTAAAATATACATTCCTGTAAAATGTTATTAGATTCGATTTTCAAAATCTGAAATAAGAATTTTAATTACAGAAAAAAAAACGAATAAATAACAAGGTTATAAGAGAAAATATCTGAGTTAGAAATTCTTTTTCTGAGTTGAAACACTTCCAAATATCACTAAGATGTTTTGATTATCGTAATTCTATGCAATAATTTCAATTATATAATTTCAGCTATAAAACGATACTAACATTGACCGATATTCTAATAACAATATTAGCTCAACATGTTACGAATCCATTAGCAATGTAAATATTTTTCAACCAAATTAACCCACATCGAGCGATAAAGAAACAAATATCATTCGATATATTAAAAACAACAGCATAGTATCGACTGTAATTGAAATTGTTTGTTCATTAAGAACTTTTACCATGTTTTTCTTCTGTCTAATATAAAATGCTTGAAGCAGTATGAAATAATCTGTTTATTTTGTAATCATTATTTTCTACATTTCATTTTGTAAACACTGCAACAATACTAATGCATTTTCTGACTAATCGATTTCATCACATTACAAAAAGATTAAAAAAACAGCAAATAGACAAGTCATTGTTATTAATAAATAAACTCACTTAATTAATTTTGAAGTGATTTTTTCTGAATATCAGAGATTATTTGTGTATCGTTACCCTTCAGCAGAGAAACGAAGGAAATATAATTACGGATAAAATAAAAGGCGAGGTTTCTCGTCCAGACGATGTATTTTGTTAAATCACCGGATAGAAGGAGAAAAAAAAAACACATTTTTTTCTGTTCTTTCTAGTTTAAGAGACCTGAGTAGGAAAAATCTGACAATCATTCGTTTTATACACAGACATTGCACACCAGAATTCTTCCTTCGTGATTTATTTTGGAGTCATAGAAAGTTTCGGAAATCCATGCCATCAAACTTTCTCCCACACAGGCCCAACCGAGAGAGATTATTTTGTGACTAGCATTCTGGCATAGCTTCTGCAAGAAATAATTAAAAGAAAGTAAATTAGATCTTTTTATTCAATTCTAGGTGAGAATTCTGTCCAATAGGCTTTTGTTTAATTTTTTTTCTATGACTTTTGGTATTTTTTGGCCAATCAGAGGAAGAGATTCCGATTTTAACTTAACTGTTATTCGAAGTACAATCAACATGGCAGATGTCATTTTTAGCCAATTTGGCTCCAGACTCAAGTCTATTAAGCTATTGATTTTATTGCCTTCATTTTGCATTTGCATTCGTTGGTTGTGGATCAGTTGTTCCAAGTTAATTGCGTAAGCTTTTTATATTGCGAGTTTGAGTCAATTTACTTGTTAACAAAACTCTAAAGATCAACATACTAATAATACTAACAAAAAAGGATGTTACACTCCAATTTCAACCATTCCAGGGAAGAGATTGGCCAAACTACCGCTGTTAAATCGACCCCAGCTTAATCGCCGCCAACAGTAAGACCCTTCCTCGCGAATAAATACCATCCGAACAAAACCTCTAGATAGGAAACAGAAATCAAATTATCGCCCCTTTAAAAATTACGTTTAGGTACGGAGTGTTTATTTTATTTGGTACATTATTTTAGGGATCTGCTGTCTTACATTTGAACCATAACCACACTGAAGTTCTCTTGGTGGTTTCAGGCATTTTTTATTTATTTTGTCAATGCTGCTCCGTTAATGCCTATGTCCGACATCGCTTTGCCTAGAGATGATGATGATGATGATGATGATGCATCCTATTTCTAATGTCTGGCAATGTGTTTTCCAACATTTATTTTGGCAGTTTCTCTTTCTTTAACTCCTGGTATTTATTGAGTTTTCTTTTGTGGGCTTGCGATATTTTCTCTTTTCAAGATATTGTTAATTCGTTTATAGGTAAGTATTTCGCAATGTTTGAAAAATTAAAATGCCTGATCTTAAAGATTTCTTCATAATGTATTGCCGGAATTTCAGCAATTTCGCTAAGTTTGCATTTATCTGCCAATCTGGCGCTTTGACGAGATAATTATGTTTTGTCCTCTGTTAGCTTTTTTGCTCCTTCTTACGTAAGGGCAGAAGGAGGTTACATAATACCCTAATCAATTTTCAAGCCCAGGGACGCGATATATAGGTGGTGGCATGACGGATCTATTGTTTGCACTACTCCATCATGCTGCCACCTATAGCATCCGTTCCTGAGTACAACTGGGCATTTCATTAGGATATGGATTAACGTCTCTTTGTGCTTACATTAGTAACTCGTTGAGTGATCTTCCTCGCCCCAATAATGCAATTTCGCGGCCCTTGGTAAAACGTCATGAACTGCTTTGATCGAAAATGGATGCGGTTATAGTCTATGCGACTTTTCCCGCAGTTACCTCCGAAGCTGCACGGATTTTCTCCTGAAGAAACTGTCTCCTTTTCTTTCTCGATGACTTTCTGTAGTGACCAAAGCCGGCTAAGCCACTTGTCACTTTCCTTGAGTTAGCTTTGTGTTTTAGTCTCTCCTCTGCGACTTGTGGCTCTTTTGCTGTTTACTATTTCTTTCATGTGCGCACATTGATACCATCTCTGGCCACTTTGCTGTCCTATGTTGCCTTGCATATTATTAATTATCGTGTGCACGCCACCTTGAATTCTTCTGGATTTTGCTAAGGTAGTTGCAGAGATTGTGCCGTACAATACAGTACTATTCAAATCGTCTGAAGTATATTTTTATCATCCTTTACAGGTTTTTAACTGTCATAATTCTGTGTTCGTATATCATTAGTACACGCGACAGGATGACGTGTTGGTAAATGCGGCTTTTGAAGCGACTGGTAACAAATTTATCCGGGGTTTTCAATCATTAAACTAGGTTTTTCCGACTTTGTCATTGTTCATTTTTTTATCTCAAACTATGGTCGAATATCTTTCGGAGTCTCCTAAAAGGTTTTTTTTTGCTTAGATTTGAAAAGGTTACTTTATTTATTCTGAATCGGTGTATTTTATCGACCTTGCCTCTTTTGATTATTAATGATCTAGTTTGGTCTGGCTTGAATTTCATTCTATCCCACTTCATTTGTTTTTCCAGCCTCTTGAATAGACATCTTTCTCCAGCTGCCGTTGTTGTCAGGGAAAGTTCATCCATGCATGCTCTTATAGGGGGGTTGTCTCCTGCCAGTTTAATATACTGAGCGTCTGCATTCTTCTGCAGTTGATTTTACTGAGATGTTCATGGATAGGTTAAATAGTGTTGTGGGGATCTCCCCATTTTACAAAAGATAGACTCGTCCAAAGTATACTTATACTGATAGAGAGAATACCTGCTGTTGAGATCCGTCTCGATACAGTCTCTGACTGTTTGCGACGGCTGTCGGACTCTCTGCTAATGCAGAGAGGAACCCGGACGAGGCTTTGCCGAAGTGCAAGGTTTCGTCCGGGGAAGTAGACAGGGCCTGAACCCGTCTAGGCGGGTTCAAAAGCTATATTTTTGGCCAAGCCTACGGGCTCGGAGATACCCACATTAAACCGGCCTTGTGCCACATTCGGCCATCGTGGGTGGATTGATAAATACTGAGATACGTCTCAATACAGTCTTTGACTGTTTGCTACGGCTGTCGGACTCTCTGCGTTAGCAGAGAGGAACCCGAACGAAGCTTTGCCGAAGGGCAAGGTTTCGTCCGGGGAGGTAGACAGGACCTGAAGCCGTCTAGGCTGGTTCAAATGGTATATTTTTGGCCGAGCCTACGGGCTCGGAGAAACCCACTTTAAACTCGGACTTGTGACACATATATTCCTCGTCGGTGGAATATTAAATACTGAGATACGGGGAGATGCGTTGAGACAGGTTGAGAGATACGGAGACAGACACAGAGTGTTCTCAGAGAGTTATACAAGAGTAGAGAGAGAGAGAGAGAGAGAGAGAGAGATATTTTTACATATACTTTCTACTAACCCGTATTCATGGACTACTAATCTTCACTTCAAGTCTGTATTCTTATGTTTTAAGGCACTTATTTTTCTATCTCAATTACTGGCATTGTTTATTTATTTGCTGTGTATTCCATTGACGGAATCCACAACAAATAGTCTTGCAGAAATCGCAGGGTCCGTTATGATTCTTCTTTCTATAGGGCGCCAGTTTGAATACGGACTTCTTGATGTGATTCTTCCTTTGAAGGGTACACGGTCTTTTATAATGCTAATCTGAGCACTCTATGAAGTAACGAAGTTCAGTCCAATGGTTAGCAAATCGCACATGACTTCTTTGGCTTCTCTTAATAATTATGTTACGACTTCACTATCTACCAGGAAACCCGGTATGCTCAATTGTGAAACACCATGTTGTACTGACGTATCTATACATTTGGTCTTCTAAAAAACGAATCAGTCATTTTGACGGTACACTAAAGAAAATGTTGCCTTCGATGTCTAAGAGGATATTGTCCAGAATTGGTGAAAACCTGGGATTTTTCTCCTACGACCGTCTCAAACTTAACGGTTTCTTTTCAAAATAGTTTTTTAACCCATGCATTGAATTAGTTTTATTTAAATCTATTAAAGTATATATATATATATATATATATATATATATATATATATGTCTGTGTGAGTGTGTGTATGAGTGTGTGTGTATCAGGCACGTGCCGTCACTAATTACTCAGAGTAGAGAGCTTGTGAACTTTATGTAATAAATCAACAGAAAAATAAAATATTTTGCATTTTATGCATAATAATCAGGATAGCCTTCATGATTTCGTTAGATTAGGTGCATATTGTGTCACAGAAGAAAAACTGATCTTTTTATTTATGGTAGGCACTGCCTAATCTGCCTACCTAGATGCAATGCTCTCGATCCTCGCACTAGTCGAACTGAGGAGCGAAACAGTACCATCTACGAATGACATAATTAAGCTCTACAAATTATATTTCAATTGAGCCCTTTTGAGAGACAGCCTAATTCTGCAAACAACAGTCACCTACGCTAAAACGCCAAGCTCTTGGTAAAATTAATACGAGCACTCTGACTGGCGTATATTTACATTCGTAAAAACAGCACGTAAGAATTTGTCTCTGCCGAGTGGTGATGGCTTAGGGCTAGAAAATCCGACTGACACCAAGTCGGTTGGGTCTCGATCCTCACTCGAGGCTTTCGTTCACCTAGACGCCTTGAGGAGCTGGGAAACAGTACTGTCTGCGAATGATATGTATGTATGTATTTGTAGGTTTGATGAATTGGATCACGATTCCAATGTAATAAATTATAACCATGGAATATTAGTGTTTGAGCCATATCTCTCTCTATATATATATATCGAGTATGGTCGCATTTCCTTACTCTACTGCGCGAAAATATGTTTTCTTTTTGTTATTAACTATATTGTCGCAATTAATCTAATTTGAAAGCTTTTATAATCGCGTAGTCGTTTATTTCATATAAGGAGTTCATATAAATTTTAATTTGCAATATTAGATTTCCATAATATTCTATTAAAATACCAACCTTGATTACTTCTCTTCATATATTGAGTAATTTCTTTGATATCCGAGCTGTGAGCCGAATTATATACTGGTACAGCAAATAAGTAATTGTATCAATTTTTACAAGTAAAATTACTAGCAAAATTTGTAAAAAAAAGTCACTGGCTTATTTATAAAAAAAGATTTTATTAATTTTCAAAATATTTATTTTTTAAAAATTGTTTTTTTAAGTTCATACAGGCAAATTGCTTTTCTACAGTAAGAAGGAACCTGTAAGCTGAGCAATATAAAAGTCACATCATGCAGGATATAAGCAATAATAGCAAATTTTGTAGGATATCACTGTTTTGCCGAATACCTAGACTAAAATACATTCACACACACAAATACATAAATAATAAACATTAAATGTATTTAATATTCAGTATTTTCACCGGACGCAGAAGCGTTCTTGCTTTATATATTAATATATCCTGTAATATATAAAAGAAGAATATTATGAGCCTTATAAATAAAAAAAAAATCATTTATGACCATGAGCTTGCTATATAGAAACGTATGAATATCAGGCGGACAAACTATTCAAATAATGTGTAATAATGTGGAACAAAGTCTTAAACTGAAATAAATATGAAGCAGATACTAAAATATGCTATGTCACGCTTTCATTAACCTAGACGAGAATTATTTGTAGAAAATACATTTCTTTATTTCTCATTATTCCCGGGAAATCTGGTTAGGTATTTTGTACATTAATTTTCTGAGTGAAATGTTGAAATTCTCTTCAATAATAATTTATACTTAGGAGTGACATCATACTCTGGTCAGACAGAATTAGGTTTCTTCTCATATGCATTATTAGCAATAAATTCCTACCTGCATACAAGAATGTAAAGTGTCTAATCTTTTTTGTTAAGAATATGTCTGTATTGGACGTACAGTTGCAGCATTGCAGCTTCCATGTTTTACTAGTAACAACAAGGGAATATTAAATTTACCTTATCAGTTATCTATATTTCCCGGTAATTACTAGCAAACGGTGGCTAATTAGTTCTACTAGTGACAGTGCATATGAAATCAACAACTAGAATCTCTGCGGAAACTGAGTATCATATTTCTCTCAGTATTTCCAAGATACATCATGATATAGATAAAAAAAATGAATGGGAACTCACAGATATTACTTAGACACAGAATAGAACAGAATATATATCAATTTGTATCTGGGTCGCAGGCACAATTCTCTCGTTCCTGGCAAATTCTCAACCAGCAGACAGATAGAAATTAATAGATTGCTGATTACTTTGCATCATTATCATTATTTTATATATAGTTTGCCCAGTCGCACTAATTTTTTCGTATATTTTGATTTGTACACATAAACAATGAATCAATAAATATTGAATTGAGATATCTAATAAAAATTCAGTTATTCATCCAGCAGAAGAGAATCACATAATTTCCTTTTTAATTCTCTAGATGTTTTTTTCTGGAATATGGTTTTGTGTTGTTTAATCACTTCAAAACTAGATATTGATACAATTTGAATAATATCGAGTGTTTTACTCAAAGTGTTATAATCGATATTCTTTGGTACGATAAAGCACATAAGAATATATTTGTTCGACATGTCCCGCATATATATTGAATATAATTAGTGTCGTGACAATATCTAAGTAAAAATCTATGAACAAATCAGCAAATAATTTGTTGTTTTTATAGACTTGAATCATTTTCAACTTGCTACAGCAAGGCTTTGATATGCGAGTTACATAATTGTATATATCACGCAGCAAATATTTTTCTTTATTTTCATTTATTGTGTACTCATATCATTCATCTTCTTTTTCCTTTTTCTTTCAAATCTAATTTAGGGAATTTGTCAATCGTTATTTAAATTTTGAAAATACTATCCATACGCTGGAATTTACAGGCTCAATGAATTTCAAATAATATTCTTGAGTTATAATACTTGTAGCTGAGATATTATGTCTAATTAATGGCTTCAAATTCAAGCAAATCATACTTTAATCTATTACTAGATATTTAATAATATAATTCTGTCATTATGCACTCGGGGTACATATTTTGGATTATGTTAGATTACTGAAAAACCGAACCTCAAGGAGGAAGCAACAAAAGTAAATGAGCAGCTAACCAATTAGCCTCATCTTGCAACAGAAATAACTGTTTAAATCAAATCAATTTCATAACTAATTTTTGACAGTAGGCCAAATGTCCCTTTTCTGGAAGATTGATGCCTCATAATGTTTAGAATTTGTCAATTTGTCCTTTTACCGAATGAAGCCAAATTTAAGAAATATAGAGTGGTAAGATCGTTTTCGAAAATTTACAATGCAGTTTTACACTTAATAGTTTGCGCGGTATTCCATAATATATTTGAATTTATGAACACATAATTTGTCAGAAAAATTAACCTGAATTTTCTGAAATTTTTCATAACTTTTGAAAGGTATGAAGAAATAATATATTTTACTAACGAAAGAAAATATTAGCGCTTTTACTAAAATTTCGTTACAATAAAAACACTACAATTGTTGAAAGAATTGAATGTTTTAAGAATCAAATGGAGTTAAAGAAATAATTACATTCATTTTGAAATAATAAAAAAAATATTCCGATAAATAAAGTTGTTGAAGCAAACTCACATAAAATGTTGTAAGTAACTTTTCCTAAGAAGACAACATAAAAACAAAACTATCCTATATGAGAAAATTATTTTACGATATATTTGTAATGGTTTGGAAAATATTGTCTGGTTTTCCTAACCACTTAACCTATAAGAACTGACGGTTGAATCACTTCTGATGTAGCGGAACATTTCAGTCTGTGTTTTGTTCAGTGACTGTCAGGTCGTAAATTTAAGCTTAACGCCCAATAAGTTATTTCTGACATCCACTTAAGCCAGTCCGGTCACATATGGATTCTCTATCTAAAAACGTACGTATTTTGTTAACAACATTTGACGAGTAGCCTTACACTTAAATTGGCTTAAATGTTTTGGCACCAAGTTTTGAAAGCATTATTTTTGCCTAGGACTCTCTTACGCTATGTTTGAAAGGATCTTCTTTCGTTCGTTTCAACTTATTAATATTACTTAGCTTCTATTCGATAAATATTACTAAGGGAATTATTTCGGATCCTAATGTAGTGAGTTTTAAATCTGATGCTCCCTGTAAATTAAAAATCTATTTTACAAAAGATAATAGAGAAATTTTGTAGACGTTATACTTCTATTGTTTTATTCTCGTGGATGGAAAAAATATTTCGGAAAATGACACCAGATTATTATTTCGTACATGTCTTCACTTATTTGCAACTTTATCAAAATTACAAGCACACGCGGAAGAAATAAAGAACTGTACGAAAATTCTCTCCATAAAAGAGGCTTTAAAATTCAACTATCCTACTTAACCCCCATAAGTAGCACTGAAGTATCTAAAATGGGTTGTAGGCATAGAAATAGAATAATAATAATTATTATATGGTTTAACCCCCCCCAAACCTTCTATAGTTTATGCAATACTAATATCGGACAGAAACTTTTGACGTTAATAAATAAACATGTTCACAAAAAAATCCTCTAAGTAACATCTTCAATGGAAAAACTCTCAAAATAAGCTATGCCTGCAAATGTACAAAATGATCACCTCTCATAATAACTACATTTTATGTAAATTCTATGGGGCTAACAATAAATTTCGTATGGAAACCCCTTGTAATTGTAGAAATAGTGAAAATTGTCCAGTTGAAGGAAAAATCAGATCTACTAAGGCGTTATACCAAGCAACCATTTATCCCAAAGAAAATAGTTTAAATCACATTGGAATTCCCCCGGACTTTATTTAGTTACTCTTTTACCAACCCAAAATTAAAATATCAGACAGCTCTTCCCCCCAAAATTGCAAATTGAGGGAAAAAAAGCTCTGATTCCTCAGATTGAGTTGAAAATTATAGGTTTCGCTCATACTCCTAATAGTCAAGTGTGACCTAAGTTTAGAAGAGAAAACTAGAATAATAAAATAAAATGATCAAAGCAAACTATTAAATCAAAGGAATGAATTAGTTTTAAAATATCGTCAAAGAAGTAGGTTTAAACTTCGTGATCTTACATATTTTTTTAATTATGTAACCTTTTTAATGTTAAAAATATTACTATAGTTATTTCTATATTTTGCCTTCTCCAAATCAATCCTATCTAATCACATTCCACTACTTTCTAAACATCCTTTCCTTTGATTACTTAATTATTTATCCTTTTAATTTTTTAAAAATGTTTTTGTTTGTTTTTTATGTTTTGTATTCTTAATAATTTAAATTATCTTTAAAATTTGAAATGTTTAATATAATTATTTTTATTTTTATCATTAAGTTTTTGTTATATTCTTTTTTATAAAAATAAATCTAAAATATTTATTTTTAATCTTATTTGTAATCATATTACGGTAATTTTTAGTCGGAACAAATTTCTTTTTATATAATTAATAATTAAAAATTTCATTTTATAAACCTACTTTTTTCAGTCTTCTTTTAGTTTCACTTCAGCTTTCTTATAAACCCACTTTGTGATTTTATGGTTAATATATCGGTTGATTTTGTGTAGCTTCTTCCCTTCTCGGGCAGTCTGTATTGTCTGTTGTGTTATCGGTTGGCTCTGTATCAGTTTTTCAACTGCTCTCTTTGTTAAATATTAAATTTTAAATCAATAGTTCCGACACTGAATACAGTCCACCGTCTGGGTTGAATAAGGCTGACACATTCGGCGTTAGTTGAAATAGTCTATAACACTGAGGTAATTTTGTATTTCTCTGTTATTTTGTGACGCCTTTAATCCGTTAGGATTTCATCGGGCTGACCTTTGTTGATATTACCAGGTCTACACATGCGCACGAAACGACATATTTGAAAGAATATTTCTTCAATCTAGCCAGTTTTCCCTGTATTGTTTTACTTTTCCTCTCCGTCACATTTATTCCTGACTATCTCACTGTGTGACAATAGAAAGTCTACCAAGAACGGTGATATTGAGGCAAATTTACCGTAGACGTTAATTTACCGTAGCTGAATTAGCGATCAAGACATTTTCGTTTCAGTCGACTATTTTCTCTTTTAATTAAAACAGCATTCCCTATGTCAAAATTGTGGCAAGTTTCGTTACGGCGTTTTGTGTGTTGTTTTTTTTTTTAATGTCCCTTTTGTGCCTATATATTCTTTTGTTTAACCTTTTTGTGGTTTCTTCAATGTATTCATTCTGGTTAATATAGCAAAGTCCTACTTTAAGTTTTGGCTTGTTGTTTTGTTTATTTATTGATTAAGTCTTTAATTGTTTTAAATGTAGTTGCGACAATTTTTTTATGTAGAGTTTAAACATTCGTTTTCGGTTGTTGTTGTCATAGACCTAGTGTGTGGAATAATATATTTTTCTGATTCGTTGGGTTTGTCAGGAAGAAACATCCTTCTATTTTGGAATATTTTATCGGCCTTTTGTTTCAAAGTGAAAAGGAAATAGAATATTGAAGGGTATTGAATGTATTTTGAGTATATTTCTCGTGTTCGTGTTAATAAAGAGCAGTCAAGTGAAATCGTAACTGATGAAAAGGGTCAGAGAAAACCTTTTCCAATTTGTCATACAATTTTTCTAAATAGTCTTTCTTGATATATAAAATTATGGAAAATTATATATATATATATATATATATATATATATATATATATATATATATATATATACACAAATGATTGCATATACGTTAGTTTACAGATGAAAAAATTAATTCCCCTATGAAAGTGTTATATATATATATATATATATATATATATATATATATATATTTGTGTGTGCGTGTATGGAGAGATTTTGTCATGACAATGCGTTTCGTGTGCTTTTTTTACATTAAAACCATTAAACATCTGGCTATGTTGGAGCGTTCCTGTCAGAATCTATGAAGAAAACTTCTTGTTATTTTTATTTTATTTCATGTTAAAACCGTTAATGAAAGAACATATGTGCGTGTTTTTTCCTCTTTTTATTAAATCCCTTCATTTCTTTTGGATTCGAAATTCACCCATCACAATAGATCTTTTATTCTCTGAATTAGCACGCACAAACTTTCTTAGCTATTGCAGTTGGTGATAATTATATGTTTTATTGTTTCAGAAGTGATGTTTCTGAATTTTGCAGGATGCGATAGGGGAATTGTCACCATTTCGATGCTATATTTCGCGCATGCACCTTATATGTTTTGGATTTTGTCGACTGTAATATATGTGAGAAAAAGAGCACCATGGCGCAGTTTACTCTGCCAGAAATTTGCAAAAGGCATGACATACTGCTTGGCATAATCAACTGGGATCTCCAACACTAACCTTTCGGTGTGTTTGGGTTTTAAACTGAGGACACTGCAGGCGATTCAGAAAGGGTTTCAGAAAAAGTCTAACTGTGATTACGTAAATGTTTGGAGTGATCACAAATTATGGTGACGTTATGCCTCCATTCATCTTCCCACAAGGCCTCAGTCTCAACACGGACGTCTACATCAAGTATCTTGCGAAATTAGTGCTGCTCTGGGCCAAATAGGGTGGCTGCTGGAAGAACCTATGTCTTACACCAGGATGCTGCACCATGCCAGTAGGAGAACTCAATCATAGCTGCCAGAAAATATCTGGGACAACATCACCGATTAGAATCGACCACGTAACCCGCCAGACTGCAAAATCATTGATTACAATGTGTGGGGTACAGTTGAGTGGGAGTCCAACAAAACTTCTTGTAACACCAAACATGAACTGACAGCCAGGATTATACCAGCATTCACCAAAAAATAAGGAGACCGTCAAAAAGAGTTGCAAAAGATTCTGAATACATCTGGCGCCTGCGGTTGAAGCCAATGGTGATTTTATTGAATATATTTAACCTTTAGTATTTCAAGATGTTTTGCGTAATTTTGGTAAATATATATGTATATTAAAATGAAATGCTATTGTCATTTTCATTTTTGCGTAATTTAAACAGCAATTCAACCGCCCCAACTGGTAAATCAAAGTTTGATAATTTATTTCAAAAATATGTGACCATACAGCTGAAGGGCTATCGAAAATACATAAATAAGAACGACCTTATGCACTTTTACTTTCATCACAGTGGTAAAATAAAATTCGGATTAATAACCGGGTTCGAGTTAAATGATGAATGCAATTTGTACTCATGAATTCCTGTCCAAGGAAGATAGATGCATGTGAAACAGTTTCAAACTCTTCAAATACAGAAATGTTTCTTACATAATGCAAAACGCAAAGCCAATAAAAATAGAAAAATATACTAAAAATAAAAATGAGCACATAATTCCAGCCAGCAACTTCATAACAGCCAACTTAAAAAAATAAATTATTCAACCGTGATCCAAAATCTGTCTACAGAACATCTGAAACAAAAAGGAGTATAGTAAGCAAGATGGGAAATAGCACCGACAACATGACTGAAGCAGAAATATACAAAATAAATTGAACAAGATGCCCACATTCATTAAATCTCTAGAAATATCAAATATTATATAAGATTCACAGAGATATGCTGCATAACAACAATTTGAACGCACTTACAGTTTACCATAACAAATATGGCCACAATTTCAATTTAATAAGTGTCAATTTGATCAGGAGAGAAAAGGATTCATTAAGACAAATTCTCATTGAAAGTTTGCTGATTTCACAGTCCCACACGATATACCTAAGACCAGGCCCATACATAACAGCACTGATTATAGCAAAACAAACAGTAGCATAATGTATTATACGATCTATAAGCGAGATTAACAGAGATCTGTTTGGAATGGGCTAAATAAAAAAAAAAACACAGAAATTAACGGATATAATAAAACAAAAGAAAAAGAAAAAAACGCAAAGAAAATAAAATATACAGATTTGTTCTTCCCTTCCGTCCGGAAGTCACCTACATAGCAAAAATGCATTAACGGCTTTGACGCAAATAAAAATTAATTAAACAAATTAACAAAAAGCAAGCAGCTTTGTTCGTCCATTCCGACAGGAAGGCAACATCTTATAAAACAGGCATTAACGTTTTAATATAAAAAACACAGAGATTTATCTTTAATTATGACCTGAAGAAAACAATATTTTCTACTTGGTCTCATTTCATCTTTCTGCTATATATATATATATATATATATATATATGCATGTGTGTGTGTGTTTATTAAACATCTGTCCTCGTTTATAATTAGAATAGAATGAATCAGTGAGAGAAAGACTTCGTTCAGAACCATATTTGTAATCTAATGATTATGGCCGTTTTCTATGACTTGTTTGATTCTATTATTAGTAATTCATTTTGCAGATATTGCTGACAGATTCTTTATTTTTATTTTCTTCATTTTGGTGATTTCTTCATACATGCATACATCTACACACACGCGCGCTCACACACACATGCACACATCCACACACACACATATCCACCCCCAACACATATATATGTGTGTGTTATATATATATATATATATATATATATATATATATATATATATATATATATACACACACACACACACACACACACACATGCAATGGACGAATTGTGGCCATTTCATAATTTTTATTTCACGCATGAGCATTGCTCGTCTTTTATTTTTTAACTGGAAAGAACAGTAAGGTCAGTTCAACACCCTGTGTGAGAAAAAGACCATCATGACGCAATTCATTCCGCCGGAAATTTGCAAACGGGCAATACAGTTTGCATGCTTGTACTGCTTGCCATTCGCGCTACAATCTCCCATTTCAAAGTATTTGTGTGTCAGTTTGAAAAAAGTGCAGGGTACCCCGAAAAAGCTGGATGAGTCTAATTGTGATTACAAATGTGCGGCAGCTCGGTAATCTCACTCTGATCGTTCTGATAGGAAAAAATCACGAATGTTTGATAATAGCCTCGCACTCAACACCGCGGCTTACAGTAAATGTCTTGAAGGCATAGTGCTGCCCTAGGTCAAATAGTGTGGCTGCTGGAAGAACTTATATTTTGCAAAAGGACTTGGCACCATTCCACACAGCAGGGGAACCCAGTCATGGCTGTCAGACAATTTCTGCGACCACACGACCTCTTAGATCTGACCATCTAACTCCCCAAACTGCAACTCTCTTGATTATTATGCCGTAGGGCGCAGTTGAGCGAGAGACCAACAAAACTCCAACAAAAATTGTAACACCAACAGTTAACTAACAGCAAGTATTATGGCAGCATTTACCAACTTAAACAAGGAAACCGTCCAGAAGAGTTGCAAGAAATTCCGAAGTGATCTGGGGGCCGTGGTTGAAGTTAATAGTGATTTTATTGAATAAGTTTACTCTTTAGTATTTCAAGATATTTTTTGTGCAATTTTGGTAAATATATCTGTTAAAATGAAATATTGGTGTTATTTTCATTCATGCGTAATTTAGATGTCAATTTATCCATCGCACTATATATATATATATATATATATATATATATATATATATATAATGATTAATACATGTATTTTAATCCTATATTTTTGTAAATTATTTTGCACCTTGTATTTAGTGGCATGTTTCAGCATCGGCACTTCCTGCGCAAGTATAAAAAGATCAGCATTAGTAGAAAATCCGAACGTTTGAAGCTTCCGAACCACAATATTTGGAAAGTTTACTTCAGTTCAATTCATAAATACATATAGGTACTAAAATGGAATCAGAAAATCAATGGTGTAAGTTATTGTATATCTTTCATCATCCCAAATCAATAATAGTGATGAATTACTTCTCTTTTATTTTTTAATATCTCCAGAAATACAGTTCAATACGCCTCCTTGCTGATTAATAGTCTACCAACAGTGATATTTTCTCTTGCATAAATAATCTTTATTGATGATTAATTGATTGCTTTTAAATCCGTGATATCGATTGTTTCACAATATATTTCTCAACTTATAATTTTCAATAAATCTTCTTGCAGAATTTCAGTAATACCCATATGAATGTTTTAAAGGCATCTACAGATCACGGCTTAAGCATAATATAATGTTAGCCGTATTTTACCTCTTAAGCGCAACTGGCAAATGTAACCTGTAAGAATAATATTAAATAGCGTGTCACTTTCTCTATTAAGAACCAGCTCCTTAAGGCTGTAATCTTCTCCTTACGCCATAACAAAAAAGATATTTTTTTTTTTTGTAAAATTTACGGAAGTGGGTCATTTCGAAAAGCTTTTAACTTCCTTGTATTCTGTGAGTATTTGAATGAAGCATAAGGAAAATATGGGTATACTAAAGTATTAACTGGAAGAAGTTGATGAAACAAGAAGGAGAATATAAAATCTATAGTTTTCGTTTACCTAAAATCTGCGTCTTTTTTGTGGTTGCAAATGCAAGACCCGTTTTCAAGTAACCGAGTAAATAGTGGTATAAATACACCTTGTCAGACAGCACCAGTTTCCAGTGAAGAAAAATCAGTGACTATTCGTATTATCATTGATGGTAGTGATATGTTTCTTTTTAAAAAAAAAACTCAACATTATACTTATTACCCATTCATGTGTTTCGATGAGGTCTGACTCTTGCATGGATCTATATAAAACAATTGAAAACAGGTATATATCCGTTAAAAATTTATAACATCTTCATATGCCATCACTGTATATATGGCTTTGGATTATATATTGCATTTTAAATTAAAATGACTATAAAGAAAAACCAGATGGTCGAACGAACCTGTCATGAACCTAACGCATTCGTTTTCACTAATGATTAATTTTCTTCGTTATGCAATTTCATTAAAGTTGCGTAAACAAAATGGTCACCTGTGTGCAGACCCGCGAAACAAATTTGTCATAAAATGTGACAATATGTTTCTGAGACGGAAACGTTCACATACTTTAGAGTTAATGCTAAATCTTCTTAGGATAATGTTACCGTCCCTACAAAATATTGATTTCTAAAGTGTGGTTGTCTTGTCAATGAAATCATGAAATTTACAAATAGAGATGATCGGATGCTTGAATTTTATCTCGAGTATGCAGAAACCGCAGCATTATGTCTGTATATTTAAGATAGCTATTTGACTATATCGAATACTTACCGCTATATTCATTCCGTTATGAAAACATTCTATTCTCTTTCCAAATGAAGCGGCATACATATGATATCCTCTGATTAATCATATTTATACGAGTCATCTGGCCCTTGGATATTTTGAAACCTTGTCATGAACCATTTATTATGAATAATAAGCTCCAACTAATAATTCATATTTGTAGCTTTTATTTATGCATATCTGAATATATATTTACTGATTTACATGTAAATCATGCTTTTACTTTCATATGACTGTTAAACTTGTTTTTTTACTTCCTTGAGAAAATATCATTGCTTTCAATTGTATGGTTGCCTGTATTCAAAAACGTATTTAGTCAATCTCTCGCTTAATATGTCATAACAATTGGTAGAGGTTTCAGTTTAAATGCGCAATTATTATATGCATTATCTCCATTAACTATTAGATTTTAAACTCTTTTAATTTTCATAAATCAAACAGTTCTTAATATATTCCTGAATTACGAGTTACCAATGAATATCAGATGCTCAGGTACAAAACGTTGCCCAGATTAATCAGTTTTTGTTTGATGTAAAATGATCAAAATAATTCGATATGGTCATCTTCTTATCCGTACTTCATTTAACCAGGTGATACGATGCCAGTTTACACGATTCAAAGGCGACGAATAGTCGCATATATAATAAAACATGTAGCATGCATAATAATACTATGACTAGTTGTCAATTAGCTAAGTTTTTGGAAGTAATTGTACGCTGTAGATTACGTGAACTGATGTGTTGAATTGAACTTTTTTCGGTTAGAAGTAATGGCCCACTCTGTTTGGAGGTTACCAGTAGTGTAATTTGTCAGTGGTCTTATTTTTGCATCATCAGTGGGTGCCTTGCTCATTTACCACACCTTTGCGCTCTGGAATTAGCATATTTCTGAGATACTATTTCTGCAGTTGACCACGAAAATATGGGGAAATTGACAACTCAGAGATAAGCGAGGTCACTGCTATGTTCTCGCTTTGAATACAAGGAAATTTAAAAAAAAAAAAAAAAGATTGATCTAATTTCTTTAGATTTCGGTTACGGTGTACTGTCAAGGATTACCAACACCGATTTTTAGATTGCCGACCATTTATAAGCCCATATTCTGAAATTTTATATCCTGTACACATAATTTATCTGATAGTCTACACACAAAGAATTGAAAAGAGTTCATATTTACTGTGTATAACACGAAATCAGTTTAGGTATTTTTCAATAAACTTGTATATTGCTTTTAGTAGGGATCTTACTTAGATGATTCTTCAGTTTTTGAGATAAAATGAACAGTTTTATTTCATGTCTTTTAATTTTTTTCTTACATTCAAGATGTTTACATATCATTCGCTGTTTTATTTATAGTGTTTAAATCGTGTGTGTGTATATATATATATATATATATATATATATATATGTATATATATATATATGTATATATATATATATGTATATATATGTATATATATATGTATATATATATATATGTATATATATATGTATATATATATATATGTATATATGTGTGTATATATGTATATATGTGTTGTGTGTATATATATATATATATATATATATATATATATGAAAAGTATATATCTGTATATAATTGTATATATAATGTATACATATATATAGATATAAAATTTACACACACACATATATATATATATATACACACACATATATATATATATATGTGTGTGTGTGTGTGTGTGTATTCTGAAAAGTAACACTACAGCGCGTCTATCTCTACGATGTGTTTAAAATTTAAATGTTTTAATTGAATAGTGTATAATGAGATTTTTCAAAATTAGGCTTTATATTCCAAACTAAAGTCATCAAGCTAACCGATTAAAAAGGGCAATAGATTAAAAACTTTCTGAGCCAGAGCATTGGGAGGGTGTCGTCTTATATCGGGACAATAGCGAACTCCCATCAATTTGAAAATATAGCAGATTTTTATATGCATTTCCCCCCAAGCAAGGCGGGAATTCTTCTAGTGCGCAAGGGGTTACAGGAGAATGAAAATAGAGAAAAGACAGGTTATTGGAGGAATTGAAGAAATAATAAAAAGAAGAACGGGGATCAAGTCATCAAAAGATGTCGATTGACATTATATTTAAATTTTGGAATATTATAGTTATCAGGGAAGCAATTAAAAAGAAGGGAGTTCCACTGCCGGGAAGTACGAGAGAAGCTGTTTGAGTAGAAGAGGCGGTTACATTTAACTGTTTCGACGGTAAAAGGGTGGGGCCGAGATGCCAAACTAGTAGCACGCTTAAATTAATGTGGTCGGGGAACCAGTGAAAATTGCTTGTCACAGCAGTTTCCATGAAAATATTTTTAGAGAAGAGAGAGGAAAATCAAGTCACGTCGGTGAGAAAATGACTGGAGTTGAGATGCCAAGTCAAGAGCGGTCACATTGCAGATCCGTCTTCTTATTGATTCGATAACCTCGAGATGTGGGCACCAGACCATATATGTCAATAGTATTGCATGCATAGACTAAAGATAGATTCATAGATGTGAAAGATGGATTCAGGCGGAAAAAAATCTATCGTGACAAAGAGAACCAACTTTCCTTGCTGTAGATGCAGCTATTAATTCAATATAGTTGTTTCACCGCAGGTCAGTGGAAAAAGTTAGGTCAAGAAGACGCAGTGAGATGCTCTTGTGAAGCCGAGCATCAAACCTACTTATAGGATACAGGGGATTTTCTCTGTGGTAGGCAAATGAGAGCAATATCATTTTGGATGCATTCAAATTTGTAAGTCATTTGCTGCCCCATTCAACCACAGACTGGAAATTCTTTTCGAGATCAACATCCTGGTTAAGTTTGCCAGTAATGCCGGATTTACTGTTGAGACAGGAGTAAATGGTAGTGTCGTCTGCGTAGATGCCTACATGAAGACTGATGACATCAGGAAGATCGTTGATGAGATATCAGAAACAGTGTTGGACCAAGGCTAGAGCAATGGAGAATCCAGCTTTCGTATGAAAGGAATTGGACCCGCTCAAGACGACCTTCATTTAACGGTTTGACAGGAAGGATTGAATTAAATAATCCTGTAATATCGTATCACCGAACCATAAGGTAAAAGTCTGGCATGCTAAACCCTGTCAAACGCCTTCGCGATATCAAAAGCCACAGACCTAGATTCGCCGTTATTATGCATATTCAGCGGTAAACACATCAGCAGTAGAACCAGCAAAACGGAAAACATGTCTTTTGTCAGAGAGTAGATCGTGGGAGTTAAGATGCTTAAACACTGCGGAGTTGATTAAAGCCACGATGACTGCCAAAGAGTGGTAGGAGATGAGTCTGAAGGCTCTCCAGAGTTCTTAAAGACCGGGACGACAAAAGAAGGCATTTGTTGCATAGTTTAGAGATAACTGGAGCCAGCTCAGGAGCACATTTCTTTAATACTACAGCTAGTATCCCGTCACCACCACTTGCTTCATGAGCCTCTAATTTAGAAATGATGTCCAGTACCATCGACGTGGTTATGCACATTTCGCTCAGTAGTGCCTCAGTTCTAGGGAAAAATCAGGTGAGTGTACACCGGATGAGTCAAGTATTGAGTTGTATAAGAATTTCCGAGCAAACCATTCAGCATTATTAGCTGTGGATTTCGATTTGATGGAATAGAGGAGGGATCGAGGATTTGCTGTTGTTCAACACACTGTTGCAGAGCCGCCAATAATCTTTAGAACCAAACTTGCGAGATTTAATATGTTGATTAATTCTATCAGCATCAGTAACTTAACACGCTTGCACTCATTATGAGCAGATGCAAAGAGATGCTGTTCCAATCAGGCATATCGCTCCAATAGAGATTGAAGAAGTGATTCCTATAGGCTGTAGCGGCTGAGCAAGCGGGTGATGATGTGCAGACGAGCGCAATTTAACTTGGTATTTTATTGCTGCGATGAAAGCCTCTATGACGAATTTTACCCAGGGAGAGAGCACTGAGGGACATTTTTGAACAGGATGATTAAGCAACGCCGGGAAGGAATCACGGAACGAATCCCAGTTTGTGCGTTGATAACAGAAAGATATTCTGTTAGTAGGAGGTTCATGACTGGAGAGGAAGTGGAAGAATATATTCCCGGACACTACTGCGTGATCAGAGTTGCCATGAGTGCAGAGACGCATAGCACAAAATGAGTCAGGGATGAAGGCAAAACAGCGATCGAGAAAAGAAGCGTTACCGTCAGTGTTACTGGGGAAATGCGTAGGAAAGTCAGTCACTTTCGTGAGGGATTGAGTAATTGAAATGTTAAGGGCTTTGATGCCAGCGAAGTCAATTACATAGTGTTTAAGCCATATGGTATAGTGGGCGCTTAAGTCACCGAACACGAATATGTTTACAAACAGATGTAGAGAGATGACTTTGTCCATATCATTGAAAATGCTATCGAGTAGACAACAGTCTTGAGAGGAAGGGGGACGGTATAAAAAGAAGAGATTGTTTACTTAATTGAAAAGAAAAAAAAAAACAATACAAGCAAAAGCAGAACAAAAAACAACGGGTTTGACATCCAGAAAATTATTACAAAGAACGAGTTTCAATCAGAAGACTCAACTGCAGAGCCAAGTTGGGAGCCATTCCGCGAGTGATGTAAGTATAGTGAGGTAACCGGCTAAAAGACACATTGGGAGGAAAGGGTAAAGGGAGATGCTTGTGTATTCACTACACCCCCCATGTAGATTGATATAGATGGATACAGGAGAAGGGGGCATATTTTCCTGAGACTTCTGCCTTCTCATTAACCTTTATCTCGACCCTTTCAAAATTAGCTTAATAGGAATAAGTTCAGTTAAAATCCCTTCCAGTTCGATACCTAAAGTGATGCCAAATTCTGGAAAGATAGAATGATGTCTCAATGTTTACAAAATATTATGAAACAAAATGGTACGTGTGGTTGAATAATTTTATCTAGAAATATCTAAATATTGTTATTGGAATGCATTTAAAAACGCTACAAACTTTTTCAACCGTACGTTTTCATATTTGTTTTATTTTATAGATATTTTTGTTTGGAAATTCTTTTCTGTAAATTCTCTTTTATTTTTAGTCGTTTCGTCTTTCTCTAAACCTCCATATATTCCAACTTTTATATTCATCTGCACGTTTTCCTTTGTACTTATTTTACGGCATAATTTTATCACATTTTGAGACTTATATCTGGTATTTCCTTTTCAATCACGAATACGAAGCTTGTCTAATATTCTTATTACTTTCGCTCTAGGTAAGGAGCTGTATAACTCACCTGATGAACTAACAGAATTAATACGTCACTGCTTGAAGTGATGCCGGTAGTTCTAAGTCGCACCATTCACTCAAACTAAAAATTAAATGTGTTCATAACTCTATGGCAACGTTATCTCGTTTAGGTGATATCAGAAAGAGACAAATATGGCCTAAGCCCAGAAAGTATAAGATATAACAAATGCCTATGGAGGGATTTTATTCAATATTGCATATGTTAAGAACACATATCAATTTAGTGAAAATGTGTTATCAATAAAGATTCTACGGCTGCGTTTAGCAAATGAAATCGTATTGTGATGGAAACATCTGGTTGAATTCTTGTAAATGAACGCTATCAGTCATATATATATATATATATATATATATATATATATATATATATATATATATATATATATATATATATATATATACATATATATGTGTGTGTATGTGTATATATATATGTGTGTGTGCGTGTGTGCAATATATAAGTATGTGTACGGTGTTTTTAAGAGATAATAAGTATTTACACAAAGAAAGGAGAATGAAAAGCACTAAACCGAAATATTGCACATAGAGATATAAATATGTACACAAGAACACGCATGCTCTGTTACAGAAGTAAACGTTTCTATATGAAGTTGAATTAATAATCTGTACCTTGACGCATATTAATGAGCTGTTTTTTTCCTAATATTTCACAACATGCATTTACAGGTGTATGTGTGTGTATGTGTCTCACACATACATACACATACACCAAGAGAATGATATATCCATATGAAGACCACTTGAAATAGAAAGATGCTGCGTAATATATATATATATATATATATATATATATATATATATATATATATATATATTACAGATAAGTTCTCTTCAAAGTTTTCAACTGATACTATTAAATTCTTGCATTCTTAAATGCAATTAGATGCACCTTTTAAAAATGTTTTAGTATTTTTCCCTTGATGTGTGTGTATAAGTTTTGATCTTATATAAAAGCTCATGTTCTTATATACCAATATATAGATGATAGATATTTTCCCTTATGAAGATAAGTAGTTATATCCGTAGCTATCCTCGTAGGTATGCTCCTGTATCCACCCGGACACAATTATAATTTATGATCTTTCACATATTTACTTTTGCTATTTTTATGTCTCTTCTGATAAACATCGTTTTGCAATAAGATACACTTGCTTTCCACTTTGGCTGGATTCCCAATCTACACATATAATAATCGGTACAAGCCTACGGTTTAGAATCAAACTGACTTCCTGTTAGTTTCCTCAAATACATCGTCTGATGCCCATGGTATAGTATTGGAAAAGAAAACGCTAGTTTAAAATATTGCTTCAGAGACGATATTTCCTAGGTCTACACAACTGAATATGAAGTAAGCAACTTAATTATATGTGATATAATTTAATTACATGATTCTACCATCACAACTCAATAAAAGATAGGTAAAATATTTCGATTTCTTTGCATATATTTTGGTAACTGTAGATAATTCGTCCAAATGTGAATTTGGAAATTCACCTAAATGGAGAGTTATCAGAATAATGCATATATTTCAGATTACAAACTTAATGTCTAAACTGAAAATCAGGCGTTGTCGCTGATGCAATTTGGATTTCATTCATTGCCAATCAGATTATTACTGGCCCGTATTAACTAGGATTATGACATTTTAATGTGGCTTCATATCACACTATATCACCAAATTCACAAACCAACACTTTAATCCATTGTAAGTTACTGAGATGTAAATAATTTCTACTTCCCATGAATGTATGAAAGTAGGAATAATTTTAAAACCGTTTCAATTAATTTTATATACATAAGATAAATAAATTATGTATAGCAACAGATATAAATGTAAAACAATTTTATCTAAAATACAGATATAGAAAGTATTAACTCTCATTTCAGACTTAGAAAAACCCTTTTCATTACAAATCATGCATTAGCCTTCTTCATTGATAGAAAGACATTCTCAGAAGAATCATAAATGAATTTGTTTATGATAAAATTAAATAACTTGATCGTAATATATAAGAAAATAATTGAATAAATAACACTCTAATAACATGATATAATTTTCTATATAATTTTCTCATACTATAATTGTGATATAATTTTATAAAAACAAACTATGTATATGAGGTGCGAGTATAATGTAATTATAGCGTGTTAATATCCCATGAAAATAATTTTATCAAGGAAGAATTTGACACTTGTACAAACCTATCAATATAAAAATTTGAAATCAACTCAACCATCGAACTCAAATCGAATCACCCCCATTAAACAAATCATGTCATCAAATAATCGAAATGAAGATGAGCTACCTTTAAAAATATCCCTTAGACATAGTAACGTTATATTAGCAAAATACTCTTGCTGAAGGAACGAGGAGAATCAGTAAGTCCTGAGAGAAATGTGGAAAACGATAATAGTGAGAAGAACATCTTCCAACAGAAAAAAAAGTTGGATAAAACATTTTAGATAAAAAACAAGCAAATATATTCAAAGGACAACACTGAGATATACTGTAAGAATTTTCCCAATGTATGCGTAGAAAGATGAATCATATTTCCTTAAGTTTCCATGTTAATTATGTCTATTTATATGAGAAACCTGTTGTTTATATGAATGTATCGTATGGGTATGTCTTCATTTTTTAATCATTTCATAATAAGCAAGACAATAAGGTCACTAATTATGTAAGGGGTATCTGAGTGTGAAAGATTATGAAAAAAGAAAACGTTATTAAGAAGAGAGAACAATAAAAGAACAGGAATTAAAAGATAGAAATAAGGATTGACGTTTTTAATTTTAGAAAATCAAATTTGACTGGAAAGCCGGGAGTGAGTTTAACAAGTCAGAAGTGAGATAGAAGCAAATCTCTACATAAAATTTACTGGCATATCAAGCCATTTCAGATGAAAAATGATGAAACCTTGCCGTAAATCTTGCATTTTGTATAGTCTACAAACAAAATAGGAAAATTCATTCGAACAATCACTATGGAAATATTTATAGAAAAGGTACAAGGAACCAAAGTTATGGCAGTGGGAAAGATTCTTTTTGTATTTTATCAAGAATGTCTAAATACTTAGAAGCACCAGACCAGTTGTGACAACATTATCAAATGAAGGGACCAATGATATAACTTATAAATGTGTAAGATAAAGTATATCACAGTTGGAATTTTTAAAAAACTAAGTTTATTTTGTCTCATTTGTTTTTCTAGCAATAATATGCAAGTAGATATGATGGACGCTGTGGTTCATGTGAAGGTGTGACAAGAGTGGTAATACTTTCCCCCTTTTTCGCTTTTTGTCTGGTTTCACAGTAAAAGTATGAAAGTAGTAAAGGCACCTTTCTATATTTTTTTATTATGGGTTCGATGTTAACTAAGGCATTTTCTGTTACTATTATATTTCATTATTGGGTAAGTTTTATTTATATTTTTATATATTTTCATTTTACTGGCCACATCTGCAATTTCTTAATCTCAGCTGTTTCTATTTATAGGCTTTCTTAAAATATATGTAGTTATGATGCGGCTGAATAAATAGCAAAGCTATTTATTATACATACTTATAAAATATTTACAAATTCTCTTCTGCAACAATTAAAAGGCATCTTATCCTTGCCTAACCTTGATTATTTAATATCTGATGTCAACCATAAGAGCAATATTTAACATTTTATATGATCTATTAAGAATTGTGGCAGCTTTGAGGTTTAGATCAGTTTTACTGAATATGATTTACATATCTGTAAAATAATATTAAAATGACAAACACGCATTTAATTTCTAGCGTGAAAGATAATCTCGCGACGGTGTTCACTAAGGTTTTGCTGAATATGCTAGATTATCAATGCAGTTAGATTCCAAATTAAAAGAACCTTATGAATCTCTAATGACCATATATTTTTTAATCTTAACTAGTCAATATAAGTACAAAATTTCTTATTATACTATGTTAACATTTACAAGAATGACTGAAAAAATAATCATCCACAAAAATTTTAATTTTGCGTAGTATTATTAATAATATTGAAGATACCATTCCGACGAAGAAATGTAAAAGTATTGAGAATATATGTCAACAAAAATCGGAAATTGTTACGATAATATACACTGGAATCTACTACTACCTGTCAACCCTCATGTAATATATATATATATATATGTGCGTGTCCGTGAATAACTAAATTAAATTTGAATAATTGCATCAGAGGCGGTTAACGAAGTTGGTTGTCTTTACGGTCACATCATTCACGCTAGGATAAGTGACTTCTATCTTCCGAGGCGACGCTTACTTCAGCAGATATATAATGCTTGAAATATATGCGTTATTACAGGCGTAATATACACTTATCGGTAACATTCAATACCACCAAATTGGCACATTTAATTTTATCACATTCTACAATATCATCTAAGATGTTCCCCAGTGACTGTCTCTTTGTCATTGAAATGGATTCTTTTTTCTGACCGCTTTCAACTTTATTCATGCCCAGAGGGATTACTGGACACCACTTGAGCGAATTGTGAGGAAAGTTCGACCTAACTTGATGTGGTCAGTAATATTTCGCACAGTCGACTCATATAGGCTCTTTTAAAATAGCACTTCCTGCAGGCTACATTCTAAATAGGTCTTGTAGTTCTTCCTTCCTTATCATTTCAAGAAGTCATGTTTTCATCATTTACCAATATTCTGAATATTTACATCGGCGGCTCTCAGATAGTAAGAGCTTGTTATCTAGCTCTTAAGTGCAATAATATGTCATTGATCTTTTAATATGTATATTATTACTTCATATAATATTACTTTTGGTTATACTATTTATAAAAGATAATGGCTTTTTTAAGATTTCATATGAAAATTTGCATCTTTGAAAAATTTCCGAGAAAAAAGATTTAAAACATTTTCAACTTTTCCACATATATATTAAGAAGTTAAAAAAATATTCCAGGATTTTTTTTTTTAATAATGTTCTCCCTATACAAGGACCGCGTGCCACTCAATATAGAGAGATGTTGGATGATGTATGTGTGGTTGCAATTAAGAAGCTCAGTCTATGAAGATTTGTGGGAAATGTCGCCAAGTTGTTGATAACAAAAAAGATGAGGAAGACAGGTACTGGATATGAGTGGGCAAGATAACAGTTGAAAGTACGCCACATATTATTTATGTATCACCCGAAGGAGCTCATAGGTAATCAGTGTAATTTATATAACAGATATACAGCAATTAAAATACGACTGCGTGACATGGTACTTTCTATCTATCTCTCTATATTGTGATTTACAAAGCATTTCTTAGAGTTGACACAGGACAAAAGTATCCTCAGTGAGAATCGAAATCACCTTTGTCGTAACTGATCTTCCTTGATAACTATTACACGACGTCAATGTGGCCTTCCTCTGATACTCTGTCTATCTCACACACGCCCCCTCTCTCTCTTTCTATAAATGTATTAGTTTATAAATTTGTAGAAAAATTTAACATCTTGTATGTATGTGAATCTTAGAATATTACTTCTGGTACAGATTTTATATTAGAATCATGCGAATTTCGGGAGAAAAAAAAATTATTGTGAGACCGGAAACTACCTACACAATAGACTTTTCCAGGCCTATATTAAGTAGGTGACATAGCACTCTACAGAGAGTTATAGAGCGTGACACAGATGGTAGACTTTTTTTTTTCTAAAATTGACCTCTCGGACGCATACCTTCAGATAGAGGTGGAAGAACAAAGTTCCAAATTGCTCTGCATAAACACCCATAGAAGGTTGTACAAATACAATAGACTGGCTTTTGGAGTAAAGGTTGCGTCTGCAATTTTCCAGCAGGTCATGGACGCCATGCTTGCAATTTGCAACAGCCTATTTGGATGATTTACTAGTTACTAGTAAAACTACGACAGAGCACCGGAACCATATAATAAACGTATTCGAAAAGATACAAGAATACGGATTTAAGGTTAAGGAGCAAAAATGTGTCTTTTTCTTACCAGAGATTAAATACTTAGGTCACATTATAAATAAAGATGGTCGTCGGCTGGATCCAGAAAGAGGCAACGCGATCAGAAACATGCCGGCCCCAGATAATTTTCAAGGGTTACAAAGCTTCTTCGGCCTAGCTAACTTTTACCAAGGGTTCATTAAGAACATGCAAAATTTGGAAGGGCCTCTAAACCAACTTTTAAAAAAGGACAAATCATGGTCATGAACCCCGGAATGCCAAGACGCATACGAGAAGATCAAGAAAACTCTTACTTCAGACCTCTCCCTCACACATTTCGAACCTAGTCTCGACATCATAGTCGCAAGTGATGCAAGCTCGTACGGCATAGGCGCTTGCATATTACATAAACTGCCAGACGGTTCGCGAAAAGCTATGGCTCACGCATCAAGATCTCTACTTCCAGCATAGAAACAATATTCTCAAATAGAGAAAGAGGCTCTAGGGTTAATATTCGCTGTGACAAAGCTTCACAGATATCTACATAGTAGACGGTTCATACTGCAGACAGATCATAAACCTCTGATTACAATTTTTGGGTCTAAAAATGTCTGCCAGTCTCTACTGCAAGTAGACTACTTCGTTGGGGAACGATTCTCTTAAACTATAATTTCAAGATAGAGTTCCTAACAACCAAAAATATTTGCCATGCAGACAGTTTATCGCGACTCATTCCAAAAAATACAGAAGTCTTTGAAGACTCCGTCATTGCTACTCTAAGGACAAATTGTGAAATCAAAAACATTATCGCGAGTACCATAAGAGAGCTCCCAGTTACTTTGGCCGACATAAAAAGGGAGTCTCGAGAGGATGAATTCATTCAATCCATATAAAGCAAAATTCGAAACAAAGGCCCCAAAGTGCCTGAAGTTTTTACCCTCTGCGATGATGTCCTACTATATAATGACCGTGTAGTGATTCGAATCAGCCTACAAAGAAAAATACTCAGGGATTTTCACATGGGACATCCGGGGAAGAAGCGTACGAAAAGCCTCATGCGATGCTACGTTTATTGGCCAAACATGGACAAGGACATAGCAGACATGATAGAATCATGCAAAGGATGCGCGCTTGCAGTAAAAGCTCCAAACACGACGTGCAAACCATGGCTCAAAACAGATCATCCTTGGCAAAGATTCCATGTGGATTTTGCAGGGCCTATGGACAACATGTACTACCTCATTGTTGTGGATAGCCACTCAAAATGGCCTGAGGTCCTACAATGTAAAAGACCAATCACAAACTGCACGATCGGATTTCTACACGAGCTATTCGCGCGTTTTGGCGTCGTAGATTGTATAGTTACTGATAATGGCACTCAATTCACATCAAATGAATTTAGAGACTTCTGCAAGTCATATCAGTTGGACCACGTTACAGCGCCTCAGTATCACCCTAGGTCATATGGCCAGGCCGAAAGGTTCGTGGACACTTTAAAAAGGGCTTTAAGAAAGGCACTAGGCACACCGACAGATGGAGTATTGCAACAATTTCTGCAGGTGTATCGGATAACCCCTAATCCGAACACGTCTATGGGAAGCTCGCCTGCAGAAACAATGTTCGCAAGAAAAATCAATTCTGTCTTCGACAAACTTATTCCAGGGCAAGCAAATTTCAAAAAAACCGTATCGCCTCATAGGAAATATTTCAATCCTGGCGATAGGGTCTTTTTCAAGGCGTACAAGAACAATATGACATTCTGGGAAGTGGGCACCATAAAGCAGAGAATTGGCGAACTGGTATATATGGTCCAAGGACCGAGAAACATTCACAAACGCCATTGGAACCACATCAGAAAATACCGTTTGAAGGAATCACTACAAAATACCTGTGAAGAGCCGATCGACGTAATTTTCGATCATTTCGATCTCGAGATGGCCCAAGTCTCTCCTGAAGTGCGACGCTAAGGAAGGAAAAGGAAATTTACGCAACCGCTCGACGTAAGTCCCAAGAGAAAAAAGTATTAACAGTTTTATTTTTTTCTCTCCTTTTCAAAAAGAAAACTCTTTGGAAGGGGGGTATTGTGAGACTGGAAACTACCTACACAATAGACTCTTCCAGGCCTATATTCAGTAGGAAACATAGCACTCTACAGAGAGTTATAGAGAGTGACACAGAGAGACAGTGAGAGTCTCGTACGACTACCAGTGTTGGACACTAACTTATAGTAAGCTCTGCTTACACTATCTCTAACCTGCTGTTAATAGATCTTTCTTACATCTAATCCGGGTTCCGTGTTTTACTTCTGTGGGTCCAACATCAATATTGTTAACCTAAGAATGACGCTGGTAACAAGGGGCAGCGCATAATGAAGATTGCATTCTATGCAGTAGTAAACATCTGCAAGTTCATTTTTCTAGCTTTATATTGAAATACGCAGAATAGAATGAGTGTTGAGGTTTTCAGGAATTGAAAGTGTTGAGGTTTTCAGGAATTGAAAGTGTTGAGCTTTTCTCTAGTTGGACTAGAGAACTAGAGAAACCATGAAGATTATATTAACTCAAAACTTAATGGATTGCAAGACTATATTGTCCCTTTGTGTTCAAGTCGAACATAATTTTTCATAACACCCCAACTGTGAAACTTGAGTCGGCTTGCTAACAACTGCAATACAGCACGTGCCTTCATTATAAATCTTCCTGCAACTAAGATGTTTAGATTTTAAGAAATGGGAAATACTGATATTACAATTAGGAAAATGTAACTAGAACGACTGAAATTGTGTTACTGAATAGAAAAAATATGTACCCGATTGTGGACAATGATTATATTCTCTTAGTTATATTAAAAGTTAAAAATCTTTGAGAACCAATTGTATGAAGACTGGATTTTCTATCGACTGTGTTTATTTCTCAGATAAAAGTCAGATGTAATGAATAAAGTGTTAAATATAAATATTTAAGCTCTCACAATTCTAGGAATTGGTTGCTAATGCACTGAAACTGAAATATAAGACACGGGGAAAATGACAACGTTTGGAGAATTTCAAATATAAAATTATCTGCACAGGATCCACCTAAAATGAGTCAAAAGACAAAGAGTTTTGATAGGATGTGAAGATTTAGGCTATTTGAAAGTCAGTTGTGAACTATTTCCGATCGGTGTAAAAATTGTTGGTATAGCAGGTTATAGCAGTCAGGATGTTTTCAAGAAAAAATACCTTAAAAGCAATATATGAGCTTGGATGGACAAATTCTCACATTAATGTTTAATAGGATGAGAGCCAAGTTATCAAAATGGATACATGTCTATGTATGGATGAAGAAAGGACACTTGATATATAATGTGCCACAAAATAGCAAATATTGAGAACAAACTATGCAAAATATCTCATTAACAAAAATATGAATACATGCAAAATATATAGAAAACAACGTCAGACATTTTTACAGTCCATTAGGTAAAAACACACAATCGTTCATTGACAAAAACTATAATGTTTCTCTAGGTTGAAATTTATAAGATTTATAAAACATTTCCCAGTTAAGCAGACTTCCCAAGCTCATTAACTCTAATTGCTATTACTAGTATTAATGAGATTTCTCTTCCTAACCTTTACATTAATGTTGCGTGAAATTCGATGTTTGGATTATATTAGTATTATCCTTTCTATTTACTAGCGATTTCAGTTTTTGTTACTTTTGTAATTATTGAAATGATGTGTTTCTTATGATTTGGTAAAGCTCTTTGTGATTCCGAAGCCTCATATTTTAGTGTCTGATGAAAAGAGTTATACTGGAAGGTCTAAATAATTCATACCTTTGAAGACTTTTCAAATGTTTGGCCTGAGAAAATGTTAAATATTGATGATAGCTTATATATTTCTAAACAAGATGGACATCATGCATGAAATTCATATGAAAGTTTATCTCCGCTGAGGCTAAGTATACGACGAGTTTTCATCTTACTACTCGGATAAAAGAAAACCTTGCACAACACATCCTTATTTCTTCATGAGATATTTTATAATTGACTCATGCATGGATAGCTTTGAAGGTTTTAGAATATTTTAATTACACATTCCGAATGTTTAATTAAAGATACAGGGTGTGTGCCATCAGTAGTCTTGATTCAATTCTCGATCATACTTTCTGTTTTGGAAATGTTTATCTTATGTGTTACTTCTTTAACACCTGGGGAAGAATACATTTTTTTTATACAAAGTCTTCTTATACTAACATTGAAAACTTTTATCATTAGCCTAAACTACTTATCTGTAGATGTAAAACAAAGGTGCTGTTTTCTGAATCCATACTTTCGGGATGTGATACAGATTCTTTTTACTCATTACTTCACTTTTATATACACAGAACATAGTTTACAAAGAAATTAAAAAGCCAACAGCCTTATTTGCATCTTCACTTGAATTTTATGCCACTTCCTCTATTAGGACAAAGCAGTTAGTGAAGTTTGTTTCGAGATGATAAGATGAATGGATTATTGTGGCTATATACTGCTGTAAGATAAAAGTAGCCTGATTACAACTTTCTATTCGTTAAGCATGTTATTTCAGAAAATATCTATATGCCATCAATGCAGAACTTATCACAATGAAACTAAATTGGATATTTAGTAGTGGACTTCCATAGAATGATGAAAATTTTGACAGTAAAACTGTTATTACTATATTCATCATAATGTGCAAAATTGTTATAACTTTTTTTATGTATGTAGGGATATTCATGACGTGTTATTTTATGCGTAATTTGAGAACGAAATGGAAAGGAGGAAGCTAACAAGAACGACAGGACCTAGAGTTTCTTGACATAATCCGCTCCTCATTGCATGAGATATGCTTGATGTAGCGACTACTAATACTACTACTACTGATACTACTAATACTCCTCCTCCTTCTCCTCCTACTACTAATAATAATGTATGGTTGCCCAATCATGACTCCGAAAAAATAGAAAGATAGACAAAAGTCTGAGAAGTAGATCTTAAAATTATCGCTATACCTATAATAGGTGGAGCATTGTACAGGATGGAAATGGTATAGATAAAAAATAACAATATGCCTGGTAGCCCATGCATACAGATTCAGAAATTATACCGTAGTCCTGCTCATTTACGAGTATCTCCTACATAAAGAAAGAAGAGTATTTTGTACGTAAAGAAAATAATAATGTCAGTATTAATTAATGTCTTGTGTTTGAAGGCGCAATCCAAACTATCTAGTAAATTTAACAAAAGTATATTTTAAATTTTTACATTCGTACTGACCATTCCATTATCGAGAAACATTCTGGTAGTTGAAAAGAAAGTAAACATTATCTGTCAGATCCTATATGTTTTATGTCCTTAGAATCCAGTCTTAAAGTGAAATACTGTTAAAAAATGATAAATACCAGAGATTTATTCAAAAAATTATAAAATGAAAAATGATATTTAGGTTCGAGCGTATCATAGTAGATGTAAATAATCCTGAGAAAATTAAGATTCTTGGAAGAAATGGAATTAAGACCATCAAGGTTTTACTAGATCCTTCAACTATCATAGTACCTCCAGTAACAACAATGGAACGTATGCGCAATTAAGAAATATAATATTAATATTTATTCCAGACTATGACGTAAATATTTGGAAAGTTACGAAAAGCTTTGGTAAATCATTTTTGAAACAATCATAATATTACAGATCAAAAATCTTTTAAAATAATGTAAATACTGAAGGGCTGAAACATTGAGGAAGCATTCTGTCGCATGATCTGCAATGAAAGCAATCAAAAGCTACTTATGTGAAAACTCAATAATAATTTGGATCACCTACAGCTTCGATAACAGATTTATGAAATATATTAATTCAGGATATGTGGGAAAAATCATAGTCAATACTATAAAATGCAGAAGAGTCAAACTACATAAGCAGACGCATGTTTCTGGAAATGATTTTGCCTATTCCTATTCGTAAAATCAATGATGTATAACAATGTATTCTGATTAATTTTAGTAGTGGATATAATTTTACTATTACAATGGAGAGTGTCAAGTATGACATGAATGATACTACATTACTTAATAAATACGAAACCAAATAGAATCCTAAATAAAAAAACAAAACAAAAACAAAACAAAAAAACATGTACATTGGCATGCTAGTTGCTATAGAGCCATAGGAACATATTGGTAAGGAGTTAAACAGAAATCAGAAGAATATAAACCTGCGTAAGAATAAAATAATGTGTTCGCAAGACAGAGAATGGAACAAGAGTTCTCAAAATATTAGAAGTTTATTTGCATGAATAGATGTTTTTACAATCCAGAATACGGAAAACATTTAAGAGTGTCAACAGCAGAAAACATAAACAATTGATTTCAATAGTTACATATTTCTGACATTTTCTAAACGATGATATGGGGACAGAACATTTGATTTCAGGCGAAAGAATCTGATTATTATGCAACAGTTATTGACAAAAGATAAAGATAATTCTTGTTAAATATTGAATATTTTGTTGAGAATACTTGAATAATAATAATAATAAACTGGCTAATTTATCCAAATAAACGAAAACCTGGCATTTGAAAAAAGGAATTGGGTCAAAACTATTGAAAACGATTAGAACTGACGTCATAATTAACTCAAGTGCATGATTAGGCAAACAAAACATCGCTGGCGCGTTTGCGTAGAGGCCTGCGAACAGAAGGTGTAACAGCTCAGAAAAAAAACTGTATTATTCCCAGATATATAAAGTCTACTTTAGGCTAAATGTTGAAAATATCTAAAATGTCTCGTGTATGGTGGTTGACATGTATAAACAGTATAAATACAGCCGAGAAACTTACTGCAGAAAGAAATACGTAGATAAAAATGCTAATTTCATGAATGGATAGGATAAGAACATATAGACAAATCGTGAATTCACAAATCAGGTGTTGATAAACGAAAAGAAAGAAAAAACAGGATTCTATCATATTTTAATACTAACTCATGTCAGCAAATATACGTTAGTTTCTACTAATGAATATTTGTTGACAAGAGTTAGTCACTGAAAACTAAAATTTGTAAGATTCTCGTTAGTTCTATCGCAACAAAGAATAGAGCGAAGACAATTTGAGTAAATATATTGAACCTATCAAAGAATTTCAGAATAAATAGGTATCAGTTTTATGCAACAATCGCGCAATGACAGGAACATTTCAAAAGGCTTTAACAAGAAACTCGAAAAACTGGATATATGAATAAATTCCATTGTAGTTATTCATAAAAACGAAGTATCATCCATCCATTGATAAACGCAACAATTTCGAGAAACAATTGTCAAATGGAAAAAACTAGTAACATTTTGTATAGAAATTTTAAATTATATATCTAGAATAATATATAAATCATTAATATACAAGATCATTTATAAATTGCAATATTTTTACTTACTGAAAATATGCGCCAATTATTCTCTTTTCATACCTCATATTTTTAATCCATTCATACATACTTTTAGCCTTTTAAAATTCAAATGTTTGTTTAATACGTTCTCGTTTCTTCTCTACTGATAAATCATTACAATACAGTAAAAGTAGGTGTAAATGATTGAACTATACATCTGTGGAGTGAAGACGGAAATAAACGACCAAGACAGTCAATCATCAAATGACAAGAAATGTTTTCTGTGTCGGAGGATTCGCACAAATTTCCGGTTAATAAATTAATACTTTGAAAATAAATATTTAACATTTTTCAACCAATGGGGCTCGTTCGCACAGACAAAAAAACAAAAAATACAAAGATTAAGTAAAGTCTGTAGACGAACAATATCAGTAAGGAGATAGAGACGGATATATACAACATGTTAATGACTGTGGCTTCAAAGAAAGTCCCTTACTTATTCACAGGTCTGCCTGACCAATTTACGTGACATGTTCAGTCTTCCTCACCAAGCTACATGGAACTTAACATTTCCTCCTCACTTTATCCACTGCCCCTTTTTTTCACAACTACACACAAAGAAATCACATTACTTTTCTTCTTAACACATAACTACAAACAAGGAACTTAGCACAAGGAATTTAACACTCATACATGCTGAGAAAAAGTTGTAAAATCAAGAAAATAAAAATATTTTATGCATAAAAGCCTTTCTCGCCTTGTTCCATGTGAGTTGATTAATTATCTGCAACACATCTACGAAACATGCATTTGAAACAATACAAGATGATAGCATCATATTTCATAGAAAACGCCATTTTAAAATTTGCAATAAATATAGTAACATAATTTGTAAATAACATTCTAGTGGTTATTTATAAGAAATATAGGCTTGAAACCTAAACGATAAATGTAATAATACTTTTTCAAAACAGCATCGCTTGATTGCAACATCTTACTTTGAACATTGCTTGTTTTAAAATAGAAGAAGCCTCTACTAATAACACACCTTTATTTATAATATTCTGCATCAAAAGACCTACCAGTTTCAATGATTAATATTAAAATAAAAGAAGAAAAATTCTCATTATAAATATTACATTAAAAAACGTGTATAGAGAAAAGCCGGAAAACATGATATAAGCAATGGTGAGAAAACATGACAAGTTTTCCCACGGTCCTTCAAGTACTCTATAGGAATTTTACGTACACAAATGTATATTTACATCCAAAATAACACCATTAATTTACAAAACATTCACTTATAATTCGATAGCAATACTATCAATAGTAAAAATCGATAGTTCCAGGACTCAAAAGCAACTTTATTTATGCGAGAACAGGACAAGTTCAAAACTAAAAAGAATGTATTCACTGCTAAAAGAGGACATCATTTATAGTAGAAAATTAATATTTTAACGCTAAATAAAATGTTTACTGTACCTCATAAACTTCGATTCTGTTTCGCATAATGAAAAATGAAAGTGACGACAGAGTGTGCACATAAACGATTGATTTATCAGTTTTCCATTGAGATTGATGTATGCAAAATTGATTCACAACTATTCTTGCCACCAGCTTTTCTTCATGCTCACAAAAATCAAAGGTTATTCTTAATGAAACTATGATTCATTAAGAAAATGCTGCTCAGAATGATCAGCTGCATGAAGACAAAACGGAATATCTGTCAAAATCTAAACGTAACGTTTGCCACTATATGAAAGGGTAAAATAGAAAAAGCGAGAATGAATTTCAAAACAGTACTGAAACGGTACCGGAGATGTATACGGTGATATGTCTTTTTAATCATTTCACCCCAAACGAAGCAACAAAGCGACTAAGACTCAAAGGATTACTGGGTGTGAAGAAATATAAGAAAAATAAAGGAGTAAGTACATTAAAATCAGAAGAATTAAAAAGACAGAAGATATCGAATGACAATGCATTAACTTTTTGAAGACATTTTTGAAGATCTAGAAAGTAAGAAACTGGAAAAGAATTTCACAAGCGAGATATGCGAGAAAAAACGTTTGTTATAAAACTTTACATGCAGCCCTTTCAACTGTAAAATAATAAGTCTTTGCATCCAATCTAATACTGCACTTAAATCCATAGAATTTATGTACCATGGAGGTGATTCTGAAACATTTCATGTAACATTCGTGACGTTTCAGCAAACACTTGAAGCGATTCTAAAAATAAATATTTCCAAAGTAAACCGAGGACATCACATTTGAAATCTACGATAATGCTAAATTTGCTGTGTGGAAGTAGATATTAATTTGAGTTTTGGGTAAAATTTCCCAGCACATTTTTTGGAAAAATGGAACTGAATAAAGCGTAGAAAACATTTTGTATAATTAAGACATGAAAATTTCACTTACGTAGTAGTAGTAGGAATAATAATAATAATAATAATAATAATAATAATAATAATAATAATAATAATAATAATAATTTTGAAGGAAATAATTTTCTGCTTCTAAATACCAGCTATATGCAGTTCTATTCAATGGATGCTCTGAAGGATTTTATCTTTATTTCTTTTTATAGTCTATACAGATTCATATAATCCATATTTCTATAGTTCGTTACTTTCCACACTAAGTTAGACTGAAAGAAAAAAGACTAGCTGGTAAGAAAACTATGGAAGGAAGAATGTAATGAACATTAAAACATAAAATTCCTACTTTTGAATAGTATGTTGATTTCCAAATGACCTGAGAGCCTCTTATTTCAAGTAGTTGTGATCTTTTCTGTGCTAACATTGATTATCATCATCATCATAATTATAATTATAATTATTATTTTTATTTCTTCTTCCTTTGATTTCTTTTGTATACATATTTCCGTCCGGGACCTGACCAGAGCCTAAGGTCAGAATATTCTTCATGACATTTTCCACACATCATTTTTGTAAAATTATAACCAAAGATCACACATATTTTACAAAGCTAAACTCTTTGCAATGTGCATGTTTTACTTGTGAATACATCTTTTTTGACTTTATTTTGGCTACCATGAATACCTTCAATGTCTATCGGAGCCTTTTCTTATCATTCCGAGATCTCCAAGTACAAGTGGGATTATTGACGTCCTCATGTACCACATTTTTGAGATTTCCACTTCAAGATATTTGTAATTTGATAGTTTTTTTTTTGAAGATCTTCAAACATACATTATAATATGCAGGAACGGTCATATCATTAAGAAAGTACATTTACTTTTTTTTGTCTTTGGTCAAGATATCTGAGCGATTAGCATTTATGTTTCTGTTTATTGTAAAATCCCATAAAATTGTTAAAGGTCTTATCACTGTAACCGAGTCTGGGTTATGTCCATACCAGTTCATTGCAGTTCCATTCCCGTAAAAATTCTGTATATTTCACTGTTCCTTAAAATTTAAATTAAACGATTGATAATCGCGTCTGGGTATTGTCCAATAAGTCAAAATAATAAAAAATGACAACGGCTGGATGAATGGGTGTGAGAATTGAGACAATTCACAAATCCATCCTCTCCCCACTTCCTCAGACTAATAATGAATCTAAAAATATCTCACACAAAATTACAAAATTAAATCTGAAGACTGAAGAGGAAATATTTTCGTGAAAATTTTACAATTGTTAATTTCTCCAACAATAGAAAATATCCATTTTAGAAGTTGCACAATATGCTAAATAAATCTTATGGTCAAGTCTACTTTTAAATTTATGCATACTTCACATTCACTAGCATTATAGATGTGAAAATGCAACACAAATAAATTAGATTTTTTTACCGACTGATAGACAGTATTAAAGTAAACATTGTGTATATCATAGAAATTTTTAAAGTAATTCTTTCAATTTTTAAGAAAATAATTATGTAATTACGCCAACGCCAGTGCTAGTTTATCATAATCGTTGTCATTCAATTCGAAAGAGAAGATATATATATATATATATATATATATATATATATATATTGCAATTCATCAGTCGAAGCGTAGGTTGTTCCACAGCCGAAGTTGGTGCAATGGGAACATAGGAAACCGATGATTGTAATCGCTACCAAAGTCAAACGTTGACGCTGTTATCATTGAATGGAAAGACTTAGACGTTGGGTTTCTTCGAAATTTGCGATGGTTCGATGGTCCATGGTACGCCAATGCGATCAATCCGTAGTACGCTCTAGTGCACCTTTCCAAAAGTAGACTTTACCGTTGCTGGTGTCTGTATATAATTGTCAAGATCGACGTTGATGTCTTCTACTACACAGTAGCTATCCGTACAGCATGCTTCTGGGTATGTCGCTCCATGCGGATGGTGTAGCTAAACCATGCTTCGATGAGCATTAATTCGGTACCAGTCGAGTCAACGCATCTCAGAAGAATAAATAATTTCATGGGAAAATGGCGCATATCCTTCGTAATAATGAACCACTCTGTGAAACATTCACAGTCGAAATTGTAGCGTTGCATATGACACAGAAGAGTGTTCTATTCTGAAAAAAGAACAAAAAAAAAAAAAAAAAACGTAATGCGACCATAGTTATATCTTCACTAAAACATATCACATAAATATATGCATGTTCTCTTCGCAGAGCAGAATATATATCTCTCTCTCTTCGACAAGTAGACCAACGCCACTATACACAGATGACAGCCGTTGCGGACTGGTAACCGAATGCCAATGTTACATTATTTTATTGTATTGCTTTAATTTTTGTTTGCATTATTTTTCCTATTTCAAATACTTGTAGTTGTCGATTTCATTTTCTTTATTTTCACTTCCCATGTCAAATGGACTTGGCTGCCGCATCAGCTGCTTCTGTTTCATCATCTTTTTCTTCTTATTATTAGATTTTGCTTATTGCTGCTTGAGGATTTCCTAAAATATCCATTTACTTCCACAGTTTCCCGAATAGCCGATGTCATTGCTTGGATTTCAATTTCATTATCATCGTTTTTTGTATATCACAGATGTTGTCAGTAGTTAGGCAATTCTTATCCTTTCTCCCTCTCTCTTGCTTAATACTTGTTCTGTTCTATGTTAACATCGCTATGTTCAAATGATTTATTTTTCGTTTTGTTTGGAATAAAAATTTTAAAAATTGCGATTTTGATGAAATGACTTCTTTGTATTTCTTATAATGTATATCGTTTTTATTTTATTCTTAGGACCAGTTTATGCCTTACACTTTTATCATTTTGTTGTAAGATCGAATCCAATACAGCAGCATTATTTACCATGAATAAATATCCTTCTCAAAAGAAGAGAGATATTAGATGTTGTACTCTTATTCTTTATTATAAATATTAATAGATTTAAGCTAAGATTACTTCTGTTTCATTATTTATACAAGAATTGTGTCACTTTGGATATTTAGTAAGTAGAATTAAAAAAATTATATAGGGATTTTCTAAGCGCAGGTTAGATCTGGCATAAGGACTCAGTTGTAATTGTTCTAAAGAGAAAAGATTGCTAACATTACCCCACAACGATGTGCCCCATTGCTAAATGTACATGAAGGTCAAATCTGCCGTGCATTGTGTTCCAAAGATGGAATATGTTACCATGAAGAAATGAGTTCATCAAATAAGTGTGAATGTTTCTATACAATTGTTTTCAAAGATCTATCGGAATTAACACATAAGGGCGGATTCTCACAAGCTATTGAATATTAAGATTTTCAGAATAAACCTAAAATTCTTTATAAATGAAGGCGCGGATTCTCACGAGGAACAAGCTTACCCGTACGTACGCTTGTTTGCTGGAATATCTATTCACAGATGTAGGCAAATAGGCTGAACCAAATTTCATTTGGTGTTTGATTGTTTGATGTATTTGAACCAAATATGATGTATTAGTTTTTTTCCTTTTCTAAACTGCCAACATATTATTACTCTTTTGATGATTAGATTTCCATTGCAGTCGAATGTCCACTAAGCGAATGAAAGAAACTTGCTTGCATACGAAAATTTATAACATGGTATGTGACATGGCGAACAGTATTTCAAGTAAACTTGGTTGTTTTAATGAACGCAATATTGGAATATGTGTTAAAGGTCAATATACAAAAAAAGAGATATTAGGTTGGTGCAAAAAGAATGACGTAATAATGTCGTTTTCTGACGTTAAAAATACGTCAAAAACGACATTATTACGTCATTATTTTTGCACCAACCTAATAGCTACAGTGTGGGATAACATAAATCAGTTTTGAAAATAATCCGTTTTCTCGTGTTCAAATAAACTTGAACACTCTTCAAATCTGATGTAATTATATTTACGTCATCCGGTTTGACATATGTTCCTCATGTTGTTTAATGAGTAACAAGTATAAAAATAAAAAAAATAATATCGTATTTGGATTATTACCGAAACAGTTTCAGCCATATTGTGAACACACTTTCTTTTCCTATCCTGTAACGATTACATTAACATACATTTGGTCGAAGATATATTTTATCTTACTTAATTAGTTAAATCCATTTTGGTGCATGATATGAAGAAATATTAATTTTAAAATCTATTGTTAATATTAATGGTTATAACATGCGTAATATTATGTACAAAAAGAGACTCTCTACTCCTATAATAACACATTTTTAAAGTCTGTTTTATCATTCATGGCACATACAGGGGTGAATTATAAAGACAAACTTATTGTAAAATAAAATCTGCATTTTGGTATGATGGTGATACGAACTGATATATTTCCCAGTAAAAAAAAAAAAAAAGTAATTATATATTATACTAAATTTAGCACAAACAAATTAATCATATGCAATAAAATGTTAAAGTATTTATACCAGTGCGTGTTCGCCCCTTTTTATAAAGTCAACCACACAACGAAATACCTGATTTTATCACAGTTAATATCAGTTTGTTTATTTAAATCATCTCTTAGGATAATCTTGATGAATTTCATCTTAACATCAAGAAACTGATTAGAAACCTGGAAATGATCAGTATAAAAATAAATAGACATCTGTATATATTATTAAATGAAACACACACACACACACACACACACACATATATATATATATATATATATATATATATATATATATATATATATATATATATATATATATATATATATATATATATATATATATATATATATAACACTTAATAAGCTTAATTTGTGATAAACGTGATATTTAATTTTTCACTACGGCGAACTAAATAAAAACGTAATGTATACGAAAATATGATTAAATTACATTATTCACATTATTCGGACTATTGACCTCATATTTGTCGCCATATTCATTACAACGTTTCGGCCGTTGTACGCTCCGACCTTCTTCATGTGGTTGGAATGTCGAACTGAACCCTTTATTTCGCTCAATCAGATAAGCTGTTCTAGTTCCACGTGCCATGTTTTTAATGGATGTCAGTTATCAGTTATCTCTTATCCCCTGTTAATTTCCCTCTAAATGTTCTCCACTACCTTAACCGGGTATTGAACTTACACTCTTTTGGTCCTGTCACTGGATCTGACTAACGCCTTTATCCACTGTGCCATGTGCCCATCTGTGTATGCATTTCTAGGAATTATTAACCTAATGTCTTCAGCAATCATTTTTTACCGGTTCTCATATTGCAATTTTTGCTGTCATCAAATGTTGTTTTTACCAGAGCTCGTATTGAAATTTTTGTTGTTATTATCACTTTTCTCTGGCACTCCTTATTACTGGTTCCCATATTTTATTCATGTCTATGCTTGGTCGGCTCTGGAGATTTTTGTGGCCTAGTATATGTGCTGATTCCTTAAGTTTACGAATGTTCCAATGGTGTTCTTTGTCTATGATCTCAAGTTGATTCCACAAAGGGCGGTGATCTCCCTTCTCTCTATATGGTCAGCCACGCCTGATTTTTCCACTTCCCATCGTGTTACAGCTTTCTGGTGTTCTTGAAGGCTGAGTGTTGTTGTCCTCCTTCTGTTGTACACGCCTATCCCAGTTTTGGGGGGCTGCTACCATGTACCCAGGTAGTTGTTACTTTGTAGGGTACTACTTATACTGACCGATTCTTTATCTAATATCTCTAACATATATAGGCGGGTACAAGAGAAGGACAAAGACACTCAGAAAACAGTCTGCCTGCCTTATGTGAAGGGGTTATCAAAGAAAATACAAAGGATCCGCCGTCCATATAATATCAGGACAACCTTCAAAAGCTTGATGACACTTTCCAGATATCTCTCCCGAGTAAGACACCCATAAAGGAGAACATGAATAAAGACTGTGTGTACGCCATCCCGTGCAGCTGGGGAAAGAAATATAAAGGGGAGACAGGCCGCCCCCTTAAGGTAAGGCTTCAAGAACACCAGAAAGAACTCTGGTAAAAACATCATTTTATAAAAGCAAAAATTGCAATATGAGCACTGGTAAAAAATGTTGCTGAAGACATTAGGTTTATATTACCCAGAAATTCATACACAGATGGCACAGTGGATAAACGCGTTAGTTAGATCCAGTGACATGACCCAAAGAGTGTGAGTTCAATACCCGGTTAATGCAGAGAAAACATTCAGAGGGAAATTAACAGGAGATAACTGATAACTGACATCCATTAAAAACATGGCACGTGGAACTAGAACAGTCTACCCCAGTAGGCGAAATAAAGGGTTCAGTTCGACATTCCAACCACATGAAGAAGGCCGGAGTGTACAACGGCCGAAACGTTGTAATAAATACGGCGACGAAGATGAAGACAATAGTTTTGAATAATGTAAGTAATGTACATAGTACCTCATCTCAGAAATATAGTCAGATGATTAAATAAGATGAATGCTGATATTCTCACTTAAAATAAAATTATTGTTTATAGTGTTACAGTGGACGTATTGTAAATAAGATATGCTAGAGGACCTTGAAAAATACAGACATTTACTAAATTCAAAGTCATCCTTATATCGAAGTGCACTGTCAAAATTATAAAGGGATTTAAGTATCAAGTGCAATAATGTAAAATCTCAACGGAAATGCTTTTAAGAATTTTCCATGGAATATTATTTCTCTTATTTATGAATTTGTATTTGATCAGAAAATTTGTTATAAAGCACTTTTGAAGTCGTCAAGAAATATTATCGTCGATAGAAAAATACCTATGCCCTGTCTTATAGAGACTATTACTGCTGCCGTGAAATTAATATTACCTTAATATCAAAACTGTTTTTCTTATCTTAGAATACTATAAACACCACGGAAATCACAATGGCTAAGTTTATGTAGCAATATGCATTTGATAGTGTAACTAATAAAGAATGGCATAACTTTATTTTGTTAACAAAAATCTAGTGATTAGGCAGTGATGCTTTCGAACATATTTTAACCTCTTTGTATATCTGAAAAATGTTTGAGCCGCTTTAAACTTGAGACTGACATTTTATTTCGTGTCACGTGATGAACATTCCTAAATGATTATGAATTCTACTTTGTTGTATATATTTCGTATTTTAGTGTTATTAGGCCGTTATTTTAAAAGCGTATTATTAAGCGAATGATTTATCCTCCAGTTATAATATCTTTATTATCTTAGGCTACATATTATTATTGCAGCAACGTTCGTTTCTTTTCTACTTATGGTTTTATGCCCAAACAAGTGGTATGGGAATTATGAAGCTATAAAGTTCTGCAAAATCGATCAATGTTGAATTTGACCAACAATCTTCACTGATCATATTTATCAAAAGATGATCATATATCCTGCAAGAAAACTCGCTGAGTAAAGAACGCAATGAAGATAGAAAATTAAATTCATGCTGTGATCAAATAACATAGTCACAAAGTTATATTAAAGTTCTTGTTTTTCAGACTAATTAAATCTCGGCACCGCTTTCTAAATTATATGTAATTCCAACTATTGTTTGAAGACAATTTTATTACACTATGGTTTATATGCAGTTTATTTTTAGTAAATGGTTTTACACACTAGAATTGGCTACAATTTTCCACTCTCGTTACTATTGTGAATTATTCAAATTATTCGATGAAAATATCGGCGAATTTGAAACGATAAGTTGGTTAAAATTCCAAAAATAAATTTCTTTCACCGTAGGTACATATACACGATTTTAAATTTGGCAGATACAATCTCCTTATTTTCTGTGCAGTTTTCCTTCAATATGTGACCATCATGCTCCCACCAAAAATTCTTATCTTTGTTAGCTCTTACCAATAATCTATTTACAATTCGTCCCATTCCATATTTGTCATTTACTGAAAATTTTTAGGGCAACATCATTCCTTGTTTACCTTTGTCTGCATTGTGTTTATCATTGATAAGTTTTGTTATATCTGCAAGAATAAATAGTTCTTCATATATTTTATCTATTGGGAATTAACTATTGAGATAAAGCGTATATGAATTGTACTTTTCTTATATGCGATAATAATATCTGTGAACTTAATGTGCAGAATAATCGTTTTAAACAATTTCAAAAAGTTGTATTGCTAATAATTAGTGTTTGGAGATCTAATAACCTATCAGCCGACCTACTAGAAAACTGTCATAAGTATAGTCTTAACCAAGGGAGACACAATATAAACAGAGAAATGGAAGAAGACACGTACACAGACTGTTAATAAATGAGGAACGCAAGCAGAGGATTTTTTAACAAATATAAAATTACCATATTTATTTGATATTATATAATATACAATGGCATAACATTTACTGAAAAATTCACATCAGAAATTTCGTTCTATATCATTCTATATAATGCCCCGTTCTATCAAATAATTAAAAAAAAATGAAATGTTTCCTTCTTATGTCTTACGCATATCCAATGATATTAAGACATTGAGAATTACAGGTAAAGGATAAAGAATTACACATTGGAACGGAATTTCCCAAATGTAAAAGTAGAACACTCTACCATAAAACCGGGACTAACATATTAACCTGCATAATATAGTCAATGTATACAAGAACTTCATGAAGGATCTTATAACTAACAGAAACAGTAAGTATGTTACTTCATATCATAGTACTACGATAAAACTAATCAGTATAGGTCGAGCGAACGTTTGAATCAAAACAAGCACGGATTTTTCTAGTACACACACACACACACACACATACATACACACACACAAATATATATATATATATATATATATATATATATATATATATATATATATATATATATATATATATAGCATCGTATAGATGAACGTATATGTGCGTTTCATTCTGCCTTACGTTTTGAAGTCATCAGTCATCAAAAGCATTTAACATACTAGACTGTTTACATAGACATGTATGCAGTATCGTCTTCTTATCTCAGCCAATGCAACGTATAACATCTACCAAATGAATAACAGAAGTATTGCTTATTTAATGAAAGATCGCCAGAAATTAATTCTGAACGGAAGATATGAAGTGAAAAGTAAATTTCTTTATAACGGTTTGCCCTATATTGAGTGCAAATTTCTGGTTCAATTATGTGTATTGATTAGTGTACAAATGGTGAATATATGCGAGTAACATTTTTGTCATACATACTTTGACTAACCAAAATAAATTGCGCAAGTTCATCATGACAACAATATATATTTGCAAGATATTTTGTTTAAAACAAAATAATTTTCTGTGCTATTGATATTCAAATAAAGATCCAAATATTGAACTGAAATTAACATTAACATCAATAAAAATAATTCTATTAGGATATAAATCTACATTTATTTAAATGATACGCATATATATATATATATATATATATATATATATATATATATATATATATATATATATATATATATAATGACTGGAAGTGAAATAGAAGTGATACGGATATATGTTTTACTTTTGTCAAGATTAAATGTGCTGGTAATATAAGGGAAGTGAATATATATTGTTTTTGAATATTTTATATATTCAGACATTTTAGAAACTGAATAAAAGACGGGAATTAAAATTACTTATTTATAGACAGAAGCAATTTATATTTTTATTAAAATACTATATAATGAAATCTTAGTTCAATTTGGTTTTGTGTTTGCTGCCATTTCTAAAAGTCTATTGACTTTATGCAGTTTCAGTATACATATATTATCCTGAAAAGGTAAAATATAAAAAAAATTAAAATGGTCAGGAATCAATTTTAGGACGTATATAAAATAAAATGTTTGTATATTTATTGGTACTACATTTCGTAACAAAGAAGGATAATATATTTGACCAAAGCTTGAAGTAAATAAACAGTCATTCGTAATAAATTTAAAGACCCGTTTTACTTTCAACTACTTGAATAAATGTTCCCTTCATTTACTGAATGAATTAATTAAAATGTGTATAATTATTTGATAAATATTTTACCGTGCTTTTCCTCATAGCTTCACAGGAGCCCATCATTTTATAAGCTTCATTTTGTAAATGTTTCAGTATAAAGAAAAAAAAATTCCTACCCACCGATTACTTTAATAACTTAAATTTCACTAGTTTAGGGATTCATGTTCGCATAGATTTCATCTGATATTTAAATATATTACATTATGAGGACACATCATAAGTAAGGTTATTTTCTTATCAAGCTGAAGAGTCTTAAAAACAAACGGAAAATAAGTTATGTGAATGAAAAAGCACCGACATATTACTTAATTATTATTGTTCCTGATAACATCAATAATTAATTATTTTGCCAAAGCTGTTTTCCTGAAAAAGTAACCTAAACATATATATGGCATTAAATAGGCTTGCTTATAAAATTATATCAAATATTTTCCTGTGAAGTGTACATTTCCACGAGCATCATTATGTGATTACTCTCTGAATTCGTCAAAGATAATTTCATGGATTACAAAACGGTTTGGGAATTCCTCAGGCTTTTAAGCGATTTTCAAAAATGTGTGTGAAAATGATAATTGATCGTACTTAGAGTTGAAAACCTCTTACTCCAAGCCAATAAGTAAAATGGCAGTTTTATTTTAAAAGAACTGAAATTAGTTTTGAAATTATTTAGCCGAGTTTCCAAAAGAAAGAACATAAGTTACATAGAAATTTCTTTAAAAAACATCGCTTTTATGCCAGCGGGGGAATCCATTAATAAAGTAACAAGGGAAATATAATCACATGCTGTAAATAACGTGTCGAACGTAAATGCCTCTTTTGTCATTAAGTCGGAAAACTGCCAGCATCCGACTGGATAAAAATCAAAGACGTTTATTTAATACTCAACAATGCATGATTCTTTAAGAATAACCATAGACCCATACACACACACCTGCGCGTGTATGTATACAGACAGATACGCATATATATATATATATATATATATATATATATATATATATATATATATATATATATATATATATATATTTCATTTTTATTCTCCATAAAATGTTACCGAACTGTGGCTAAAAGGAATTGCAGAAGGTCTTAGAATTGTATCCTTTCTTTAAAAAACAAATATGTAAGCAAATAATATGTCCTACAATAACCCAGAAATGCAGTAGCTCTTCAGTTTTGTAAAGGCGAACCTCGCGCACACACATACACACATACACACAAACACACACATACACACAAACACACACAGACACACACATACATATCTACACAGTGTGTGTGTGTGTGTGTGTGTGTGTGTGTGTGTGTGTGTGTGTGTGTGTGCACTCGCATACATATGTGGGGGTGTAAAAGATTTATTTCTATCTTTCAAGTATCTTACTAGAAAATCAATTCACTTTTACAAAAAATTGCTGCATATCATTTTTTTTTACACCTTCGCTTTATGTACCTTCAACTGCCTTGTCTATCGACAGTTTCACATATACAATCACTTAACAATATAATGGTTATTATGGGTGTAAAGCACCCACCTGAACAGTACAAACTTGTCACATTTACTTTTACTCATTCGTGCGTATACGTGAGAATTCACATTTCTTGGTCTCTAATACTGTTAGGGCAGTGATAGTAAAAACTATGTGATCAATATCGTATATATATTCAGATTTATGACCGCCTTAACCATCGCATTTACCAGAGGTACTATAATTTTAATTTGTTTAAAATGTATCTAGTTTTATCTAAAATGTGTACATAATTTTCCAATCTATATCAACTGCAAAATATATTCGTTTGTGAGATCGTTTGGTTGTTAACATAAGGGTGACTTTCTGCGAGAATTTAAGCGACAAGTTGATGATTTCATACATTTTTGAATTAATTTATTTTACATTTAATTTAATTTCAATTATCAATCAATCACACATGATAGCGTAATCAATAAGAAATGGCTCACAGATATAATTCACACCTGAAGCAATGTATCAATGAATGATTATACAAAAATGATTTGTATGAACGTAGTAAATGTTAATAAACCGACAGCGGATGTTACAAAATATAATCTAGACTTTTAGAAACCTGCGACACGGGTAGTCCAATGATGTAGCGAATATATTTTTCTTGTGGTAGCACTGTCTCTGTCTAATGCTGTTTTGAAATACAGAGCTATCCATCTCTTAGATTAATCTTCTTCTATGCTCCATGTTCCTTCAGGAAGTTGTCAATCGCCATTAATTCGCTCAATGTCGCCTGAGAGATGCTTTATTTTCTTCTTTCTCTCTTACGTTCGAACTCTCCCGTCAGTATCACATTTTCTAAGACCTCTTTCCTCATTATCTGCTTCAGAAATTTCAACTGTCTCTTCCTGATATAAAGTGTAAGCCTCCTTTTTGCTGCCACTGCCTCTAGAACTTCGCCTGTTCAGTTCACGGTAGTCTCAACATACTTCTTTAGAATCACATTTCTGTTTCTTTAAGTTTCACCTAAGAGGAAATTATTCAGCATACAATGCCATACAGGAGCACTGATATTACATAACAGTTCAGTAATTGTTTCTTTGATTCTAACGATATTTTCCTGATTCTTAACTAAATTAAACATATTATAAATGGGGTTTTGAAATAAGTTTTCCTTCTCTTAAACTGGCTGTTATCAAGGCCAGAGGGAGCAAAAAGCAACGGGCGAGGAAGATGGATAACATGATCATCATTTCGAGGTAAACAATTCAGTTTTATGCGCAGTTATCTTTATTTTTTTAAAACAAAATGCTAAAATTGTGTAATTATACAGTAATAAAATTGTTTTAAGTTATATTTGATTATATATCTATTATTAAAGGAAGGAACTTGCCTAATATAAATTATTATTCTGCAGTTTTATCATGTTAACCTTTGGAAAGACACATGTGAACACGTATACACATAAAATAATAAGATAAACGGAAATGTATTCGGGCCGTAAATTACATTCTTAACGTTCCTATTGTGATCTGCTGAGATTTATCTACTCAGCGTGAGTACAATTGTTTAATACCGGATACGCGAATTGATAAGTAATTGGAAATATTTATCCTATAAATGCCTATCTTATCTCTTATTAATTTTAATTTTATAAATAAATCTTTCTTAAATCTATAATCATATATCTATCTATCTATCTATCTATCTATCTATCTATCTATCTATATATATATATATATATATATATATTTATATATGTATATATATATATATATGTATGTATATATATATATATATATATATGTATGTATATATATATATATATATATATATATATATATATATATATATATATATATATATATATATATATATATATATATATATATTAAGTCACCCAGATTACGAATTTGATTTTATGTATTTATTCGATGTTAATTTTCGTACTGGGATTAGTTCATAAGAAATTTACTCAGTAAAGTGTGCCTCCCATTAACGTGTATAAAATCTAATAAAAAATATTCTTTTAATCTCCGTGATCAAGAAACGGTACATCTGTAGTCTAGCAAAAACAATGCAAATTGGTTATTCCTGGTTATATTTGCTATTGTACAACTCTTAATATTGTAATATAAATTCGTTTATAAAGGCGTTTATCGAAAAATATCCGTCATTACTTATATGGTTATAAAAAACATCAGTGTTAATTTTGTTTTGTAATCTTCGGCATTATCTATAGGTTACACTTACAAGAAATATATTACTAGCGTTCTGTTTTTGAGAGTGTGGGCGTTTATGGTTTAATAGTTCACTATTTAGCAATAATAAATGTTCTGAGATAGCCAGTGCATTTCATGTCCTTACATAGTTCTTTACAGTCTATCTCTGTTTTGTTACTGTTTGGTGTCTCCATTACTCAATATTTGCAGTTATTTCTAAATGGACGAATTTAATGAGATGCTTCTGCTTTTGTACGCTCTACTTTGTGCGTCGCTATTCTTCTAGGCAGTTGCTATCTGTAATAGGCCAGAATTTTAGTTACTGAAGGCAACTTTCAATCTCCGTATCACCATGACCAAAAGGGGATCTAAAATAATTTTAATGTCTGAACATTTTCAATAATGTTTGGAAGTGAGACGGACCGAAAAGTGTGATATTAACGTTCGGTATTTGTACAATGGCTTCTTTGCTAGTTTATGTATATATACTGATTTTATTTTATTTGTTTTATATTTAAAGGAAGAAAAAAAACACCTTTTAAATTCGAAAAATCAACATAAATCAGATAATGTGTAAAGGATTATGAATCCTTGTAAAAAACACCAGGGTGATGAAGTACAAACATGTGCAAATATTTACCTCTAGTCACAATTAATTTCATGAAACGACATGCGGCTATATTTTATTAGAAGTCATAGTTACCGGCTTCAAATATATAATAGTCTAAGTACTTTAGTGATTTTATTTTTATTTATTCACATAAATGCTATCAAAAGTAGGATATAAAACAAACTTTGTTCTAACGTTAGGAAACGGCACAGTTTATAGAATAAAGAAGTTAATAAACATTGGCCCATATGATTGTGTGTTGAATTAAATGTCTATTTTGGATTTCCCATTTTCTATGCTTATTTTTATTATATATTTTAATTAGCTTCCACTTGTTTTTGTTAAAATTTAGAAATCATTTATGTACTTTTGGAATGTATTCTCTCGTGTGAATTAAATAATTTCAGATTGAAGTGATCGTAAATTACTGGTCATCATTATATTTCCATATTAACTATTGATATTTGTATGCATATTTCGTATTTAATTTCGATTCACACTGAAGAGATATTTTAATCTCGATTGGAGATTTTATTTATTATGCTTCAAACTTGAACTTCAAGTAGACAACATTTTATTTTTTTCTCATATTACTTGAAGCAATATTGCCAGGAAAATTTGGTCTTTTCCATTTCATTGTAGATGAGATTTTACGTTAATATGAAGCGGAACAAATGAAAATAGCATTTGCTCTCAATCATTTCGGAAAGTACATCTTTCAATGCCACCTGTTCTTACTGATTAAGTAAAAATTGTTTTTGTTTTGGCAGACGATCAATTGTAACCAAAACTGCTCGTCGCCGTTGCATTTAAGTTAATCTGTTACACTCCCATATTAGAGGTGTTTTATGTTACATTTATCAGGTATAACAGAGTCAATCAAAATGTTAATACAGAATGAGCTATGTGATATAAATGGAAGAGAATGAAATGTGGAATGAAAATTATGATTGGAAGATGGAAAGATAAACATTCACCATGAGTTAAATGTTGAAGTCTTCTGTTCCAAAACGTGGCAGTTCTTTGTAGAGGAAATGTTTGCAGTTTGACGCAGTATGGTGGCGTGTCGTAGCTGTAAATATCTAAACTGAATAACAATGGACTTCATCTGAACATAAGCCATAGAAATATTTAGAGTGCAGCAAAAACTTCTAAATTTACCCCCCTTGGAAAAGATATTGAGATCGAAAAATAAATATTCCTGTTCTAGCCCAAGTAAACGATTTTAAACTCTATCAAGATTTGAACCTGAATATTAAGTAACACCAGCCTGGATATGAAATTACTTCTCCATATTTGGTCTGTGCTGAGTCTTGTAATGATGAAGCATGACAGAAGCGATAGGATGAGCCGACAATTTTTCCAGTACATTTAGAGATAGATTGTTAATATGAGCTTCACTTGAACTTTGGAATGGACATGAGACCCTGCGAGAATTGTTACGTTAAATGTGTATGGTTTTTTTTATTAAATGAAGCATTTTCAGACATTTAAAAATAAGTTTACTCTATTTGTTTCATATGAAATTTAGTGTCTTTTTCATTGTACATAATTCTACTGCCATTTTAGAGCGATACAAAATAGTATGACATTAATGAAGTTCCACATGAAGTTCTGCGCAAGAACTTCCCTAAAACTTATTACCCTAAATGTTATTGTATGACTTGTTCTTCTAAGCTATTATCAATCACCAAATTTCGCTCCTTTAGGTAGGTTAAGACATTTCCAAACCCTCATACGAGAGCAAATATTAAGTATATTCCCTTTAAATTTAAAACAAGTCGCATCATATTTAAATTGGTATTGTTATAGTCTAAGGCATAATGAAGGTCACACAACGCAAGCAAGACATTGATGAAAATCATAAGAAATAACTGCAAAGAAACAGAATATCAATAGGGTACGACGAATTGTGCATAGAGAGATGCGTACAGAAAATATGCAGAGCAATACTGCATAAAATGATGAAACATAGACGGCAAGAAAAGTACTCTGCGATAGAATATTTCAATTATAAAAAGTAAAGGATCATAACAAAATCAAAGTTTACCATAAAGAAAGAATGGCTCTTTCACGAAGACAGAGGAAATAAATTTACGATATGTAAAAACATGGAAGCCTAAGTATTTAAGCTGCAATAATATTAATAATGTCTATAATTAACAGAAATAAAGCAGAACGACTATATGAGGTCTTGTTAAAGATGCTGACAGCCTTAGAAGATTGTATGATAGACAAAATTACTGTGAGAACAAATGGCGTAAATGCTAATAAAATAACCTAATTAAATATAATTTGATGGTGCTGCCATTGAATACAGGTGCAAATGAATGCGAAATCAATCGAACAAGCATATTGATAACTAAGCTTATATTTATGGTTCTAATGGATGGCGGTCTTAAAAGAAGTTAAACTGAAATACTTCAGCATTGTAGCTTTATTCAAAATAATGGAAACAAAAAGAAAAAAAAAGTTACTTTCTATGATCAGAGTGCACAACAGGAACGTATAAAAATCTTTATTACAAGAAGTATTTTATAAATTAGGATATGAAGCACTATTTGAAATAACATTCGAATAAATTGTAACCTCTGCGGAGGGAACGAGTTCAGTGAATAAATCAAATTCGAAAGAAATATAAAACGTAAATTTATTAAACCTATCCAGTTAGATGATCCTATGAGAAGTGTAATTCATGTTATTAATCGTAGACATAATCTAAACATATATATAACATACGCAGAGTTCATTGCTTTGATGGCAGTCTAAGACTGAAAATTGAAAAAAAAAGTTAAGAAATAAAGAAAAAAAGCAAGAATAATAATACATAATGTAAGGGTTGCCAGTATATAAGAAACCGATACGGTATCAGGTTGGAATGGAGGATATCAAAATCAAGCCCATGCAGAAACTATGTGGGTAATGTAGTAACCTGATGAAAATTATGACATAACAATCCGAAGTGCATAGAAATAGCGACATAAACTTTTCGGGATTAAGAAAATTATGACAAGAGTGAAAAATGATAAAAAAAGAAACTTCAGAAGTGCAATATAATGACTAATCCACTAGGATAGAGAATTTCCGAGAGTCTCTTCACAGAAAAAGAAAATTTGTAAGTCACCGAGATGCTGTTCCAGTGAATAATGCTGAGAATCCCAGGAACACAATACGTGTAGAGAACATGTAATTAAGTAATATCGGAACAACAAGGAAATTGGCATTTAGAATCATAAAGAGACATGTGAAACCTTTGGTACATATAACGAGAAAAATGATTGAATAAGTTAATATTCACAAGAAATATTGAAGGAAAGAAGAGCTGAAGGAAAATGGGGGTGTAAAGCGTTTGAATGAATGACTTTCACAACAAAGATAAAGACGCATGGTGAAATGGCGCAATTAATTAGGTTGGTGCAAAAATAATTTCGTTTTCTCACATAGTAACATATGTTAGAAAACGAAATTATTTTTGCACCAACCTAATAATTAGAGCATTAATTTTATGGAGAACCACATTATTAATTTGTTTTAAAATGATAGTTTCTAATAGATGATGCGAAAAACTTGAATAAATATGGGTTTCATAATATGATCTACATATATGGTACGCAATCGCGTATTCTCTTGAGGGAAAAGTCCTTCCCTAGCATGTGAAACATGTCAAGAGCATGACCGGTATTCAAGAACGCTTTCAGTATAGACCCATCAGTACACTCAGTAACATCAGTAAGCTTTTTGACGACATAATCAAGAAGGTCGTCGAGTACCTAGATAGGTACAACCACTTGAGCGACTGATCCACTGTGGATGACCTAACAACCATTACTCACAGAATTAGTAAGGCTCTTGACGACAAACAGTCGAGAACCGTAGCATTAGATGTTTCGAAGGTTTGGCACAGGGGTTTGCTACTCAAGCTCTCTAGCTATAGATGTGTCTTCTCAGTTATGAAGTTCTTTTTACAAGTTAGCTCCATGACATTTGTTATTGGTGTACTGGCGCTCAACGCTGACGCATCCAGGAGTCACTTCTCGGACCAACCCTGTGTTTGATTTACATAAATGATCTGTCTACGAAAAGACTCAGGTCATATGTAAACATAGATGCTGATGATAAAACGATATAATGGTGCACTTTTAAAGTGATTCATGATCAGAGATTGGCAGCTGATCTCAATTGATCTAGCACTAACTTCTCAGTAGGAGAAAAACTGGATGGTTTCATTCATTGCCTCGAAAACCAAACTAGTTTTATTCCATCATCGGCGATCGGATAATGAACTACCAGGAGTTACGATGAATGGATGTCCCCTCGAGGAGACCCTGTGCCTTGATAGACTATCGGGTCTTAATCTCACACTTGACCTAAAATGGAATTTATACATATGATCTATCGATAAAGATGAAGGAAAATTTTCGGCTCCCTGTAATATTCCAGTAAATGCCGAATTCCTCTTGCTATCCTCTACATTCACAAGAGTCAAATAAGGTCAGGAATAGAGAACTGTTATTATATTTGGAGGTTAGGTGCCCACTCCTCACTTTCCAGTCTCGATAGATTTCAAAAGCCTCTCCAAGTTCTTGTGGGTGACACATTATTTTCCACCCTCCAACCATCTCTCATGTGGCAAGCCTCTCTTTGCGCTATCAGTACTTCCACAGAAAGTGCTCGGACGAACTACGTTCCTTGGTTCCTCCAATCCTAAACTTCACGGCTAGGATCCGCCATGCAAATTACACTGTAGTAAAACACCCACAGTCCCTCCGTATTCTAGAATTAAGTTCCACTTGAACAACTTCTTCTTGCGAGTCACTGCTCTGTAGAAGCCACCCTCAAGAGGTGGTTAGCCAAATCACTACAATATTAACATGTTCAAGTCTAGGGTTAAATATAATCTTCATCTTCTACCGTATAAACTACCTCTTAATGTATGACTCTATATCGTGTGGCCCCTGGGCCTTATACAGAGCCAACCTCGCTGTAAAAAATAATAATAATTAGGTCATACAAAAAGTTTAATATAGCAAACTATTTTTTCAGACTTTATATTGCCCGTATACAATGGTTAATATATATACTAGTCAATTGCAGAAAGGGAATTTTGTAAAATTTCTTAGATGAGATAAACATTTTATAGATCAGAAGTAGTAATTTCGAAAATTATAGAAAATATATAAGGAAGGAGCTGAAAATTGCATCGTCCAAACCACCCCCAAAACTCTTGCCAAATTGGCAAAGATTTTTAATCCCTTCTAAGGAGGGAATTAATGCATTTTTAACAACTCTTTGTGGATATCCAGGAAAAAAATTTAAATAGTTTTAGAAAATACATATTAACGGTCTGAACGATATATATATATATATACATTCCTTCATATATATATATATATATATATATATATATATATATATATATATATATATATATATATATATATATATATATATATATATATAAAAGGCTCAAACATTAATATTCCATGGTTATAATTTATTACATTGAAATCGTAATCACGATCCAATTCATTAGACCTACAAATTCAAAAATAAATCGGAAATATAACTCCGGGTATAAAGAACAATATTTTAATGTGGAGTGGGAGTGGGAAACAAGTGTGGAATGTGAATGTCTGAAAGCTCTAGAGAGAGGGTGTAACAGAAGAAAAAAAGAACAGGAAGCACTAAAGGTAAATGCGGGGACTAAAAGATATCAGAGAGAAGTTTTAAAGAGAAGCTTTAAATAACGGTTTAAAAGAGTGAGATACAGATAAATATGAATTATTTCTCAATGCATAATTCGCTACCGATTCACTGACCTAAAATTAAAATTAAAAAACAGACACCGGAAACTCGTGGTTACATTATGCACAATAATAAACAATATAGAGTCCTACCTCCATTCTATCCTCTTGGGATTATATATATATATATATATATATATATATATATATATATATATATATATATATATATATATATATATATATATATATATATATAAAGAAAGAAAGAACAGTAAGATATATAATCCGGTGCTCTTATAGATATTTTTATTTTTATAGAATAGTGCTCAATGTAAATTTACAGAGCATTAATATTATAAATTAATTGATTTAAAATATGTTCTTTTCGCTACACAGTTCTAAACTTGTTTCAAAAATGGAATTTGAAAGATCCGAACTTAATTTTGTAATTAAATTAAAGACATTAGTTCCATTTCATCCTCAAGTGAATTTTGGAGTAACTTTTAAAATTACTGGGTTTTAAATCACAGCAAAAATCATAATTCACGTTTCCAAGGATACAGAGAAATCCAATTCAACCAGACAAGGGGTGTTTGTGTGTTCATTATGTCTGTATTTTGATGTATCAGTTACTAGTTACGTTATGGTAGGGGTAGGGATGTATTTTTCAATGAAATCTGACATCCGTTAAATACATGTTGTCTGGATTTAAAAAAAAAAAAAAAAAAACTATTGTTAACGGCAAAAATTCTTACGGCATTTTTTCTTTTTGTATATTTAAAAAAAATTTTTTTTTGGGGGGGTGTTTAGGTTAGAATACGTTTTATTTAACTACGATTTGAAAAATATTTTCACTTTTAATTTTTAATATACTATATTTCTTTTAAGAAGAAGTAAATGTATTAGAATCCCTTACAGTATGTAGAATTATTTTCACGTCAAGTATAAGTATGCATACATGAGAAACTATATATTACTAAGTTTATAAAAATAAAAATTTACTGAATCAGACAAATGAAATATCTATTTTCTGCCGTCATTGTCAAAAATTTTCCTTAAATAATATTTAAAAATAAATTTTAAAAGTACGACCAGGTAACGTACGTATTTTATATACTGTAAGTAATTCTATTACATTTACGAAAAAAAGTCTATTAAAATAACAGTGAAAATATTTTAAAGTTATATTTAAAATTGTAGTTAAAACGAATTCTAACCTAAACATCTTTTAAAATTGTAGTTAAATAAACCGTATTCTAACCTAAATACCTCTCTCAAAGTGCTACCGGCACTTAAATGAATCCAATAAAACACCTACAGAAAAAAGAAATTATGATGAAAAGCTATAAGATGTAGGCCCATGTTCTTTGTACATACATGTGAAACTATATATTACTAAGTTTATAAAAAAAAAATAATAATAAAGTTTACTAAATCAGAGAAATTAATTAGCTATTTTTGTCGTAATTGTCATAAATTTTTCTTAAATAATATTTAAATATAAAAATTTTAAAATCGTAATATACATACTTCATATGGAAAAATAATTTTACTTACTGTAAGTAATTCTAATACATTTATTTCTTTTAAAAAGAAATATAGACTATTAAAACTAACGGTGAAAATATTTTAAAATTGTATTTAATATCGTAGTTAAATAAAACGAATTCTAACCTAAACATCATTTAAAATTGTAATTATATAAAACGTATTGTAACCTGAAGACCTCCCTCTAAGTACTACAAGCACTTAAAAGAATCCAATAAAACATCTACAGTAAAATTAAATTAATATGAAAAGCTAGAAGATGTAAACCATTCAATGGCCCATGGACTTTGTACTTACATGAGAAGCAATATATTATTAGGTTTATATAAAAAACAAAAGTTTACTAAATCAGTGAAATTAATTAAGCTATTTTTGCCGTCATTGTCATAAATTTTACTTAAATAATATTTAAATAAAAAAAAGAAAAAAAAATGTTACCTAATAATATACATACTTATACTTGATGTGAATAATTCTACATACTGTAAGGGATTCTAATACGTTTACTTGTTCTTAAAAGAAATATAGTATATTAAAAATTAAATTTGAAAATATTTTTCTTAAATGTAATGGGTTATGTGGTCACAGAAAATTGTTGAGAGCCATAACTATGTTCTCCTGCAGGTGTCGCGTAGTGCAGAGTCCTGTTACCAGATACATGGTCTTCCAGCAGCGATCTTCTTGGCGTAGGGCGGCACCTCTCCGCTAGCCACTTAATGTAGGCCTCCCTGTTTAGTCTGATGCCCTTACGAACAAAGTCGTGATTTCTTTTCTTATCAGAACGATTAGAATGAGAATTCCGACCTTCCTTACTTTCGCAGTCATCACTAGACTCATTCAACTCTTTCCGAACCTCTTCACTGTCCTCGGATTGATACATAAATACTCTAAAATATTCTTATTGGAGCATCCGGTGCGAATGCCAAGCAGTACTGCATGTCGTTTCCAAATTTTTGCCGGGGTGAATTGAGTCATGATGCACTTTTTCTGACAGTCAGTTCTGTGCAATCGACAAAGTTAAATACAAACAACACATATGGGCGAAATAAAAAAAAATATAATAAAATGGTGTCAATTTACTCATGCCATCTTCTGTAGTGAATTTCTTACGCAAATATAATTCCTTGCTGAGGTATTTCTACGACAGCGTTAAAACTTTCATTTGGAAACATTCTTCGAATCAAAACGGCATTACACATTTAAGACCTCAGTTCATGCCGCGAATGAAAATGCTTTTAAAACTTTGTCCTGATTTTCAACTTTCAAAGTCTTATACATTTTTGTCAATTTCTATGCTACTACCTCGGAGAACTTACTGTTTTCCGAATTGAAACTATCTCTTGATTTACGTGAAGGAAGAAGCTGTGATGTCAGACAAAAGTACAATGTCTTTGTTGCATCAAAAGAATTGCTTCCCTATTATATTATTCGCTTGTAGTTTTATTGAAAGATTAAACGTAGCGTTGCCGACATAAGGTAACATTAACGTCTGTGGACTCCCATCGACTAGGTGAGATACTTAGGCGGTTCTTTCAGCTTTTGAATATAATCTTTTCCGCATTTTGAACTAAGAAATAACTATAGCTGCTCTCAACTTTTCCTTGAATATGAAGTCTACCTATTTGAATTAATGCATATATATGCAGATTATTTACAGGAGCCTGATTTAATTCGTGTAATTGATGTCGCAAAACTACTTTTATACACTTGGCTCGCGAATAGAGCTCTTGAATAGTCAATTTAAAATGGATAAATAATAAAAGTAACAAAAATAAATTCAAGATTACCAAATATTACGGATAACATGGAGAAGTAAGAATAATTAGAATATATTAGGTTGGTGCAAAATTAATGACGTAATAATGTTGTTTTTTGACGTTAAAAATACGTCAAAAACGACATTATTACGCCATTATTTTTGCACCAACCTAATATTTTAGGTCTAGAGTTAAGTTTCAAAGAAAAATAAAAATGAAATATATAATAGAATTACAACTAGGCTATATTTGCGGTAGACATAATAAAAATTAGAAGATTCGTTCGTAGATTAGAAGTTCCTTTAGCAAGATTGTATGTTTAATTCCTTTTCATGTATACAATTTATTGCCGTTTCATATCTCCGATTCAACACTTTGTCCTTGTTTGAGTATTTAATTATTTCTATTTTCTCTGTTAGACAGAGAAAGCAGATGGAATGTTAAAAAAAAAAATAACGTTGAAACAAGATGTACAGTTTTGTAGTGGTTATATTCTAATATAATGTTTTGAACACAATATGCAAGAAAAACATGACCAGAGCCACACTGCGGATCATATGCTTGACACCCCAACCGGAGTAACTAGAAAGCGGATTAAATTGCCCGCTGAACACAAAAGGAATGAATGACAAGGTTCGATCATGATGTGATCGATATTTTCAAACGATATCGAAAGAGGATGCAGACAGAAAATTACATACAATGACGACTATCACCATTAGTTACCACTTCAAGCTGAGCGTGTCGCCATATTCCATACCGGAGGGAAATCGTTACTGTGTTTTCTTCCTTTTTTATGGAAGAGCGTATATTTATATACATATATCATCTTAAACAGACATATCTCTCTCTCGCTCTCTCCATATATATATATATATATATATATATATATATATATATATATATATATATATATATATATATATATATATATATATATTCGGAACTGTGATGTCGGAGTAAACGGACATTTTTCTTTCATGATCCTAAGGAAGCGATGTTAAGGAAAGTCTCGACTGTTTTTATTTTAATCATACATTATTCTTATATTTTTCTTGTTTATTATATTATAATATTTATTTATATTATTCATTTACACTATTTAATATAGGTATTTTATAATTTTTTGTACATGTTTCTTTATATTAATCGTGGTCTACAATAATTTTTCTTCTTTTCATCTTTTTTATTTTAAAACAATTGTTGTTTCTCAAGTGAAATTTCTCGCTTAGATTTATATATATTAAGAACATTTCATGTATTGTGTTTGCTAGACTAATTATTAGGTTGGTGCAAAATAATGACGTAATAATGTCGTTTTTTGACGTTAAAAATACGTCAAAAAACGACATTATTACGTCATTATTTTTGCACCAACTTAATATATACTAGCATGAACAATTTCAGTCTATTTATATTTTATATGTAAGCGTAACATTTATTTATCTGTTGATATTTTTATGAAAGTGGTCGTAATTTTCGGAATCAGAGGAAAGCATTTGTAATGTATATTTTGTATATCTTTGATAGTGTCTGATTATCGCCGATTATTTTTTATGTATTATTAGTTATATTCAAAGATTCTTTAACAACATTCAGTATGAATTTTGTTAAAGAATGAATTAGGTGCCCTAAACATTGCTTGCTCTTAATCAACTTGGTAGCCAGCTGCAGTTGTCTGTTTATCCAATAACGCAGTCGCAACAATCGATTTAGTAAAAATAAAACTCATAAACGTGTTAATCTCGGATCTTGGAATGTAAGAACCCTCCAAGACAACGATTTTTCTCCAGAACTTAAAACAGTCCTCATCGTTGATGCATTAAACAATCACACTGCTCTCAGTGGGACTCGTTTTGCAGGCAACTCTCAACTTGCGGAATTCAGTGCAGGATATGCCTTTTTTCTGAATAGGCAAAAGCGAAGATGATCCCCGCCTATCCAGTGTATGCTTTGCCATAAAATCAGACGTTGCTGAATCCTTGTCATCTCTTCCGAAAGGAATAAACGAACGCATTATGACTCTAGTCTATTCATAAACGCTGTTTTCATTCAATATGCAGTTATACACGCCACGACATATTCTTTAACCCCGCTCGTTTCATCAAATGTGGTGTCGGTGGTTTTGAATCCTTTCTGATGCAATCACAGTTCAGATGGGCTTTTCCTGTCATCAGAATGAGTTATGATAGGATAGCGAAGATACTCATGTATAGCCAACTTTTTTGTGATAAAGGTAACGTAGGCCGTCCTTGGTTACGCTTCAAGGGTTAAATTAAATACAATTTAATTGCTGCAAACTTCCTAATCGAGGAGTTTGAACTTGCTGCTGTAAACTGAGGTATAACTAACTTTGAAAAGGATCGTCTCAACCATCTGAGAGAATTAAGAATTAACACTAAACCTCAGGCGAATACAACAGACGATATGATCGTCAACACTTCAGTATTGGCCCTCATGTGTATTTGTTTGCAAGTCCCGTGCATGATTTTTGTCTCATATGAAAGTTAATCATAAAAACTGAACTGAAAACATTCATACGTCGAAAGACAGGAGAGTCCATCACATAAACATAAAAGTGTCTTAATATATATATATATATATATATATATATATATATATATATATATATATATATAAGGGTAATAAGTTTATACTTTTACAGAGAGAGAGAGAGAGTGAGAGAGAGAGAGAGAGAAAAAACCAGACACTGACACAGATAGAAAGATGGACATATATCTTACATATATAGAATTATATATATAATATTTTATATAGACATATTTCTCACATTATATATATATATATATATATATATATATATATATATATATATATATAACTATTTATTTTTAAAAAAAATTATAACATAAATATAGGATTGTTAATTAATTTGAAACTTTTAAAACCATTTACTTTACATTCAACGTCATCACTTGATAAGACACCGAGGGTGTTGAAACAAAATGGCTATTTTTGTAGTGATTTTATGACATAAATATGTTATAAATTTTTAAAAATATAAATATTTATATCTGCTCTACTTTGTATTGAGCACTCTTTTAAGAATAGTAATTGTTGGTCATTGGAATTCATTCCATATACATCAATCATATACTTGGGTATATATATATATATATATATATATATATATATTAAAAGTTGCCGTTTAATTGGAGAAGCTTATGTTTAAAATCAGTCCACACGAAAATCGGTATTAGTAACAACAACTGGGTGCAACTGAGGCTCATCCCCAAAAGGGGTGTTATCAATTCAAATAGGGTGTGGCCCTAAAAAGGGCAGTTTTTCCTTTTCAATCCTGCAAGGATGGAACCTCTTGCTTGGTGGAAGGAGAAAACTGGGTGTAGAGAATTTTTCTTCAGGATGTAGATTCATTTTCTTTTGTTATTCAAAATGCTGGAAATGATGCCAGTTCAAGGAAGAGACCATGAAAGTGGCCTGTAGAAAGTGAGATAGGGGCATTGATTAACATATGGGAGAGAGTCGGGGTTGTAATAGAAGGCCTGGTTTAACCAACGGCCAATGCTGATCGTTGATATTCCACGCTGAACATCTCTCTGTGCGCTATTGCAGTTTCATCTTTTTTGACGGGTATCAGACGTCTTCGCTGACCTCGTGGTAGCACTAGAAGTAGCATTCGATTGCAAGCTATTTCCGCGCTGCTCTTCGGTTTCAGTAACATGTGCAGCAGCAGCTGAAGAGGCGTTTCTCGTCAGCCGTTGATCCTATTAATATAGTTCTCGGGATCACGCATAGCTGCATTTTAGGAGGTAAATTTCCTCAGCCGTTGTGTCGTTTGGACAGAATCTTCAGCTTCACGCATAGCAGCATTTGAAGAGGACATTCTCCTCAGCCGTTGTGTTCTTTCATCGGCAGTTTCAAACTTACCCAGCATTTCAAGAGTCGGTTCTCATAAGGCATTCCATCATTCGATCGGCAGTTTCAGCCTGACTCTGGAAACCCGATGGCTACGTTGATCTTCGGACTCAGTGGCTCTGTGTCAAGCATTCCGTGAGGCATTTTTAGAAAGGGCAACTGAACGTTCTAAAGACGATTCGTTATCCCTTATTCGCATGGCAGACCTGGCTGCAGCGGTTTTGCAACCGAGAAAATTTATTTTCTTTGGTGTCATGACTTAAGCAAGTATGAATTGTTAAATAGAACACGTGGGCAAATATCAGGAGAGAACGCTGTAAAGCTACAGATCGAATGACTTTAGGAAATGTTGAGTAATGAAAAGCAAGCTTAGTTATTACTACGGTGAATGCAATACAAAAACTGGCGGGACAATAAAAAATATTTAAATCGGGAACAGGTATAAGCGACAATGAATGCAACACCTTAAAGCTGTTGCAGTAGTCTTTATGCAACGGTAAAGGTAACCTCATTTGAAAGAGATTAAACGCTTGGTTAAGAGAAGGGGAATGTGTAATCAGGGTTGGACATATATAAGTAGAAGCGGAATTGCGGAATTAAGAGGTAGCAATGAGCTTAGGACTGCGTAGACAATCAGTATAACACGGCGACATTTGACTGGATGTGTAAAGGGGCTTCGTGCAGCCAATGGGAAACTCGAACAGGTGTCGCGTTCCGCATTTCATGCGTATGCACGTGCATCAGCGCGTGACACTGCGTGTGTTGCAGGTCCACACGTACACGCATTGCTACACGTACTAATTACCAAGGTCAGCAGCAACCGATGGTCAACTGGTGCTTTTGTGAATCACGACCACACAGTATGTGCTAAGACTGGAAGTTTATATGTAAAAAAGTAATATTTGGAAATGCATTAGGCGAATGAAATTAAGAAAACATGCACAAACAAAACTTGGTAAATGGACACATAGATTTGCAGAATGAGTGGGTTTACTGGTATGCAACCAGAATGGGGCCTAAACGTTGAGGTAACGGGGCACATCTGAGTGAAAAATGACGAAAAATAGGATGTGCCTGACAAAATTCCTCTTGCTTGAAGCATCATCAAACCCCGCATCCAAACATCTTATTTTGCATGCCTGTTGTCTCGTACAACCGCGTACTAAACACACTTGCAAATACTACATCACCGTCTCTTCATTGCGCATCTTTTGCGTTAGATTTCAACTCTCTAAATTGAATGTACGCTGTTTCTTACAGACATTAAATTTTGCCTTTGATTTTTGCGCAAAGTGTAAAAGAATGAGTTTTTCAATTTTTCACTTTCAAGGCTGTAACTTTTTCAGCAAATTTGGACTGAAAATCGGCACTATCAAACAAAAAAAAATATTTGAAATTGGATGAAAACTGTGGAAACGCATAAACAACATCCGATCATACACCCCACCCTCACAACAAAGCACCCCCACATACATACAACCACATTTTGAGAATTATATATATATAGATAATTAATTATATAAATTTAACTGCATAATAATAATGTTATTGTAATTATTTAAACTATTTATTTTTATTAATGTTTTATGAAAATGATATATCCAAGAACAGATAGTAAATAGTAAAAACGTTGCTGGGAGTTATAATGACAGGAAGTAGTGGGGAGCTATTATCGCCAACAATCTAGGCTCAAAACCGTTACTAAGGAATTATCTATCAAACATAATAAATTCATCGAAATCTGATGGAAATTGTGGAAACGCATAAACAACATCTAGTCACACACACATGTTGAGAATTATAGATATTGATAATATTATTGTAATAATTTATTTATTTTTTTTATTAAAGTTTTTTATGAAAGATATATATATCCAAGAACAGATAGTAAATAGTAAAACGCTGCTGAGAGTTATAATGGACAGGTAGTAGTGGAGAGCCATTATCGCCAACAATTTGGACTCAAAACAAGCACTAAAAAATTATCTATAAAAAAATCATCGAAATCAACATCCGATCATACACAAACATACACATATTGAGAATCATATATATATATATATATATATATATATATATATATATATATATATATATATATATGTGTGTATGTATGTATACATATGTCTTTATATTGGACTCCACATTCTTTTAAACGTAAGAGGGTACAACAATTCAGTTATTAGAAGCGAATATGATTGGATAACTGGTAAAGTCTTGTGCAGAACTAATAATATTTTTAGATGAGTCTAATAGAGAGAACTGGTACACATATTGTGACACAGTTTCCAAAAACGACTTCATGTTTTGAAATCAGAGTTGTGTTACTGATAGAATGTTTGCTGCCGAAGGCGATAGAATCTCGTCTAGTTGGGGAGAAGAAATGATGTATTCCTACCTTTGCCAAGGGCATTTGCACGTAAGTGTATGTAATATACTCATTCTTAATTCGAACTTGACTTTTTTTCTGATTCTCTTTGTTGTATTTTTCATTACATTTTCATGTAAGGGGAATAAGTTTATTCTTTTACAGAATATTTACCATATGTTTAGTATACGTACCTCCACTTTTTCGCGGATAAACAGCCTAGCGTAATGAAAAAGGCCACAAACTTAACGAAAATAAAGTTTTATCGTCAAAATCTTTATGTTATTATTGAGATGAAAGACCAAAGTATTTTTTTAATTATTTTTTTAATTTTTTTAATTCTTTCTAACAAATTCGAAATTTTGGTTAAAGCCTTCTTTTGTTTACGTGATCGCGGTGACATGAAAAAACGTTGAAAACATTGATTTTGAAAGTAATTGTCCGATTTTAATGAAATTTTCAGGACCTATTTACAAATGAACGAAATTATTTTTGAATAATTTTTTTAGAAGATTTTGTTGAAAAATATCTTTTTAATATGTTACCCCCCCACTTACTTAATTTCATGAAAATTCGCACAAAACCTTCCTATTTCCTGAATTTTTTTTTTTTTTTTTTGTTAAAAGTGGAGTCTTTGGAGATTGTAAATCACCTACTTTTTAAAAAAAAATTGAACTGAAAATCTACTCTGAACTGAAAAATAATGAATCCAATAAAACTGTCATTAGTTAATTAGAAACGCTTTTAATTCTTTTCATAAATAACTAATATTAAAGACATTATTGTCTGAAGAAATGAAATTTTTCTGATGGAAAATCAATTTGTAAAAGATTTTTTTTCGTTTTTTTAAAAATTTTAATTGTAATAATTTATAATAGTTTAAAATCGTGTAAAATTCTGTATTGGGATATTTCCTGGATGTGATATAGTAATTAAGTGGAAACGAAATTTAAGAATCCAAAAATGCAATGATTAATGAACGTAGTTGTGCTATTTTATTTTTAAAATAATTTTTATTTTGTATTTTTTTGCTTAATACGTTCCTTATTCCCATGTATGGTAGACTGAAATTGCCATTATTATGAAAAGGTCAGGTGATCTAAGAGTTTTGTCCCTTTATTCTAATAAATAAACATAACAGTAAAAATTTAAAAAAAAGTGTTCACATTGATTTCTAACAATTTTTATTTATGGTCATCCGTAGTAGCTGTCATCGTTCGTCAATCAACACTCAAATCAAATTTTTGATCAAATGAACAGTAGATTATCGTATATTACTTTTTTATGCTATAAGTAATATTTCTTTTAAAACAGATTAATTTAACTTTAAATTTTCTAATTTTACTAAAATAACGTGTCAGAAATATTTTTAAATATTTTTAAAATCGATAAATTTTTGTTTACAAATTTCTTAAAATTAAGAAAATGGCCGTTTCAAGAAAATTTAAGAAATCAAAATCAAATTTGACATTCCAATGTATATAGTTTCTATCTGAAATACACCAGAATTGTTTACTCAATGGAAATAATAAATTTAATTATTAAATTTTCATGTAAAGCTAAAATAAAATCTTCAAGTATGTTTTCATTAAAAAAAAAAATCATTTTAAACTTAGATATCGAAAATTTATGCTAAAATAGTGGAGGTACCTAATTTAGTATAAGTATATGTTAAGTCGGGGTGCATGCTTCCTACATATTTTCATGTTCATTCATTGAAAAATATTTGAATTATATGCATTTCTCAATATTTCAAAACAGTAAAGTCACTGAAGGCAAAAAATATTATCCCTTCAAAAGATTCCTAATAATTTACTCAAGTATATGTTAAAAGCTATGTATTTCCTTTTAGTCATAAACTAAATGAATTAATCCTATGTAAAATCATTAATATACGTGGATCGTATTATGCACTCGATGTACAAAAATTAATTTCACTATGATTATAAATAAATATTTTTCATAAGAAAACAAACTGTCCCAGATATGGATAGACTAAATAATAGCATTTTATGTTTATTTTCGGAAATTAATTTCATTAATTCGTATACGTCAATATATTTTATGAATGACACTTTTAGTAATTACTTATTATGTCTGCCACCTCAGGCTTGTAAACTTCTGATTGTTTATTGCGCTTTTAACCTATTCCCAATTATTAAAAAAGAGTTTTAAGGGTATCCCAATCAATAAGCATTTTTTATCTGCTTAAATACAATAAAATCCTAATGGTTATTTAAACATTTCTTGTATGATTCTTTTATAATAATTACTTCGATAAAATATTTAATTTATAACACAAAACAATAAAATAACCTTGAAAAATATTTGTATTGATGCAAAGGAAATGCTAAACTATTTAGTCAGTGTCAATTACTGAAACTGGGCCAATTTCTTCATTAGAATAAAATACAAGAAAAATACATACACTTAGTTGTACAACATCGCAAAATAGTCGATGATAATCTGGTTTAATGTTGACATTTCAGTTCCTTTCACCTAAAATATTTCAAAATTTCCTCATAAGTTTGAAATACAACACATTTGCAATTGTTTATTACCTGAATAATATCCTTCTTAATGAAGTTAGCACTTTCAGAAGCTCACTATGTAGCATCAAAGAGGACTATTTTTGTTTTGCTCCCTAATAAATGATTGAAAGGAAAATTAGAAAACTACGTTTATTCCCAAAGCGATATGCATCAATACTTTCGTAATTAATGTATTATCTCTGTGACATTACCAATGGCATTAACCTTCAAAACACAGAAAAATTAACAAGTACATTAGCAAGAAGTTGAGTTTATAATTAAGATCGTAAAAAGTCCCCTGTTATTTATCATACAAACACTATTTACCGTAATCATACTGCGTATTTACATCAGTGAAATTACAAAATGTTCACATCTACAATTACCACAATTTCTTTTATAACGTAAATTTCCTGAAGCGATATAATTTTATGAAATAGTTAATGTTATTAAATTGTAGAGTACATTTTCCTACTATGGAAAGCCGTTCAGTAATGGATGTAATCTTCACTGAAGCATCTTGTGCTTTATAATGATTACGTCAATTAAGTTCAATTATTTTTAGAATTAATAAGCATTACGAAGAAAAATAAACAAATATTATAGTAAATATATTTACGACTGCGTTTTATGGTGTGAAATATACTAAAAGATCTTTCACTATAAAGGTTTCAGATAATTATGATGTGGTTAATACAGTGTAGCATATAAATTGCGGAGGATAGTATTTTAATTCTAACGATATAATTTAATTTAATTTGTCCTGACAGGAGATTATCAATGAAGTTTAAATTTACACACACACACACATACATACATACATACATACATACATACATACATATATATATATATATATATATATATATATATATATATATATATATATATATATACAGGATAATTTATTTCGTTATTAGATGCAACTCTTTCAGTGTGCTTAACCACACTTTGTGTTAATTACATTTGGGTAACAAGATGGTGTTCTGCAAGTCAAAATACATTTTGCCTTAATAATATATAATATTGATTTAAAATGCTTATATTTCATAAAGAATGTACATTTTATTACTGAATTTATTTAGTGATCGCAGATACTCTGCATCAAACTATTTCGCTCGCCAAAGCAAACATTCTGATTATTATAAATAATGAAGCAGTCTGCATTCACGTTAAGGATAAATGAAATGAGAAATATCTTCATATATTAATTACTATTATATTTTATTATTATGCTTTTTTCTTAAGATTCGCGGTTGGATATTTATGTTTATATGGCCACACAAATAAGGCCCGTTTGGTTGTTTCTTTATCTGCCATATTGAGTCAGTAAGACCATCATGAACTGCATTTATATATTAAAAATATAATTCATAATATTCAATATATACAACTAATGTATACTACTGAATTACTTTGTCTGAAAGAAAAATAGAATTGGAATAATAAATATCAGGTAAGTTATAATTTTTATTAGTATTATACAATGTATATATTTTCAATTGCACCAAATTAATTGTAACTTGTTCTGAGAAGAATTATTGAAGGGATCGATGTCTTTTATTCCTGGTGTACTTCAGTAACACATTTGCAGTGTATATCATTTGTTATTTTCTGTATTACAATACACTACATTCAATAGCGGTTTTCTAATTGATTATGTTATTAACTGTCCGAAGGCTACAAATGCATTATATGTATATATATATATATATATATATATATATATATATATATATATATATATAAGCTCATCAGGGTCGACTGTGAACAGTTTAACAATTTTGGTCTGTTCTGTAAGTGTTTTTCATCTATTACTTTTTATTTTTCATAATGCCTTTAGGGAATAATTTGTATATATTCCTTGCAATATTACGGTTCTGTACCTCCAACAATTTATTTAAATATATATATATATATATATATATATATATATATATATATATATATATATATATTACTGATGCAATGAGAACGAAAATAATATATAAATTCTAAAATTCACAGAATTAATCCAAAAGAGGCCTCGATACTGTTATTAGAGTAATATTTATTTATACTTTTTTCATATAGATAAAAACAGTTTACTCACTACAAAAATGCAATTTCGTTTCTGTGCATTTTAATTGCATTTCGACTGATGAGAAACAAAATTCTAAATTTAGTTCTCACCAAGTTTCATCTTTGTAGTGAGTAAACTGTTTTTGTCTATATATATATACATATATATGTGTATATATATATATATATATATATATATATATATATATATATATTCTAGTATACTTCTGAAGTTGGTAAAGAATTGTCTGCATTCATAAATACCAAAAGATTAAACAATAAGATCGTGACAAGCATGCAGAAAGCAAATTTAAGTGAAGAGACAAAACATTTGAGAAAAGAGGCTAGCTCAAGCGAGAGAGAAAAAACAGATTGTATATTGTGGTTAGTTAAAGAAAGAAAGAAAGAAAAAAAGTAAGAAAGAAAGTAAGAAAGAAAGAAAGAAAGATTTATAGCTACATAAAATTCATCTGAAAGAAGGATCATTAAAATAAGAAAGACTGCTTGTATATTTTACAGTTATGCATACAGGTTTGTCTTATTTCTCTTCCTTTGTTTCATGCATCTGGCTTCTTATTTTCCATCATTTCTCGTGACTCTGTTGTGGCTTCCTTTTTTCTTCATTATATGTTTTGTCAGTCTTGTACTGACACACTATGCAAAGGAAACCTACATGCTACCCAGAGACCATAAACCTGATTTTCTAAACAAATTACCTAAACGGATTATCAACCCGATCAAATCTGAAATCGGGAGAATCAGCAAAACGATCCTGGAACGTGTAAACAAAAAGGATTAAGTGCCAGCTCTTCCTCATCCAATGGGTTGGCACTACAGAAGTGATTGATTGGTTTAAAAGCCTCAATAACAAAAACAAAAGTAATTTCATCCAATTTGACATCGTGGACTTCTATCCATTCATATCGAAAAACCTTTTCGAAATGCCTTTGGAGTATGCCAAGCCTTACTTCGAAATCTCTAAGGATGAAATTAACATCATCCTAAATTGCAGAAAATCAATTATAATCCACGTCAACAAAAAATGGATAAAATAAGTCACTTGAAAACTTTGACGTATCGTGGGATCGCTGGATTCTTCTGAGTCATCAGGCTGGGCCGGACTATTTATAATCTCACTGGACATAATGTAGTTGAAATAATAATATGTCTTAATGGTAGTAAATAATTATACTGAAAGCAAGGTTCACAAGTTGAGGAAATTGATTTATAGTTTGTTTAAATCTTTACACAACAAGGTTAAAATTAATTCTAACATAAAACAAGTAGACTTCTTACATGTAACCTTAAACTTAGCCCTAAATAATTTCCAACGCTTCTTGAAAAATAACGCTAACATTATTTACATAAATTCTAATTTCAATCATCCAGCACCGGTTATTAAAAATATTCCAACATCCGTTAAACGCCGTATCAACCAGCACTATTCTAACAAAGAAATATTCGATAAACACAAAATTGTTTATAACAAAATCCTTCACGACTATGGCTACAGATCTTCCGAAATTAAATATAGGGGAAATTGTAGCTACTCTAAAAAAAACAATAGAGGAAGGAGACTACTTTGGCAGACACGTCCCTTCAAAAAATTAGACCGTATCAAATTAGGACACGAATTCTTAAATCTAATTAACAAGCACTACGAAGAGTAAATTAAGTCAAATTTTCAACCGCACTACACTAATAATTAGTTATAGCTGTTCTAGTAATCTAGATAAAATTAGTAACAATAGAATACTGAATCTTCATACGGATAATAAACGCAACCCCCCAAAAAATTCTAATATAGCCCAAGAAAAAGAGCTATATAATTGCAGAATACCTGATCAATGTCCATTAACAAACAGGTGTTTAACGAAATCCATTGTGTATATATGCCATATATGTCATCAAATGAGAAACCCAGGGATATTAATTTGTATGTGGGATCAACTAGAAGACCTTTTAAGGATCGATATTAGAATCATATCCTCCTTTACAAATGCAGGCTAACGCAATATGACATCCCTTTCGAAATATTTTTGGAAACTGAAGGAGGAGGAAAAATACACATAAGTTTAAATGGAAAATCCTAAGACAAGCCAGAACTTGCAAATCTTTGAACGAACCTTGTTTTTATGTTTGCAGGAGAAATGATGTATTATTGAACTTTTGAAGAACACCCAATTATTAAATCATAGATAAGAAACCACCGTTTTTTGTAGACATATTAAAGATCTAAATTGCTAAATTCATAAATCCCAAACTCTGAACGTTTAAAATTATATCTCAACTAATTTTATATACTTCCTACACTCATACACCTAATTTATATTAGATTAAAATGATTTTTGCGCATATATATTACTAGTAATACTTTCAGATAAATTGATTTACACCCATATTTAATCTACAAGTTATACTGTTCAAGGATATGTCAAAATTAGATTATGAATGTTATATTAATAAACATACTTTTATATACATTTCTACTTATATTTTAATTTCTAAATAAAAACTGTTTTTTAAACCCGAATAACATAACCAACAGAATACGAAAGGAATGATGGTGGATTGCGTGCGTGGCCTAACTGATTTTAGCTATGAAGGCGAGATCTGGTGGAAGTAAGGAATGCAGTTCGTCTGAATACTATCAACTATAGAGGAGTGAAAGGCTTGAGTCGTTTTATCTGTAGGACAGGTTTTGTGGGCTAGAAAATAATTCATTACTCACAAGGACGCGGAAAATCTTTTGAACTCTGTTGAGACTGGAAAGTGGTGACGTGGCGGCTCCTGTCACTATAGGGCAGGAGAATTCCATTTTCGACCTGATCCGACTTCTCAAAACGTACGGGATACCAGGCGGGGTTATGTAATTACAAGAGCAGTACATAGAAATTACCACTATATTAACAGCATCTTTAGTGATGGATCATATGTACGAGTTACAAGGTTTAGTGTGTTCCAAAAGGCGATTGTGGCAATGGAGCTGACCTGAGGAATTACCAATTTATCGTGACTGTTTAAATTACAGAGTCCGCTCTGTGACTACGAAACGTTACTTGTTTGTTTTTAAGGCATGGAATGTGACCAGCCAGTGTTTTCTACACTGAAGTAGATCAGATGTGAAATCAGCCACCAGCTTATGGTGATCTAGAATTTTGGATGTGTCGTTCTAACATCAGCATAGATATTCACAAATGATCGGAATATACTCTTAAGCATATTATTTAAAGTAAAAAGAGAGTTGGACCGAGAAGGAAGCATTGGGGGATGTCAACGTTGAACAATTGGGTCTCGTAGGATTGGCCATTAACGACTAGCTGCAGGGACTTAACCGTTAGGAAGGACCTGATAATTGAGAAGGAGGAGGAAGATGTTTTGTGAGAGATTCTCAAAATATGATAAAACAAGTAAAGCATGAAATACTGAATAAAAAAATGAATCGTTAAGAGAAAAAAAAACTTATGAAAATAAGAATAGAAATACATAAGAGTAAGAAATATTACCAAAAAGCACATTCTTAATGAATTGATATCTGACCTCAGTGAACCTAATGAAATTATACACGCATCCATAAAAAGTTTAATATCTATATGCATTACTCGCACAATATACACATACAGAAAATGAAAATTCAAAAATAATTTGAGTATGTAAAAGTCGATATGTTAGCACTGGTTGAGCTTGGAAGTTTTGAAAATATTAACACTAAGTGGAAATAAAAGAAAGTTTTGAAATTAAAAAACAAATTCTCTAAAATATATAATTTACTAAGTAAACAAAAAAAAAGAGGTAGTATAATTAAAAAAAAAAAATACGAAAGTATAAAATGAAAAAAAATATTCTTCATATCAAGTTAAAATATATCATCAGATGGAACGAAAATTCTGCTGAGAAAATATTTGATTAAAAAAAGGTCAGGCTGAAAATGTACTGAAAATTGTTTTAGATGGAAATCTGTAGTGATAAGATGTGGATTAAAGAAGTCAAAAAATAGAATAGGAATTGCACATACAAAATTGGAAGGATAATAATTTCTGAAATGAAAGACGCAATGAAATATCACACAGATGGATGTCTTATGTCGATAAGATACACGATTTTCGTATGTAACTTATTTTTATATGAATCCATAATATGACCCTGCTTAATTCAATATTGATCTTTTAAAAACATTTCTTCCGTCTTACCGGATGTTGCCGTTGTGTATATAGGTGTTTGCTTATCAAGAGTTTTTAACATCCCTTTGTCATAAGGATTGATGAATGGATCAGATTATAAAATAATAACTGGATCCAGCAGTTACAAGCAAGAAAGGGGTCAAAAATGTGCAGTGATCAACACTTAGCTGATATCGTATATCTGCCAAAATAATGGAGATCTGGAGATGGCAAGAGGACTGAACAACTGTCTGTATAATATTTTAAGGATATAGAAGGCTATCCCTATATCCCTTTAGTTGAGATAATTCACGTGAGTCAATGACAACCGCTTAGTGACTTCACTCCATACAGTGACGAAAGCGACAGCCAAATTCAGTTCGTTTAAAGCAGGCAAACCGAAAGTTTCCTTTCCTTTGACCCCTGCCCCATACCCCGGGTAGAGGCTAAATCTGCCTCCCTATTAGATTGCACGTCCATGGTGCCGTTTAAAGAGATAGAATTAAACTCTAGCTCGCAGTCCTAAATTTGGGGAAAAAAAAAAACAAGAGGCGCTGTTTCCTGTTCTTGGAATATGTCCTCGCATGTGACAGAGATGAATCAGACCCGTTTGAATTTGGAGTCCTAAATATGCATTCTTCAGATACAGGAATTTTTTTTCCATAGATCTCTCCCGTTACAACCTTTCACTATCATAAAGATAAGAACAATTGTTTGAATGAGCCAAATAACTTTCTCCGTGGAGAGAAAAAAAATGTCTAAAAACAGATGTAACTAATACTAATAAATATAGGTACTGACCATCACAGTTGGAAAATGCTTACATGTAGAATACCATTTTCCTACGGAGACAGGAACATATTTGTCGACTTCGCTACTACGGTTGTGTAATCAGCTCGGGATATAACGCAGTGTTTTAGTAACACACGTAATAAATTTAGCACTGGATTATTTTAAAAAAATCAAAAACAACAGAAAACACTATTCCCCTAATCATGGATAACAGAAATTACTTGGATTTTAATAAATTGTTAAGATATAATGTGACATAGCGTCTTTTGATTTCTCTTCAAATACTTTATTTATAACATCGATAAATGTCAATATAAATTATGGTATATTTTCTTCCCTTTCTTTACATTCTGCATTAATCTTCCATAAATCGAAGTAAGCAGGATTATATATGGATATAAAATCAGGGGTATAATCAAATGCCTCTGTAACAGGGCCGACTTCAAATTATACAGTAAAGATGAGGATCAACTGGAAGGATTTTTAGAAATGTTAAACGTTTACTGAAGAGATAAAAATGGGGTTTGGATCAGATAAAAATCTGAAAGTCACAGGTAATTGAGAACTAAGACTGAAGAATTTGCTATAGAAACTCTTGTAAAAGATATGAAAGTAGCAGCATACATGTATTTAAGAGACAATAAAAATGTCTCCCATCATGCAATTCGAGAAGGAAAATAAAGACGTCTGTTTTCGAATAGTATATACATTACTGACAAGCGAGCTTAAAAAAAAAAATAAACTAGAAGACATAAATGTATTTGTGATATATATTTTCACTTATAAATTTTATACAATTAGTTGGCGTTCATGTGGAATCTGAAAAATGACGAAGATAAGGAAATATTTAGTCAATAAAAACGCCATCCAAAAAGCGGCATTAATCGTTTGTATTTATAGCGAATAAGAATTGTCATTTGAAGTTCACCATTAACTTATAACCAGAGAAATCTGAAAGTTAAAATTAATTTACCAACATGAAAACATGAAAGAATATAGCCGATTAAGAATAAAACGTTCGCAATAGAATATTTCATATAAACTTCTAAGATGACGAACATCAGGATCACAAAGTTATTCTGCTTGCAAAAGAAGAAAGCCATAAACAAATTCAAGAAAATTATGAAGAAGAACCTTAGGAAAGCAAAAGTTGTCGAAGTGTATTTTTTCAGTTTTTATTGCAATGAAATCTTTTGAAAATAGTACTTAGTCAAAACGTCGTTTACCCTAACTAAATATAGAAACGGCAGATAACATTTTTTCCTGGTTGCTCCATTTATCCTCAGAATATAAACCAAGATTTTGTTTTAATAATTTTACCAAAAGTAAAGCAGGAATGCCACTAGTGCGCAGAGGGTTACAGGGAATGAAATGAAAGAGACGACTGAGAACAGAGAGTATTTAGCAAAGGTTAAAATTTGATCGGAATTCAAGAAGACAGAAGATGGAGATTGATTTTGCATTTAAATTTTTGAAGACAGTATTGATCAGGGAAGCAGGTAAACAGAAGAGAGTTCCATAGGTGGGAAGTACAAGACAAGAAACTGTTCATGTAGGAGTGGTACTTACATTAAGCTATTTCAATAGCAAAAGAGTGGGGCCTGCATTAATTCAATATATATTAGAAAAACTCAAAATACAAAACAAATTGTTACGAAATCACCCAGAATGGGAAAATATTACCGTGTTGTAAATTATGACAGGTTAATTTCGGAAAACATATCATATATGAAGGATCAGATGTAAGCCGTTTAAATTATATCAGTGTTCGATCTAATGGAAGGATAAAAGAATTTAAGAAATTAAATAAATAAATTTCAAAAGCTTCAAATTATATGTGGTACTTAAAATTATAGATTATTCCAGTCATTATTTTGACATCAATGAGCAGACGGCTAGATTTTGACAATGGAGACCAATGCGTTATCTATGCACAGATCAGAATCAGAATAGATTATGTAACAAATACAGTTCATTAAATGAAACAGAAAATCCATTAGTAAGTTGAACAAATCTTATACTTCAAGTAATGTTGATGTATATTTAATGAGAAACGATTTAATCATAGAAAAACACAAAGCAAAACAACAAAGTCAAACGTCTCAGAATTTTAAATCTAGTTGTCAAAATATTTTCCTTCATTCTCAAATATACTGGATGGGAACACGTTTATATTCCTTGTAGAACGTTATTCGTAGATAAGTGCTAGTATTTCATTTCATCATCACTGGAGAACCTCTCACGCCTGAGACTCGACTTCTTACCCGCTATATAAGGTGATGGTGAACAACCACGTTTTGATAGTTTATGGAGTCTGTCTTCTGTGTATCCTCTTTGCACAGAGATATGAGTAGCCAAGAGATTGCGCTAAACACCGGACACTACATTATTACGTGCCTGGTATATATTCTAACTTGTCTCGACTTCAATTTAGGTGCATTCATTCTAATGCTCTTATTTTATTATGTTGTATCTTATATGTTATTTACTTCCTTCAGAATTAATTTTATGAGTAAATCAATTTTAGAATACATTTCCTTCTAAGTGTGACATACTGGAAAATACAATTCTAAATACCTTTCCAAGTATAAAACCGTTGATCTGTCTGTACACGTTGCTGTAAAGGAATGATTCAGGGTTTTGCAGTGCGCCATAATTTTTGTTACAATGTCTATTGATGCGACTGTCCTTTCCAGATTGAACAAAGTAATTATGTCACTTTCTCACTTGATCAGATGACCCTCTTTCCAGCCCTATGATTTAGACAGTCAAAAAAAGGTGCATGAACTCGCGTTAGCCTTTTAGCAAATCGTTCTCATAACGGCTTGTATTTTGATTGTCGGATACACAATGACAATGACAAACTGGATTATTTCTTGACATGTGCGACATACAAGGATTTAGTTGTATCTTATTTGATAGCTGCCGGTTAATTCACTCTAACTAAATACAAATATATTGAGTCGACGTACGTATTGTTCTATGAATTTCAAAACTTATCTTTTCATCATCTTGCATCTTTATTGAAAATGGATGTATTCATATTAGAATATAAAAACACATCATCATTTTAAGAATTGATATGAGCAGACCCAGATGTTAAGCTATGAGTTGAAGTTTGATCAGAAAGTCTCACTCTCATAAGGTACTATTTTGTGTATTAAAATGTATCGAAAATTAAAATAATAATTAAATATCTGCCATTTAAAAGAAATGTTTACCTACAATATTTGTCTGTGGCGTTCTTGACATATACACGAATTAATAAAACTTGTGTATTTAAATTAATATTGAAGCAAATAGAAATTGTTTTATTTCCTGTTTCCTATGGATAAATTTATTCCAACTGATAAATTAATCTAAGTGTCTGCAATAACCCAATCTTTGAAATATATGAAAGATCTATTTCTATTCTTATTATTTCAATCTTTGTTATAAACACATACAAAATTACTAAATTAATAGCTTTTTACAATGAATGAACCTGTTTTTCTTACATTCTGCCTATTGAAATTATTTCTTTGTATTCAGCATAAAATTTTCACTGTGATTAAGCCTTCTATGTCACGTTCAAGTTGCATATTACTGGAAATCGCTTCACCTTTACTTTTCTCTACTTGCATTCAAATATTTTAATTATTAATGTTTCTTTAGAGAAATGTATTAGTTTTTGATACATTTCCTATCCACAGTAATTAGCAATAATTTGTTACTGTCACTGAGTGGCAATAGTACGTAGCGTAGTGATTATTGGCACGAAAAGAATGAGTGAACATCTTAATGTTAGTTTAGAAACTTCAGCATGAAAATCCTACTTTTAACGGAAACCACAACAGCAAATTATGACGTGGAGAGGACGTATCCCTATATTGCTCAGGGGTATCTTCATAGGTTACATATATATTTGACTGAATATAAGTTAAAAAATATCTGGCGACGAAACCCTGATATTTGCGTACATAGCAAGAATTGTCGTACTTTAATGTTATGGAAATAGAGTAAGACTCGTATGTACAATTGCGTTATTCCCCGATTGAAAATTTGTTTAACAGAATTTGGAATTAAGATAAGCAATAGATAGTGTATTTACGGTGACGATAACTCACCCATTCTGATGCTGGTACAAAACAATGCAATAGGCATAAAAGGCGGACATTTTTACGAATGTCTGGAATTTTCTAGAAAGAAATGCTGACTCAAGGCAATAAAGTGTTTTCGTTTCTACGATTATCGATGGAAATATATTACCAGAACACATCTTCAAGAATATGTCTAATTACGGATCGAGAACAGAAACGTCTCAGATTTGACAAAAAAAAACAGTTATTTTACCAAAATTCTTAATTTCTTAATTTACTTTCAATATTTTCTTTTTTATTTTTGTGTTATTCTTTGATGTATCGATTTATATTACTTTACTAATCACTTATACATTTTCTGCTTTCCTGAAAAGGTGATTTCGAATCTAATATCAACGCCTCGGCGAAAAATTTAAAAGGCTGCACTCAGAATAAGTAGTTATAATTAAATAACACCTTAATTATTTATTCTGCTTTTATTTTCATTTTCATTTATTGTGTTTAGTTTGCATGTAATTTCCTCTGCATCTGCTTTCTTTTTCCTGTGTTTATCGTTTTTCGCACCTTCTGTTCGTTTCTTGTTTCTCTTATAAACCCTTTAAGATTTAATGTGTCTTGTTTTCCATTTCATTTTCTCGTAGCTTTTAGCTCTTATTTTCAATAACGTTGTTGCTTTACTCATTGCTCCGTTCTTTTTCACAAACATCAGTTCAGTGTTACTCTCCATTTTTTCCCCTCTATTTCCCTTAATTATCTTTCTTTTTCTCTTGATTGACTCCGTGCAAACTTTCTTTATTCTTTTCTTTCTTTTTTGTATCTTCATTTTCATTTCCTCTTCGTTTCCATTTCCTCTTCGTTTCCTACCAACGAAGAAATCTATTTTATCGAACGGTCTTCCTTAATTTCCCGCCCTAACGCCGTTTGAAGACCCATTATCTGTAGCTGTGATACTCTCCAGTTTTAAATGTCCGAAATAAAACTAGAGACTTTACTGCTCCTTCACTGCATTGATTATTATGAAGACACCTGCGACTCTTTCACCATTAAATGCAGAATGCCAATAGCCCTAATGCTAAAGATACGTCTTTCACGAAATCAGATTATTCAAATCGCAATTTACAAAAGTAGCATATTGAAAAACTACACAAACCTATACTTCCATTCATTAAATATATCCTTCATCTAATACTTCTAGAGAGAATGGAATTTAATCATTTTTCAAAATTTTTACTCACGTATATATATATATATATATATATATATATGTCTGTATGTGTGTTTTATTAAAGATGACAGACATATAGTTGTATGACCGATGTAATTATTTATGAATTCTCTATGATCAAGAACACAGTTCCTTAAGTGGCATTTGAACTCAGAAGTAATGTTCGTTCGTTGTAATTTTGATTTTGCTGGTGTGTTGTTATTTTATTAGGATAAACTTAGGTGTTTTAATTTATTTTTGTAGTAGATAATTAATTTGATTTTTTTTGTTTGGGTCATTTGAGGTATTTAGGATAATTCTAAGTGAAGATTCGTCTTATTTGTCGTTGATGTGCATTTGATTTTTGTAGAAAATATTTATGTTATTTCTGACTGTGTGATTACCATCGTTGTTATTTACTTTGGGGAGAAATAGTCTAATTTGGTGGTGTATACGTTGGTTAGAATGCGACTTCTATGGTTATAATGACAACATTTATACCCAAACAAATGGTGTTAGTATGGGAATTCCACTCGGCCCATGTTCAATAATATTAACTACGAACACGTCAACATTATGATGTGTTCTAAAAACAGAACATCTCTATAACTCTAAAAACATACACAAAACCCTTACACCGAATAAAAAAATAAAAAATAAGACCATCCTTGATAATGGCTAAAGGTATAACCGAAAACACTCGGAATTATAGTTCATTTCGATAATTTCTACGCATTCTGTGTCCCAAAAAGAAAACACTTAATCGTAGTACCTTGTCTGTCGTCTTTAATGAAACTCCCACACTGTTGTAACCAAGTAAATGGTTAAGTAATGACAGAAACCAGGTTTTCAGATACATTGTATATTAAACAGTAAGCACACCAGAAGAGTATTACACGACTAGTGAGAGTGTATCAAATGAACTAGCGCTCAATCTATTCACTGCTCAATGTTTACTGTTCCCCGAACAGAGGACTCCACAGCCCCCAACATTTTCAGCCTGACTCCGTATGGAGTCTTTTTTTATAATTATCACATAATACATTTTATTCAATCCTTTTCCTTCGAAAAAGTTGTATACAGGAATTACGTCACATTGTTTTAAATGATAATAATTTCAAATAATGCAATGCGTATTGCGCTTTTCTAGTAATTCAAAGTTCATAAGTGAGGAGATGCATTTTTTATTCCTTCTTTTTCTTTTTCTGTAGATATAATATCACATGAATGATATTCAATATCTTTTCTTTTTCGGGTGAACTTCTAAAGGTATCGTGAATTTCTTTTTGCTTATAGGCTTTCTGAGCTCTCAAACTGTGTATTCTTGGTACAAAGACGTTGTAATAATTAGCAAGAGCTAAAAAACTTTGAAGAGCCGACACATTTTCTGGTTCTGGCATATTCTTTATTGCCGTTGCTAAGTACTTCACACTTCCCGTCTTTTATTAGGTTGGTACAAAAAATAATGACATAATAATGTCGTTTTTTGACGTTAAAAAATACGTCAAAAAACGACATTATTGCGTCATTATTTTTGCACCAACCTAATAATTTGAATCCGTAATCCTGGATTCTCTCGAAAACCTGCCAGATGTGCGATTTGTGTTCCTCGATGCTATTGCTTTTCCTTAGGACGACATCGAGATAGTCCACCGCCATATCCAAACCATTTAAAATCGTTTCCACGACACGTTGAAAAATGGAAGGAGCGACCTTAACCCCGAATGGAAGTCTTAAAAATTTGTATAAACCCTTGTGCGTGTTTAAGCCAAGGAGATTCGAGCATTACTCGTCCACGGATATTTGTAGATATGCATTGTTTAAGTCGATCTTAGATCTTGCATTATTTTTATGTCTTAAAAACTGGGTTTACGTCTGGCTTTAACTTAAACTTAGCAGACATTTTTATGCATTTCCCTAGTTCTCTACTGAAAACGACGGGATTTTTTTTAATTTCATCTTTCAACTTTTCTGCTTCGTCAGTCACATTTTCGACTTTTTGAAATAATGAGTTAATAGGAATATCCCATAGTTGAAACTGATCTAACCAGTCAGTCACGAACAAATTACTGTTATTCTTGATAATATACGCCATTAGTTTTAAAGTTTTACCTTTAAATGACACGTTCGTTATAAGTTCACCGATATACATAGGATCGACAATTACACTTTTAGCTATTCGGTTCGTTCTTAAAAAAGTCGGCTTATCCAGTTTTTTTCCATCTTTGATAAGTAATTATGGATAAGTCTGAAACAAAATCGAGCTGTAGCCTTATATTTTTGTTAAATACTAGCAGCATGGCCCGGCTTTGCCCGTCCTTGATTCAAAAATCGTACAACTCATGCAGCAATCGCTATCACTTGACTTAAAATATTTTTGCCCTTCCTTGCCTTTAAAGGAGTGCCCTTTTTCGTGCTGATGTTGCTACATGCCTAATGCGATTTTTTTCTAAGTTCTATACTAAACATTAAATCTGTTACGAAAAAAGAACTTAACGAAATGAACACAAAACGATCAGCTTTAAAAAAAGGACTCGTAACTGGAAAAACTGAATGAAAAAAGAATGTTAACAACAAATACTTTTTCACACCCAACCCAGTTCTGCGGAATCAGAATCAACGTTGAGTTTAAGCAAGCGAATGAGCCAACTGAAGTAAAGTGCCATGCAGATTTAAATTTTTCCCACTTGTGACGAATGCAGCTCTCGGTTTTTTTTTGCATGCTAGCATGCTTGTTAACATTCGTGTTAGTCAGCTGTTGGCTCTCACGCCGGCCAATAGAATCTTCCTGTCTGTTTGTGACAGCCAGCTATTGGCTCTCACTCTAGCCAGTCAAAAATTGCGGCCGTGCATTCGTTACACACACGCGCGCGCGCGCACACACACACACATCCTGCCTTTTATAGATAGAGATTTGCACTTCAATATATTTCCTGGTATCACGACTTTCTGTTTCATAAGATTTTTGCAACTCGTTTTTTGTCTTGTTCTTAATCCTGCATTGGAAACATTTGTGTCCCAATTTATGGCAATTAAAACATTTTTTTTATGTTTAAAAGGACAACCACTATACCAATGTAAATGACCACAACCGAAACAGTCTTGAAGGCAAATAATTTTATTCGTTTTGGTTGGCGAATTTTAAACATTTTTCTATGGCGTATTCATTTTATGTGAGCCACGCCATTCTGTTCGATGTTTTTCGAATCCTCTCTGACGCTCACGAAACGGTGGCAATCTTCGGCAATTGCTGTAAAGTAACGTCGAGATTGTTTTCAATCTTGTTGAGTACCCAACAACATATTTCGGTGTCTTTCTGTTTAATTAAACCCTTGACGAAAACCAGGCATTTAAAATTATTGGCGCTTAACTCTAACAGTTTGAAGTCATCGCGGTGTTTATTGACTACACTCACGAAAATAGTATAATCTTCTTTGTGGGTGAGATTCATGCATTTCCAACGCTTGTCGAACAGTGACGTTTTTGAACTGAATAGTTCTGTTAATGATTGAGCCGCCTCTTTAAATTTCAAGTCGCTGATTTTCTTAGGCAAAATATATTTAGCAAACTCAGTATATTCTGCTGCGCCTAATTTCTTGAGGAGTTGGCGAACTTTTTTATGGTCAGCTCAATTTGCACAATCGATATTGTATAAGTCCTAGTAGCGTTTAAACTACGAAGTGAATGTAATTTCTTCTTTAGGTGCAAACATGAAGTTTTCAATAGCACTCCATATAGCATTTTGAGAGAACGCGTTATCACTGTCCTCCTTTTGTTTTTTATGGACAAATACACGAGCATTTTCTCATTCTGTGTTTGAAGGAGCATTTCTTCCAGTTTCTGTTGTCTAACCTGAATTTCTAGGTGCAATTCTTCAAATTTCGTCTGGTATTCTGCTTGTTCTCATTGGAATTTCTTTTGTCTTTCTTGGTATTTCTGCTCCAACAGCAAATATTTTTCCTGTTGGTGTTTCTGTCTTTCTTGATATTTCTGTTCCAACAGTAGCTGTTGTTCCTGGTGGTGTTTCAAAAACTCTAACATTACACTTGTAAATTCGCCCATTTTACTGCGTAATATTAAGAAATGAGAAGGTGGAATTTTTTCTCATTCCCCTCTTAAATAAGTCTGTTTGACTTGTACGATTCTTTTACTAAAAAGCTGGAGAGGGGATAAATTTTTACTTTACTCTATCAGCGAAAACAATAAGTCCCTTCACTGAATTGTTGAAATGAAAAAAAAATAACAAGGTTCACCAACCTTCTTCCCAACCACTGAATTGAACTTGTAGAAATCCTCTTGTTTTGAAGAGTTTCTTTTTTTTTTGCTGTCAGTGTTTTAATTAACATTGGATACCCATTTATCATAGAGTTGGATTAGAATTCCTTTCTTCACCACTGTTTAGACATTGGAAAAAATTATGATTCAACGTGACGTCCGTTTCTTCGAATCCTTCTTTGTGACCAATTATATGGTTAAGTGATAACAAAAACCAGGTTTGTAGATGTATCGTATATTAAACGGTAAGTACATCAGAAGAGTATTACACGACTAGTGAGAGTGTACCGAATGAACTAGCGCACAATCTATTCACTGTTTACAGTTATATTTAACAGCCCCCTTACAAGGAATGTATATGGCACAAGGCCGAGTTTAACGTGGGTTTCGCCAAAAATATTCCCTTTGAACCCATATAAACCGGTCAGGGCATGTCTACCTTCCCGGAAGAAACTTTGCCCTGCGGCAAAGCCTCGTCCGAGTTCCTCTCGGCCGAGGCAAAGAGTCCGACAGCTGAACAGTCTAGCACAGTTAATTCACTGTATACTGTTCCCCGAACATTTTCTCCTACTAATCTTATAGTAGGCGGAAGAGTCTAACATAGACTCCTTAGAGGGAGGACACCACAGCACGCACATTACTTTAAATATATATGTACACCTAGTACAGTAAATGTTACTTGCTAATAAATAATGCTCAATTATTTGTTATAATTATACTTTTCTTCTTAGTGGTAACAGAGCTTTACGTTTCATGCCCAATTCACAATGCAATCGCAGGTTGTTGATTGGAAATACCTTTGAATTTTATTTAAATGTGTATATTTCTGTTTAAAGTATTGTTATATGTTTGTATGTAAGTGTTTACATAAGTATACATAATTATTTTATTCGATAGTCACCCCGTAAATAAATAGACTAGGAAGCACGACAAGCTGCTGCAAGTAAAGCACATTCGAAATAGCAGAAAAGTTAAGAAAACCTATTGTTGGAAAACTGGTGATGTCTGTAGAATGTTAACGGGTTCATATTATCATGTACAAGAATTAACTAATGTTTTATTCAGGTACATGAGACATATTGTCCTATATGTTTTGAATATTTTACATATAAAAACGTTAGTTTCTGATAAAAATATTATCCCTTATATTTTAATAATTTTCTTTTCTTATCATATTTAAATAACATATTTCAGTTAAAATACGCTACTTAAAACCAAGTATTTTCTAAAAAAATATTACAAAACGATTTCTCATAACAATATAAGTATATGCTGAATAGTTTATCATATCACGTGTTTAAGATTGATTTACACAATTAGTATTGACAATGATTAAGTTATTATTTACCTTATTTACATCTATTCATTTAATCTTCATTTAAATTGATTTTCAATGCAGCAATCAATCTCCGCCTATTAAATAACACTGATTGAAAAATAAACATATACGCTATTTCGTGCCTGCAGAAATTTATGATTTTAAAAAACTTTTTATAATAACGGTCTGGATAGTTGCGGTGAAAACCAACATAAATTAGTAGGAAAATAATAATATACAAAATTTATTTGTCATTTAATTTACGGCGGTTATTGATAATAAATTTCAGAGCTTCAGATTAGTTGAAATTGGAATAACCATCGATACTTTTTCTTTATTATTTAAGTTTTTTTATTGTTAAAAGAAGGTTGATTATTATAATGGAAATTGTTTAAGTTAAGGCAGTTTGTTTTCGGATTTGTAACCTTGAACGTAAATTTATATTTCATAAAATGTCACAAGGCCACGCATAAACCTGTTGAGTTCCTTTAAAAGCAATTCATGATGTAAAATGGTGAAGTTTTTCTAGTTACTTTTTTCAAAATGATAATTCTATTTTTATTAAACATTTCTTTCTGACATTTATTTCAAAATTCGCAACAGCGGCAAATGTGTATGCATCTATTGATTTATTTACCATCAATTCATGCAACATAATCCTCTATCCATAACGATTAGGTTTTACAATGACAAAATCACATAGCGTCTTCACCTATTAAGTACTTGTAAAGTATCCGATATATTGGTTTAAAAAAGTTATAATGTTGTGTATAGAATTTTCTTAATATATATTGTTTTATGTATATTTAAATTTATTTAATAATAATGTTGTTATGTATTATACATATTTAATATTTTTCGCACACATAATAGAATGTAGTATGCAAGTGTTTGTTTAGATTTTCGGATTTATATAAGAATGTGTATTGTAAAGAAATTATTAATTTCGAATTAGAAATGCCGTAAAACCATAAATAAAAACATGATTAGCTCAACATCTTGCCTAATTTTAATATGATTAAGCACTACATTTGTCATGGGTTCAAGATATAATATGCTACTAAATCTTTTGGGGGTATTATGTATCATTTAAGATGCATCTGGGCAATACAAACACATTCATAATATATCCGTCTTTTAGCATTATATAGATAGCAGAATCTGACCCTACACGTTATAAGAAACAACCCTAGCTAGACATGTTAAATGGACAAATTATAGACACTGACAATATAATAATAAACCTCTCGTACATCTACTCATTGGGTAAATGTTTTTGTTGATTCGACGTTATGGATTTAATTCAAACGATTTATTTACATAGCTACATTTGGCATTTGTTTCAGCATTTACATTGTTTGAAGAAAAAAAGAAGAAATGGAAAAATGAAGTGATATTAATAATAGCAAAGGGCAACTGCATGATTATTATTAACATTTATTCCTGTTGAAAATTCCATATAATATGTGAATTCCCGTAATAGCGTTCATTTCTTCGTCTTTATTTCCTGAATTATAATTTGTTATCTTCTTTTCGTAATTAGATAAGTACCATCATGAATTTGTTGAATTTTAATAAAAGAAGTAATGGCGGTTTGGATTTCTCTGGAGAACATGTGACAGACATTATCCTTAATACACCAAATATTTCCTCGGTATTTTCCCCGTTTATAATGCTGCTGTCATCTGAATTTAATTTCTTCTTAGGATATACATTTTGTTCAACAGATTTGCAAAGTTTTTCAGAACACATCACATAAACTTTTAATTAAAATATTAAAAGGCGGAGGCTTAGAATATTATCACCATTATGATTATTATTGATGTTTCGTTACTGTTGACAATTTTACGAGAAAAAGTGAATGTTACTCAAATATAAATATTAAAAATAATTTTGAAGACTTTGCAATTGCATGAATGACATTTTCCTTAAAATAACGAACCTTTAATACTAAAGGAAAAGGGAATCCCAGGGTGTAAACAATATTTGTTTTCTTTAAAATAAAATGATTCGATTTATGGATTATGTATTCCTGCGTTAATATTTGTATTTATATTCAATCAAATGTTTCATTTGTTCCCTTTATTTAATTCATTTTGTTCGGTATATCTAACAGTATAAATGGCGGGAAATAAGTTTGTGTTTCTCATTTAACGTGTGTCAATATAATTTCATGGAATTAATTGTTCATATCCTTGATTCAAAATATATTCCCCATTTATATTTTAATATTTTCTTTTCTTTTCATATTGTTTTGAACCCATGTTTTTTCTTTTACACATAACATTATTTATATATTTATTCATACTATTGCCACATTATCCACCTAATATCATTACGGTATTAGTAATTAAATAAATGCAAATTCCAGACGAAATTAAAAGAACAAAAAAAAAAACAAAAAAAACAAACATAATATATTCAATATGACCGATGAACATGAGAGTAACACTGAGAAGGGAAATGAAAGGACTAAAAAGAAACAAAATAATCGTAATATTTAAATATATAGTATATGTTGCGAAACACGTGTGAAAGTGAGATAGAACAAAATAAAAGAAATTGAAACTGAAGTATCAGTGAAAATGGAATTAAAATATCTGAATATAATTGGAGAATATAACCAGGTTTGTAGGGAAATATTTGATTAACAATAACTGTGAACAGCAATCGTGCATGGACAGAAATAATTCAAAAATGCCATTTTTGTTTTCTTCCGAGGAATAATAAAACTATTAAAGGGCATAATAAAATGGAGTAAGTGTAAAGTAAACATGCCGAATAAAATAAAAATATAAGAATCACTGGATTAATTATTTATAATTTAATTAATAAATTAACTGTTTTTTTCTTATAAACAGTGATTATGAAAATAATTAATATGAAGGAGCGAAAATGTAATTTAACTGATCACTCAATTAACTTCCAAGATGGAAATTTGATAAATTATTTTTTTAAATAGTATATTAGTAAATTTTAAGAAAAAAAATAAGCGTTACTGGTTGATCTAAATAAATTTTAGAGAAAAATAATGTCATCTGGCTCAAAACTATATACTGTGTTTAGAAGGTCAACAGACTACAAAAAGCTGATATGTTGAAATTATAATACACATGCTAATAAACAAAACGGAAGGGAATTGTAAAAGTGTGATAAACCGAAACCTCAAAATTTGTAGTATGCAGATGAGGTATCAAGCATTATTTTCTTTAGATCCGAATCCTGCTATTTCCAATTCTTTAAAATAACTGTTCAACCGGAAAGGTAACTCAGTTACAGATTTATTTCCTTTCTTTTAGTAAAAACAACAATCTTCCTATTAAAATATCAAGTCTGAAAAACAAATAGAATATATTTAGATAAATATCCAAAAATTCAGTGTACTTAAATAAAGAATAAAATCACTAAACTCCATCTAGAGATTAAAAAATAATCCTTATTACTGCATTTCATTCTTAGAAGTATAATTAATTTTATTTTTTTTGTATTTTTTTAGTTTCACGAATTGGCCTGCGTGTACAAATATATTTAAAGAGTCTAAACCTTTTAAAATATTTAATTTTGTTTCCAATGATGCCTTTTCGCCTTTGGAGATTCTATTTACAAAAGAGAATATTTTACAGGTGAGATGATACAGCGTGTTGCTTGAAGGAACAATTAGATGCATATAAAAGAACAAAAATATACTCTTACATGTAATGAATTGAGAATTACAAGTAGATTTGTAGTTATTTACGGAATAATTCAAGACAATTCTGATGAAAGCAATTAAGTGACACACCTTTTCGTGTATATGGTAAAATAAAAATATTTTCCATTACATCTGAAAATGGTCAAATTAATCACGATATAAATTTACTTTCCTCTCATTAACTGTCTTTCTATTGATATTCCTTTTTTTAATGCTATTCCCTGTGAGACAGAAACTGTTTATAGAAGAAATCCTTGTTATAAATAATAGACATATCCACGACATTAGTTTTGCCTAATTTAGACGGGCCATATCCTCTATCCGTCAAAATTGAAGGTTAAGAAAATATTATTTAAATCATATTTGTGATTATAAAAGTAGCATACACTTTTATTTTATTTATCTATATATATAATTTTGTACAGTATTTACATTATGCGGACTATTGTCCTCATCTTTGTCGCCATATTTATCACAACGTTTCGGCCGTTGTACGCTTCGGCCTTCTTCAGGTGGTTGGAATTTCGAATTGGACCCTTTATTTCGATCACTGGGGTAGACTGTTCTAGTTCCACGTGCCATTTTTGATGGATGTCAGTTATCAGTTATCTCCTGCTAATTTTCCCTCTGAAAGTTCTCCACTGCCTTAACCGGGTATTGAACTCACACTCTTTGGGTCTGTCACTGGATCTAACCAACGCCTTTATCCACTGAGCCATGTGTCTTTGAGGTGTTCCCTGTCTATGATCTCAACATGATCCCACAGGGGACGGTGATCTCCCTTCTCTCTCCATATGTGATCAGCCACGCTTGATTTTTCTACTTCCCCTCGCGTTACAGCTTTCTGGTGTTCTTGAAGCCTTACCTGTCTCTCCTTTATATTCCTTTCCGCAGCTGCACGGGATAGCCTACACACAGTCTTTAGACATTGGAAAATTCGTAAACTTAAGGAATCAGCACATATGCTAGGCCACAAAAATCTCCTGAGCCGACCAAGCATAGAAATAAATACAATATGGGAACCAGTAATAAGGAGTGCCGAAGAAAAGCAAAAGTTGCAATATGTGCTCTGGTAAAAACATGGAATTATAACAGCAAAATTGCAATATGAGCACTGGTAAAAATGGTTGTTGAAAACATTAGGTTTATAATACCCAGAAATTCATACCCAGATGTCCTCAAGGACACATGGCACAGTGGATAAAGGCGTTGGTTAGATCCAGTGACAGACCCAAAGAGTGTGAGTGGAGAACTTTCAGAGGGAAAATTAGCAGGAGATAACTGATAACTGACATCGATCAAACATGGCACGTGGAACTAGATCAGTCTACCCCAGTGATCGAAATAAACGGTTCAGTTGGAAATTCCAATCACCTGAAGAAGGCCGGAGCGTACAACGGCCGAAACGTTGTGATAAATATGGCGACAAAGATGAGGACCATAGTCCGCATAATGTAAATACTGTACAGAATACCTCATCTCAGAAATATAGACATATATAATTTTCTCTGAAATTTATTGAATATTTCTGTGCATATTTTCTGCATGTGAACAGTAACGGCAGTAATTCGCTTATATAAAATCGAAAGAATCCGAATATCCGTTCTGTCTAAGAAAATATAAGTTTTAAATGTCTGGGCAATGGTGATTAGGCGAGTTTAATTCGGAAATGATTCTCTTCAACTAGACCGGAAGTTCCCAACATTTTCTACGCCTCGCACACCTAGAAAACATATAATTTGATCGTGCTCCACCTTCTCTCTCTCTCTCTCTCTCTCTCAATCTATCTATCTATCTATCTATCTATCTATCTATATATATATATATATATATATACATATATATATATATATATATATATATATATATATATATATATATATATATATATATATATATATGTATATACACACACAAAAGTAATATCTTATAAGAAGATGAAAAAGTCACTTTATACCTTATTTGAGCAATAGATTTATTTAAGCTAATTTTTGAATGATATAAAAAGGAAGAAAAAAAAGAAAGAAAAAACTTAAATACAAATAGTACAAGAAATTAAGCTTTTCATTCAAGTGAAGATTAAACAGTTTCGAATATCTAAAATCTAACATTAAGAAATTCACATAAAAAAATGCAAAATTTAAATTCAATCACTTTTTGTTCCTGTTACTGGGATATAATTTTGTCAAAATTACCGCGTGGTGTAATGTTAAGCAACCTTGTCTCGCTAAAATACCGTTACGTATGAATAGTGAGTTCACTCCTCACTGGGTGCCCCGTACTTTCGGCCTTGTGCCACATCTAAGCTATATTTTTTTTCAAAATTTTGTTGCTGATAGCAATCCGCATGTTTGCCTGTGGATTCATGCGATTTCTAGATTTTGTCTTCATTCACAAAAGCGAACTAAATCCAAACTCACATTAATATGTGGTGGCAAATGGGATAAGGACACCAAGGGCTTTTTCCAAATGTCTTGAAAAAATATCCATTGCTGAATAACAATACTCCTCCAAAGTTCTGCTTCCAAATTGCATTTCAAGAGCACAAATCTATAAGATCTTCCTTCAGCTCGTCATCATCCGACATATTATCCAAATTGTAGGAGTGTGAATTCATGATCCATTTCCTTAAAATATTCAGTTCTCCAGCTGCAAAATATCCATCAAATGATTCTGACAGCATTTCCACAATATCTTCATGCAAAGGAGGAAATAGAAATTAATTAGCATAAAAAATTTCTTCAAACGATGGAAAATTTGAAAGATTAACTCTTTCCACCATTCGATGCCAAATGGGTAGATTTTCTTTAAAAGCTTTCAGCTTTTCGCAACATTTCAATATTTTCATACCTTTTCCATGAAGAGAGACACTGATTTCATTCATACTAGTGAAAATATCAGCCAAATAAGACAGCATATTCATGAAATTTTGTGATTCCAATTCACCGACCAGAACATAGTAACCTTCTTCCAGAAAAAAAAAAAATTGGATCCTTCTCGCAGTTCGAATAAGCATGATAAATTTCGCCCTCGTAAGAACCAGCGGATTCCAGTGTAGAAAAGCAAAACTGTATATTCATTTCCCAGATCTTCACAAAACAACTAAAAGATGTAGTGATTCGGAGCCTTACCCCTAATCCAGTTGATGATCTTTACACAGGTGTCGAATACTTTTTTCAACCTTGGAGGCAATGCCTTTTGGGAGCATGACGATGAAGGAAACAGTGGGTAACTTGCAAGTGATGATTCTCCCTCTTCATCAGTGCAGAAAATCCAGATTTATTCACTAGCATCTCAGGAGTGCCTATCTGTGCATACAGAACCAATAGCTTGGATATCTAAATCCTGTTTGGCAAATAAGTCTGATACACATCTATTCCCTGTGTGGTTGTTTTAAGCTCTTCACTAAACAGGAAATCTTTTTTTCCCAATACCATCACTGACGTACCTAACCATTGCAATGAGTTAACTGCACTTTGAAACATCAGTTGACTTATCCAACCGGAGAGAGAGTTTTAGAAAAAACTAGACCTTACATTTGAGATAACATGATCGAAAATATCCTCACTCAAATCACCAAATCGATTTGATAGCGGCACTAATTCAAGCTTTTTTCTTGCTTCTTGGCCCAGCACAGTTCTTGCTATTTCTAATGCACACGATTTGACCAGCTCTTCTGCAATTTAAGGGGCTTCTTGGAATTGGTTACTTTATATGCCACTTGGTACAAATCCAGCAGCAGTGATTCGTCAAAAGAAAAAAAAATCTTGGAAGGGTTCCTCGAGATTGAAAACGGGCTCTTTAAGCTTTCAGAATTCAAAATCATGGTCTTCAAAACCACCTCCACCATGCTTGCTGTTGAAGTGATCTTGCACCTTTGATGGCATCATATTTGCCTTGGAAAACAAAATACTACAAAGTATGCACTGGTATCTTTGCAATTCGTCATTTCTCGTTCAAGTGAAACCAATGCGCACGTAGCCATCATTCCATTTCCTTTTTTGGCATGATGAAGGGTTAATAATCTGTAAAAGTAGGGACTGGCATGAGATTGCGGGAAAATGAGCATAGCATGATAAAAACAGCCTTAAACTTGAGGAAAACAAAATTTTATCGTCAAAATATTTATGCTACTATTAAGAGAAAAGAACAAAGTATTTTTTAATTTTTTTAAAAAAATTTCTATCTTTTTAGGACATTCTAACTTTTGATTAAGAAACATTTGTTTCTCATCGTCAGCGGAAATACTAAAAATAACATCAAATTTTAGTGCATTTATTTTAATGAAATACATTAATTTTGAATATCTTGCAAAAATAAAAATAATTGTTGGATTTTAATGAAACTTTCAGAAACTATTCAGAAATGTTGGAAATTATTACAAATATGTTATTTAATTTAAAGTCATAATAAAAATATTTATATATTTATCCCCCCGGACTAATTATATGAAAATGCTAGGTAATCAATAGTGAAGTATTTGAGCGATTAATTAGTTAAAAGCCCAATGCTTTGAGGAAAGAAAATCATGTTCTTTTTTTTTTAATCAGACCTCCTCTGCCTAAAAATCGTCTTTGAATTGTAACATACGAAACTCAATAAAACAAATACATTATTCGTTTCAAATGCTTTTAGTTGTTTTTATGAATATGCATGATATTGTCTGAAGGTAAAAAAAAATAAAAAAATTTTTCGATGAAAAATGATTTTTAAAACAATTGTCATTACTTAAATTATTTTATTATTTGTATATTCACGTTGTTAAATATTCTAAAATCAGTGAAAATGGTGCACTGTTTAATCAATGCTGTTATGAAGTAAATCTACCTACAGATTAGAAATTGTAAATCTTATTACAATCATCGAATCACCAGTATATTAAAAATACAGTTTTGCATGGCTTTTGTGCCCATAAAACGGCTGTTATTCAAATGTACGGAAGACCGGATGTAGCATGATTTTACCGGGTGTATAAATGTTGTTCTGTAGTGTTGAGGACTATTTTTGCGATTTGTTCTTGCGAAATACGTATTGATTTCATAAATATTAATTTATTTTATTTGACATATCTTACTGACTGGAAATAGTAAATTTAATCCTTTAGCTTACAGTTAAAGCTAAAATGAAATCTTCAAGTATACTTTATCAATGACAAAAATTCTTTTTTAAACTTTAAGTATCCAAAATGTATACCGAATTAGTGGAGGTACCCATGCAAAAGAGATAGAAAAGATGAATAACACATCAATCTAAAAACTAACTTCAGTATAATCACCAATATAATAACCAATTTCAATATAATTACGTAATAACCGATATTATAGAATCTGGCACCAAAACAAATTTGGATACTAGATATAATTCTGAACTTAATGAAGTAAAATAATATAAAAGACTCACAACCTTGGAATCTGTCTATAAAAATAGCAGGCAGAAAGCAGCACCGCCTATTTCCTGTTGTTAATTTGAATGCTATTCATATTATCTTATTGCTGGTACATTGTCTAATGTTTTCAAAAGAGACGTTTTCTCTTCCGTACTGCTAAAATCTTTAAATATCAGCAAAAATAATGTACAAATAAATTTAAATATTTAACCGTTAAAGTTTAAACATATAAATTTTTTTATTTATTTATTTATTTATCACTTTTACTACATTGACAAATCCAAGGTTTTGCACCCCCACTAATAGGTGTTCTCGTACCCACCTCGGTTAGGAAACACTAATCTAGATATTTTGGGAACGTTCTACAAGAACTGAAGAGAAACCAGCAAAACAGTTCAAGAAAAGCCATACTTTGAGCATACAAAACTGAGGTCATTGTCTAAAGGTGGTCTATGCTTCCTTCATCATCTTACTGCTTCTCAAATTAATCAAAGAATTTATTTCGGCTCGCCATTGAGAAGTAGCCTTACTACCGAAAATTTTCCCAGGTTTAATCACCGCTAGTGATGAAATATGTGTTCTCTAAAATTAAATCTAACAACATCGACAATGATTATCACCCATTTCAAAAGTAGAATTTCGGGTGTCATCTATTTTAAAAAGAAATATTTAATGCAGGGATGTATTTTCGCGAAATGGAATAATTGCAGAAAAAGCTGCGGAAAGTAGTGCTGATCATCAGTAGGGCGTGTTGGAAATAGACGATGATTCAAGACAACTTATGTCATTAAAAATGAAATTATGCGTCATCCTCTTTAATTTCCAATGAGTAGTATTTTCTTATGTCAAAATTGTAGTCAGTTTCATTATAGTGGGTAATCAATGCATTTGATGTAGTGTTCTGTAAAATGCCTCTATTGTATTCATATGATCTTTTATTTAGATTTCTTGAGGTTTCCCATATATATTTTTGTGACAGCAATTACAGGAGATCGATAAATATCCCCTCCATAATTTAGCTTACTTATTAATATTGACTAAATATTTTATTGTTTTAGATGTAGTAGTAAATTATTTTATATTTAGATAGGTTCTATTCAGTTGTAGATGGGATAGAATCAGTTGGTAGGGTGATATATTTTTTATTCATTACGCTTATCAGGAGAAGCTGTTTTTCTATTTTGAAATATTTTAAGAGCCTTTCATTTCACATTGAATATGAAATAAATAGTGCACTTATGTGACCCTATACAATTATTGTTTTGTTTTCATTTTTAATTAGTTCATTGTTAAATTTTTGTTTCGGTAATTATTTTCTGTTCGCTCATTTCTTCGGACTTGTCTTGAGTAAAAGACGGATCAAAGTTAAAATAGAAAAATGAGGTGAGATGTTAAGGGTTGGAGGGTTATTAATTCATGTCTAGATAAATTAACAATTTTAGGCATGTCAGAACAGACGGCATCCATTTACGAGTATAAATTTAAGATATTGGGAAGTAGACAGATATATATATTTAACAAAATTGCTAAAGGACTTAAAAAACAGGGACTTAAAGAACAACAAAAAAACGGGAATGTGTAAGTCCTTAAATGGCCCATCTTCACTGTGTCTACACGAAAAACTGCACATAATAAAGTTTCCAAAAAATAATGATCTCCTAATTCAGAGAAATGAATTAACAGTAATTTGTAGGCATTGTATAAAAAAATATGCTTTACAATCAATATCCATTATTTCATTAATATGCATATAATAATTATTTAATCCTTTTACTTTTCAATATATTCTTGTCATGTTTTATTGCCCATTCAATATAATAAGTATTGTATTTTGGGTCCACAGTATATATAAAAAAAAATTTAGTCACACTAGAGGCCCTTTAAGATGGTTCAGAAGTATATAAAAAAATTAAAAAAATGAAATTCCTTAAAATTAACATTTGTTAAATATATATCACTGTCTACTTTAGGCTATATTAAATTTATATTCGTAACCGGATGTCGTGTGTGCTGACGTGCCTAAAAGTGTCAATATATCTAAACTTCACATAGAATTAATAAACCATCTATCCCTAACTTCTAACCTATTGTTTTTTTGATTTTAGATTTGATCCGTCTTTTGAATGGTTAGTCAAGACATTACCATAAATGTGTTTGTTTTTTTTTTAATTTTCGAATTTTGGTTTCCTCCTCGTTTTGAACTCTCAAGTGATTCACTGAATTGTTTTCTGATTTCCCAAGTAAATCATTTTCATTATAAATTATCTAACATCATCTGATGAGGAATAATTTTAAATTCCTAATCATAGAAAATTTTGTGTAGCGATGTAAAATATTTTATAATAAAAAGATTATTATTATAATATATATATATATATATATATATATATATATATATATATATATATATATATATATATATATATATATATATATATATATATTAGGTTGGTGCCAAAATAATTTCGTTTTCTCACATAGTAACATATGTTAGAAAACGAAATTATTTTTGCACCAACATAATATATATATATATATATATATATATATATATATATATATATATATATATATATATATATATATATATATATATATATATATATATCTGTATATATATATATGTATATATATGTATATGTATATATATATATGTATATGTATGTATATATATATATATATATATTAAGACAAGAAATGTAGCCACTTTTGCTTTTTTATATTTTTAAAATGTATAATCTCTTATTTACGGAGAAAGCACATTTGCAAAAGAAGAGATTTGCAAAATATAAAACAAAACAAAAAAATTGCTTAATAAAATATAGAAAAAATGATACAATTTCTATGAAAAATATGACAGTATGATAATATATTAAAAAAATAAATGTGTTCGTATCACACTCTGAGCAAAACAACTAAACGTGCTAATATCATTCAAAAATATTATTGAGACAATATTTATAAAAATATTATTAAAATGTTATATATCATAAATACTGAATGGGAACTATATTAGGAATATTACCTCATCTTTAATATAATTCTCAAATTTATAATGTCAAATATTCTAAGACAACAGCTGCAAACAGTTTTAAGATAACAAAGTGAAACAGATTTTTACATTTCCCAACTTCTTTAGTTCTTCGTTTAAGTGAAACACTACATCACAATTTCTAAATATTAGTTCAGTTTTATATAAATGCGTGTATTAATAATTATTTTATATATTGAGGCATTTATTGGCTATGGCAATTTCGGCAAAGGAGATCGTCATAGTTCATTCCGGCTGGATCAAATTTGTTAAATAATGTATTTGTTGTGTAAGGGTAACTCATACATCAAATTAACTGTAATTTCCTGATGGTGTCTAGGAGTCCGTTTCAGACACATAGCGAAAAGGGAAAAGTTTTAATTGAAGAAAAATCTTTTTTTAATTGAATTGAGGAAAGAGAGAAAAATGAAGATTTGAAACAGATATAATAGAAATAAAACAGAAAAGAAAATGTAATTTTCGCTTTCAGATCAGAAAAAGAAAAAAAAATGTAAGAATAAAAGAAACAATGAATTGACCATAGAAAATAAAACGTCGAAATATATGAAGTAAGTGACAGTTCGCTGCCATAACACTGGATTATTTTAGTTTTTATCAGCGAATAGGAAAAAAAAGCTGAGTTATTTCGCTCAGTCGAACTAATGATTCGTTATAAATTAGACTTTTCTAGAGTTGAACCGTATAAAAAATCTTTTAGCCAAAGTCAAAAAAATAAAATAAATTATAACAGAAATCTGTGAAGAAAACATTTTCTTTCACTACTCTTTTCTTTTTCCTTTTAGTTTTCGACAGAAATAGAATAAAAGTTAAAATTAGTGGAATTGATTGCTTTTAAAATGTTAAAAACACAAAGAACAATAATAAAGAGAAAACTTAAATTCTTTGAGTGAAAAATGAAAGTACGTAAATTAGATTTCTAATGTTATCGTCTGGTTAAGTAGACTCAATTATTGCACCATTTTCAGGATTAAGCAAGAAATATTTAAAACTTATTTTCCTCATTCTAAAATAGGTAGAAACGAATTATGTTTTTTAACCAACGGCTATCAGCTGATGGCTATTTTAGTATCATATCTTGTAAAAAATAAAATCAATAATTCAAATAGGACATGTTTTAGTAATTGATTGTATTTGATTTAATTAACAGATGTTAAACTAACACATTATTTTGCTAAATTAAGACACCTACAATGATCACTCATTGTTCTCTAAAGTGGATGACCAGACAGGTTTTCTTACCGATGATGGAAGAGCCAAAATCAAAGGGGCTTATATTTTTTTACATAAGTTTTAGATATTTGACAGTCGTTTCAGTAGCAACCTATGTAGTCAAATATCCCCGAGAAGAACCATATATTACTACTGGAACAGATATTATGTTTACAATATATGAAAGTGTGCAACTATGACAGACTATAATATTTTAAACAACTTCTTACATGCATCTATATAAATATCTGCTATGAACATGTTTAAGAGGTTAAACTTGTAGAAGTTGTCATATCTGAACGTTACCACTGTGCATATGTGGAGGATAATTACTTTATCAGAAGCATAGGACATAAAACGAACTGACTTAAGGTTTTAAAATAAATAATATATGTTTATTTTCTTTAAAGTGATCAGTGAATTCTTTGGTATTAAGCGTAGAAAAACGTTCGTCAATAAGGCGGAAATTGATAGCAGCCTGATGAAATGTCCGCTTGTGGTTGTTTTGAAGTAAGAACATCGTAGGGATAGTAGAAATCTCAAAAACTAGGTCGATGTTAAATTGCTTTGATTTTCTCAGGACAGAAGCAGGGTGGAAATGTTAGTAACTGATCATCACTTGACTGGTTCTTCAAGCGTCACGCGTGGCGGCCTTCTTTTGTTCTGCCCTCTCCTGATGTCATTCTGGTCCCATCTGAGATGTCGTAGTTTAATCCTTTTGAATATATTTGGCGCGAACATCAAAAGGCTCTTTGTGACTTTTTTTTTTTTTTGATTGGACAAATTATTTTATTTTCCCTAGTCCCTTTCTTTTTTTTTTAATGGAAGTTTTGCATGGAACCACCCGGACTTTTGGTATTTTTCACTCACAAATATATCAACCCTCTTTCTGCAAATTTCCAGTGCTTTGGGCTGTGATCTTTTTTTTCTTCTTATTTCTCTTTTAATTTGAGAGAGAGAGAGAGAGAGAGAGAGAGAGAGCGAGAGAGAAAGAGAGAAAGGGTTTTAAAGGAAATCACAAATATAATTATTTTCCTTTGTATATATATATTTTATTTTATCGGGACTCATTACAAATTCAAGCGCGACACATTAAGGAGGACTTTATATTT
>OZ010595.1:36942130-36984630 GCA_963932145.1 Acanthosepion lycidas | reverse complement strand
TTCATGTAATGAAGATGGAACAATTATGCGTTCTGGCAATGAAGATTGACGCTAAAAAAATGGCTGAATTCTTTTGTTCATACTTCTAGCCATTTTGTAAGATGGAAACATATCACCTTTTTAAGACTAGATCAGAAGCTGTTGGTTGAATTATAATTTATAGAAAAAATATAATCTAACACCATAATAGTCTTTGCAGATGCCTTGCCGTATACACTGGGATGCCATTTTAAATCCAAAAATACTACCAAGGGTCTTGTGATCTATGATCTGAGTGAAATCTCGTCGGTACAACCTTTTGAACTTTTTAAAACTATTGCTAATGCCTCTTTTACAATTTGTCTATGGTTACGTTCTGCCGGTGTCAGTGATCTGGATCAGTGAGCTATTACCAGTTCTCTGCCATTAGGGGAAATGTGAGACATAACTGCTCCAATACCATACCTGGAGGCATTAGACACCGCAAATATATACATAGATGTGTTATAGTATGTCAACAAAAGATTGGAACTAATTAAGAACTTTATCTTTTTGAAGGCTACGTTTCAGAGTACTCACATGCAAAAACTTTTTTTGAAAAGGTTGTTTAGTGGCGCATGAAGATAAAATTGAGATGAAATTAAGGCAAATATCCAAGTCAAGGAAAGAATGTAATCTTTTTATATTTATCGCGGTTAACGAGATATTTTCAAGGTCTGGACGTCTACAAGTTTTGTCGAAATTAAACTCAAGTTTATTTGATTTGTTCTAAAAAAATACACACTTTTCAGCATGAAGAGGGAATCAGTATTGTTGAATTAGGTTGGCAACAGAAACTATACTTTACAAAAGTTCATCTTCATTTGTTCCTGCATGGAGGAATGTTGCAACTCCTGTCAATCCGGGCAGCATGTCGTCCATTGGCTATTAGAATCGGCTTGTGCTGAATCTGTATAATCACTTGTGGGTGTTGATAGGTAGGAGCTCTTTGGACTTCTTTTTCAAATTCCAGTTGAAGAAAAGCATTGGAAAGATCAGCCTTTGCAAAACAAATTCTGCCGTTTTGTGAAAAGATTCTCCGGCTCTGGAAGTGGATGATTATGTCCATCAAAAGAATCATTTAAACCGGTCGAGTATTCAGCACATATGCGGACTTTACCTTTTGCCTTTTTAACAACTACAGTCGGAGCTGCCCATGCAGTGTAATTAATAGGCACTTTACACGTTCTTGCTGAAGGCGTTCTAGTTCTTTTTAACCATATTCTCAGAAGCATAAGTTACTGGCCTTTTTTGTCTAAGCATTGCGTTAGAATCTGGTTTTAATTTCAGAATTTATTTAATTTTTGTACAGTACTCAAGTTCACCCTGGAAAACGTCACTAAACTCATATTTAAGTTCGTCCGTGAAATGATTTTCAATATCAGAAACTGATGTCAGGTTAAATGTATTGAACACAGATTTGAGAGGAATTACAAGAAGGTTAAGTTATTCTATCCAGTCAAGATCAATTAAATTTAATTTCGAATTATCTGCGTGATAACACACACACACGCACACACACACACCAGAAAATGTTCTATTTCGAAAGGAAATATCATCGGTTAACTTACCAGTTAAACAAATTGTAATTCCAGACGGGCTCATTGCGATGTTTCACACACACGTGGCTTTTCAATTTTTTACCAAGTCGAATGCGATATTAACGTCATATATCAAAGTAGAAACGAACAGATTTGTTGTTTACAGAAACAACAATATATTTTCTGATAGATTTATAAACAACTTTATACGACGCAAACATGTGTTTGTTCCGAGCTTTTTCATCTTTCATTGTTAAATACTTTGGGGTTGAATTTCTGTCGGACATGTGTGAATCTGGTTTTCAAAATTCTTCTTTATGTCCGTTTCAGTGATCACTAATATATTTGAAAGGAAAAAAAGCGTACATAATGCCAGTCGCCACAGTGCCAACATTTTGAAGATGTTTTCTTTTCATCACGGGGTATGTATCTTCCTAGTTCTTGATAAATCATTGCTCTTTTAATCAGCATTGTGTCACTTTTTATGCTTAATACATTAATGCATTCAATGGTGAAGGTTTTTAATGCTTTTGACCTGTTCTAGTTTTCAACGAAATCGTGAGCGAACATCAGCTTTGAGTAGAAGATTTTTATCCTGCGATAAAAATCAAATATTTAAACTGTGAGGGAATTTAACATTAAATTTTTCTCATTACTGATTGACGTGGCCATCAAATGTCACATAATTTTCAGTGTCATCTTTCGTTAGCAATACTCCACTGAGTTGTTCCACTGTAAATAAATGTGAAGTTCGTTGCCTGCTTTGGTTAATTTATAATTCATATATCAGTTATGCTCATGTTCCTTAGTGCCTAGCTTACGAATTAGGAGACAAATTTTTCGTTTTGTATCTTTGCGAGAAAAGGTAGATATCCAACGTTTAAACCAAGAAGCGAATTTTTTTCCGCTCGTTGGGTTATAGCGGATTTCTTTGGTGTTGTTGGCGTAGACATACGCTGAATTGTTATTTTGGTTAGTCCCAGCGCGAAATATTTCGAGTTTATTCTGGAACTTCGCAAACTGTTCTTGCTGTTGGTGTGAAAGAAAGAAACTTTGGTGAAATTGCCATGTTGATGTGAAAGATTGAGCTCTCGTCGCTCAATATGTTTTTACATCGCAGGTTGCTGGGATGTGCAAAAAGGAATGGAAATAAAAGACAAGTGTATTTTAATACATGATAAAATAACTTTCATTCATTTATTGCCTGAGAACAGTAACTATTTGTTTGGATTTAAACCATGAGTTTCATGTGGGTGTCAGCTTATCACCATGTTGAATTCAGAAGTGTAGCAGTCCAACTAACGGCTAAGGAGCTTAATACAACTGTATTTTGAGTTATCGTTTTATAGGTGGAAGTAAGTTAACACCCATTAACAATATGCATAAAATATTGCTATTTTTCATATTTCTATCTAAAGACGAATAAAACACTACTGATTTTCATATTACTATATGAAAAAAAATATTCTGAATTAAATAGTTATATTTAATTATTTATAATTTATTTATATATGAAAAAAGTAAAAAGTCACACAATATTGCTGATTTTCATATATCTACAGGAGAAAAATATCTGAATAAAATATTGTTGTATTTCATATTCCTATATAAATGTCAAAATAAGCATAAATATTGCTTATATTTAAGATTTATATACAGAAAATCAAAAGATGCATAAAATTTTGCTGATTTTCATATCTAAATATTCAAAAATTCAAAATCTGTAAAAAACATTGCCGATTTTCATATTTCTGTAAGAAATGTCCAAATATGCATTAAATATGTCTCTTGTTCATATTTCTCTATCGAAACTCAAAAGATGCATAAAACATTTCTGTTTATCCCTAGTTCTGTATTAAAATGACAACATCAGAATAAAATATTTGTTTTATATAACTCTAATTAAATAGGTAAACGTGCATAAGATATTTCTATTTTTATGCAGATTATGATTTTAATGTAGAAATATGCAAAACAGCAGTATTTGATGCATATTTTAATTTCGCTATGTAAAAATACAGCAAAATTCTATGCCTATTTCAGATATTTTTCTGTAGCATTATTATAAGCATATTCTGACATTTTATGTAGAAATATGAAAACAAGTAAATTATATATATATATTTATTTACTATGAAGATATATGGAGCATAGCAATATTTTATTGCAAATTTTGAGGTTTTTAAGTAGAAATATGAAAGACAAAAATATTTAATGCATATTTTAATATTTTGAAAGACAAATACGAAAAACGGCAATAGTCTATACCTATTTTGATTTTTTCATGTCGAAATGAAAAATAGAGATATTTTATGAATACCAATATTTCCTGCATATTTTAATATTTTCTGTAGAAATATGAAACATAGCAATATATTACGTATATTATGATATTTTATGAAGAAATATGAATGACAAGATGCATGTTTATGCAAGAAAAGTACAAAAACGGCAATATTTTATGCATATTGTGAATTTTGTCATGTAGAAATATCATCATTTTATGAATATATTGGAATTCATGTAGAATTATGAAAACGATCAAATATATAATGCATATTTTCACATTTTTATGTAAAAATATATTCTAATCATATTTTTCATTTTTTTCATGTACAAATAAGAATATAGCCATATATTCTAATCGTATTTTATCTTATGAGAAGAAATATCTGAGACAGCAACATTTTATGCATATTTTAACTGTATATGTAGAAATATGGAGAACAGTATATTTCGAATTTTTCATATAGAAATCTGAATAATAGCAATATTTTATGCGTATTTTACATTTCATGCAAAAATATGAAGACCGCCATATTTTATGCTTATATTGGATATAGAAAAATGAAAGAAAGCAGCATTTTTTAGTTTAGGTAGAAATATCAAAACAACAATATCTTATGCATATTTTGAATTTTGTCGAAAGATGAAAGACAACAGTATTCTATGTATCTTTGATATTTTATATAGAAATCTGAAAGGTAGCAATATTTTATGTATATCATGACTTTAATATTTAGAAGTATGAATATTATACATATATTTTGTCTTTCTGGTGTAGAAATATAAGACACCATAGTTTTATGTTTATTCAGACATTCCAGATAGAAATATGAAAGAAAGTAATATTTTTTATATTTTAGCATTTTTTATGTGGATATATTTGAAAAATTGCAATCCACAGCATATTTTAACTTATTTAAGAAGAAATATGGAACAAATCTATATTCGCTGCAAATTTTTACTTTTTTATGTGTAAATATAAATACAGCAATATTCTATGCATAATACGAAAACATGGAATATTCTATGCCTACTTTGATCTTTTACTAGGGAAATATGTAAACCAGCAATATTTAATGCACACTTTTATTTTGTATGCACAAATTTGAAAAACAGTAATATCCGAATCATATTCCGACTTTTAGGCAGAATTATGAAAAACAACTACATTTTAGGCATATTTTGAGGTTTTTAAGAAAAAAATTAAAGACAGTAAAATTATTAACATTTTATAAACATATTTCATTTTGCATGCAAATATGAAAATTGTCATTTTTTCATGATAATTTTCAGTTTTTATATAAAAATATAAATATGATATTTTTATACAGAAATATGAAATATAGAAATATTTTATGCAAATAACAACTATTATTTACAAATATGTAAGACTGCTATAATTTAAGCATATATTAATTTTTTATGACGAAATATAAAATACAGACATATTTTATGATTATTATGCTATTTTTATGTAGAAATATGTGAAACAGCAATATTTTATGCGCATTTCGCCTTTTTTCAAATAGAATTGACAAAAGCTATATTTTATGCATATTTTGTCTTTTTGTGAACAAATTTGAAAAACAGCAATATTTTATAGACATGTTGACATTTTGACATACAAATTAGAAACAAACAGCAATATACTAAGCATATTTTGACTTATTTTAGGTAGAAACATGATAAAGTGCTATATCATATGCATATTATGACTTTATATGTAGATAAAAGAAAGGCAATATTTATGCATGTTTTATGTGCAAAATTTGAAAACAGCAATATTCTAAGCATATTTTGACTTATTTTAGGTAGAAACATGATAAAGTGCTATATCATATGCATATTATGACTTTATATGTAGATAAAAGAAAGGCAATATTTATGCATGTTTTATGTGCACAATTTGAAAACAGCAATATTCTAAGCATATTTTGACTTATTTTAGGTAGAAACATGATAAAGTGCTATATCATATGCATATTATGACTTTATATGTAGATAAAAGAAAGGCAATATTTATGCATGTTTTATGTGCAAAATTTGAAAACAGCAATATTCTAAGCATATTTTGACATGTTTAGGTAGACACTGAATAGAGCAATATATTATGATACTTTTTATGTAGAAATATGAAAAACAGCAATTTTAGTATATGTTGAATATGCAAATATGAAAAATATCAATAGTTTATGTTCATTATGATTTTCTATATAGAAACATGAAAAACAGGAATATTGTATGCATATTTAAACTTTATGTAGGAATAAGATAAATAGCAATAATTTACGTATATTTTAACTTTTTATGTAGAAATATGAAAGACAGCAATATTTTAGGCACATTTTGACTTTTTGAGATAGAAATTTGAAAAGAAGCAATAATATGTCATTTCAATTTTTTATGTACAAATATACATAAAATCACTTTTGTACATATTCTGAAATTTTCCCATAGAAATAGCAAGAAGAGCAATATGTTTTTGAAATTTGACTTTATATTTCATACACATTTTAACTTTCATTGTAGAAATAAGAAAACATTATTTTATGCACGCTTGGACTTGTTTTAATGTTGAAGAATGAAGAATGCACTATTTTATGCGAATTTATCATGTTATGTAGATATATTAAAAAAATTGAACACCGCAACATCTTATGCAAGTTTCAAGGTTTTTTTTTTAATATGAAAGCAAGTAATATTTTATGAATATTTTAATATTTTATCCAGAAATATGAAAAATAGCAATACATTTTAATTATAATATTTTATTTTTTTTATTGACAAACATGAATGAAGTCAGATTTTGTTTGCATATTTTACCATTTATATATAAAAAATCTAATTCTTTAGATCACAAAATTTTTTTTCGTCAGAGTCTCTGTACGTGCTGAAATGTGTTTTCACCAGATTTCAAGCTTAAATACTTTGAAAATTGTTGGCTGAGAAAATCTTTTTATTTTCTTTGGAATTGGGCAAGATGATAACAAAATTTGTGTTCTAAAAAACACTTTTTGCATTATATTTTGGGTAAATATACTTTTATCAAATACGTGTATGCAGAAATGCGCTTTTTTCAGCAGAAGTTCGCTAAATAGGATCTTTTTACATTAGGAAAAATTATATTAATGTGGGATTTGTGCGGATATGCAGTTCTTTATTTACTTCAATAAGTCTTCCAATAATTCCTTGTTGATATATACTTGTTTAACAATAAAAACTACAACATATAGCAGACTTTACGATGCACACACACACACATACATATATATATATATATATATATATATATATATATGTATGTGTGAACATAGAAGTCAGCACTTAGAAGCGACAGTCTGTTTCATGCTTGATGCAATCTTCAAACCTGGCGATTGCATCTAGCATGAAACAAAACTGTCGCCTCTAAGTGTTGACTTCTATGTTGCCTCTAAGTGTTGGCTTCTATGCTCACTTTTATATTTACACTCGCTCTATCTCTGATACAGAGCACTTTATCCCATAAATATTGCACATCATAAGACTATATTTCTTTAAATATATATATATATATATATATATTAATTAGTACGCTAAATTATATGTGCGAAAAATCACGTAACCTGCTCTTTACTTGGACAACAAGAACGTTCTCCATTTCAACACTGAATGAAGAAATACAAACTTTTAATCCCTTAGACAATACCAGTTTCTCAGCGATATTGAAAGAATCAGGAGAAAGATTTATAATATGCATAGTCAAGTCAACAAAAACGGAACAATATCTTTTTGTTATACGGGTATTTAAATATCTTTACTGTTTTGCAAGTTCCCACCTCTCCGCATATATACTACCAGATGACAGATAACGGGATAAACGTAACTCTTAAAAAATATAATGACCTCTACAGATTCCTATACCGAACGACACTGAATAGATAAGCGTGTTACACCAGTGGCCTGTTTGGAATCGTATGCTTTATGAAAGTATTCTCCCAAACTCAGCTAAATTTAAATCAGGATTAGGAAAAATTATGTCTAATAAATAAAGCTTCAACTCGGTGAATAAAGCAACACCCAAGTAAATATTTTGACAATTATATATACAATAAGTGGAAAAAATCTGTGTAATGCTTCCTGGGGAAGGACTTAGTCGGGCTAAACTAATGTTTTTAATAATGGAATTATATATTGATTTGCTATCGATTTAGGATGGTCCAGAATATGTAATAAACGAATCTCTAACGTTTACAGAAGTATTGGCCTTACATTTTTGTGGACGAAAACAAATGTATTTTTAGATCGTGTTAAAAAATGATTTCTCTTAAATAACGAAAGAAAATAGGTAGATACTTTTCTTTTATTTATAGAACAAACATTTACATAAAATATATGATTATATTTCCATTTATTCTTAATTTAAGATAAATAACGATGGTGATGAAAATAATTCTGCATGTGCCTTCAAAAAACTCATGCAAAGAATAAAAAAAAAATCTTTAAAAAAACGATTCCGAAGATTTTGAAATTATGCAGATATCAATGATGTTAGAATATTTTCAAGCTTGACCTCTTTACAGAAATGGCTTAAAGCCAATAACCCTGCAAATGTCAGGAATAGAAATGATACGGTATTTACATCGTAAACAGTCCCCCTCCTTGTGAAACAAAACCATCAATATTTGTCAAATGTCGATCGATGTCTAAATAGTGCGTGTCTACACAAATATTTCCAAGTGGTTTTTGCCTATATTTTATGAATGGAACCAGTCTATTTTAATAGGACCGAAGATCCTTACGTTTTAGAGATGTGCACAATGATTGTATAGCTTTACTCTATTCCAGGTGAGAGAAACCTTTCTCCATTGTCCTCCAGCATGTAAAAGATTTTCAACTTTTAGATCATGGTTTAATTTGCTGTCCTGCGGTCTGAAATTGCTTCCCTTAAATTATTCGATCATGAAAAGCGTTTATGCGATCTGGCCGACAAGATACTCTTTTATGTTTTTAGTGGTGTTAAATGGATAATAGTTCCAGTATCTAAGAACCAATAATATTTCACGTCCTGGCAGATTCATTAAGCCTCTCCCAGGCTCTCGATAGTACTCAGAGAGTTTCATAGTGAAAATGAATAGCACGTGTGGATTATTATATGTCAATTGCTTGTAGTAAACCTTTCCACTGCAATGAAAATTTTAGCAGCATGTGCCAGCGTCTAAATCTTACTCACAAGAAGACCAAAAACATTTAAAATATGAGAATATCTCCTGATTCTACCATACAAATATTAGCATGTCTCCTGACCATACAAATGTTTAACCCAGTTCTAAATGCATTTTGAGTAGATATCACTTTGTTAACAGTCGCATTGTCTACCGAATTTAGAAATCCTAAAAAAATGTGCTTCTGGGCAAGAACGGAAATTGTGTTCCCTTCCGCAATAAGGAAAACCAAATTTAATATCAATGTAGATTACCATTAAGCCAAGCAACATATCATTCTTATATAAATGATGTCCATCTCTTGTCTATATCTGCTATCTTTCTTTTGTGCCCCAAACCTAAAGAATGTATTGATAATTATTTCCCATGAATATAAACATGATATTGGTTGAATAGATATGTCTTCAGCAAACAAACACAATACGAAAGGAAAAGATTGTATTTACTTTTCAAAACAGCAAAACACTTTTTAATGTCTATGGGCCCTAACGTTAGACCACAGGAAGCCATTATCTTTAAGCAACACTCAATATATATATATATATATATATATATATATATATATATATATATATATATATATATAATGTGATTAATATATGTATAATAATTAGAAAATCGAATGATTATTGACCTTAAATTTCCTGTACACTACATTATTGAATTGTTCAAACAAAAACAATCATTTAATTTCATTTTCCATTTCATTTCATCAAATTATTAATGAAAATATGAGGCGGTGTAGAGTGAAATATGAAAATAGGTTTCGATTAATGGAAATTGCTAAAAACAAAAAAAACACAATGAATGAATTATTATTACGTCCATGATGAATTGATGGCTTTGTAGTGCTGAATTAAAACATTAAACACAATCACAAGAATCAAGATTATGAAATAAGGTAAGAAAACAGACTGAAAAGATTTTAATGAAAATAGGAGTGCTGCATGCATTTATTTACATAGAGATAAAAATAAAGTCCGCATCGCGATGATTTACACACATGCGCACACACACAAAATCACAACACAAACATATGGATTGGAATAAAATTTCATAGCCTTTTTTGTACTAATGTTCACCCACTAGAAAGGGCAAGTCTCACAGAAAGATGAAGTTTACTGAATGGGGATATTATAGATATATGGAGTAAACAATTTTTTTTTTGTAGTGAGGATATATAATCCTTGATTCCCTACTTAAAGAAGTTAAGATTGTAGTGATCAGTGTAGCATCCCATTGAGAATCCGTTCCAAATTGCGACAGTTCTGGGTACGAAGCTGTCTAAGTAGCATTTACTTTTTACAAATTGAATACGAAAAGGATGAGGACATGTCAACACATTGTACATGGAGAGTCTTAGCTATGAAAATCTGCACTTGTGGAAACAGAAAATGTGGATTGCCTGAAAATCTTCCATAAAATAATGTTAGATGGCTTTCGAATAAATGGTTTCATTTAACATGTCTGAATTTTGTGATATACACATACCCAGAAAAGTGATATTTCAACTCATCGTGTGTGAATTATTAATTTTAATTGTTTTTTAGTTAAAAATAAGAGTAAAAAAATAAGAGATGATTTTTCGTCATTAGATGCTGTATTATTTGCAAAATGGTAAAGCGCTGAGAAACAACAGAAAAGTTAGATGTTTTTTAAGGAGTTATGCTATAATTGAGAGTACACTTGTCTTAGGTGACACGAAGGAAGTATTTTTTCAGGGTGATCGAAAACTTTCCGTTAGGTCTGCAGTTGTTGATAATGTCTCAAACAGAAATAAGGATATTAATGCATTTGAAAACACTTTAATACGTGAAATATTACAATGTTTCTGTAATTTAGGATTTAAAAAAACACCCAATTTGAAAAGAACCCTCACTGGCAATGGAAAATGAATTGTTTAGAAAGATGTTGAGAAAATTTATTGATATATTTCTTATTCGGCTTATGCCTCCTTTGTGTATTATGTAAAGCTAAAGCATATTTTAGGATTGTAAGGATGTGAATATTGGAATAACGATGTTTTGAGAATAAAAATGATTTTCCGGATAAAAATGTCACATCTAATAGCTGTTGGTGAAAGGATAAATTCATACACATTTCCAAGAATATTTGTACATAAGGGAATGCTACGAACCAGACAGGATATGGACGGAAAATATCCGGGCAAAATTAAATTAGTCATAATTAACCTCTCGCCAAACCGACCTGAATGCGAAAAAGGTGATGTTGCATACCTGGTGGGATTGGAAAGATATTGTAACTTACAAGCACCTTCTGCAAGATCAGACTGTGAATTCAGAGCAGTACTGTTTCCGGTTTGATAGATTATAGTCAACAATCGATAAATGGCATAAGAAACTGTCCAATCGAATGTGCGCAACCTTCCATCAGTACAACGCCAGACGTCACGTATTTTACTGACGCGGCAATAAATCGTACATCTTGTCTGGGATATCCTGCTCGGCCTGCCGTACTTGCTTGAACTTTCAAATTTGGATTACTGCAAATAACCTGTTATAATTGTGCTTGCCCCTCCTTTCCTTAGTTCGCACAACCGTTATGTCTTGTCAATACCTCGTGAATAATGTGTTATTCTTTTTGATCGTGTGGAAAGCGGGGAGAAGGCAGTAATTGATTTCAGTGAGAAAATGAAAGAAAGTAAATAAATAAGAAAGAAAGAAAGAAAGAAAGAAAGAAAGCAGGGAAACTAAAAGTGTTTAACGTCTCTTGATAATACCTCATAAATAATAGAATATCCCGTTTTGATAGCAAAACACATAGCAGAGAAGCTACTTGCGTTCAGTGAGAAAATAAATAAAAAAAGAAAGAATGAAAGAAATGGAAGGTATTTTAACGTCTGTTTCGGTGATATGGAAAAAGTTGTCAATTTCAAATGTTTTCATTTGTACCAACTTCTTAATATGACGACCAGCATTAATTGTTATTACATTATTTTGTTAAATTTCTGAAGTTGTTTAACGATTAGATAGTGGAAATTCTATTCGGATATTTGATTTACGTAGAACTCGCCATGAGAATAATCAATCATTAACTTGATAATTAAGATTCATTAGAATATTAAAATAGGAAAGCCATGAAAACTAGTATTAATAATTTTAAAAGTACTGTAAAATACTTTGTTCATGGTAAAGAAACATATTGAGCTTAATGTGTTGTAGCATTTATTCCGAGAACGATCGAACTATTATGATTTTTTATTTATTATAAAAGAAAACAAAAAAGATCAAATAAACTTGACTAAAACTGGGAGCTAAAATCTCATTTATATTTCGCACAATGCTGCTTATGTACTTTCGTGACTTCAGAGAGGACATCTCCAATAACATCACCGTCTCATGTAGATTAACATACTCGTTGAATAACCTTCACTAAGTTAGTATTCAAATCGACCATCATATCACAAGGGAACCCAAATTGATTTTGGCATGATAATAAATATTTTGAGTAAAATAATGTCGTATACTGACACAGTATGCTTTACTTAATTTTAGTAATATTTATTAGAACTTTCGAAGACTTAATACGTGATATAATTATTTTTAAACGAATGTTGTATTTGTACAAGTCGAAAATTAAAATAATATATCACATTATTTCTAAAAAGTAAATAATTGTAGTTTTTCTTAGATAAATTGCTATGTATTAACAATATCGTACAACATGGGGTAAATTGTTTTATAATGCGATTAAAATTCATACATAAATATGAAGGCATCCGACATTATTAGACTGTCATGTTATATGTCGGCACGGATTAATTTAAATGCAAATATTTTTTTTAATCTCAAATATTGCTAGATTTCCTTCTACACACGATGACACGTGTATTCGATATACGTACCTTTAAAATTATGATATTCAAAAAAGAAGACTAAATTAATTAAAACATTTGTCCATAGTAACAGATGATAGTAAGGACTTCATAATACATAGTGCTGTCCCAACGTATTCTAATAAAATTTGAATTTATAATAAATCATTTTAAACTTTGTATAAATATGAGAATGATCATCGACAGGCTGGTAACGTGTAACAAAAATAAAGATAATTTCTTACACAGTGATATTGGTATTGTCAATATAACTATCAATTATAATCCTTGAGTAATATTCAGACAATTAGTCAGTAATTCTTGTGCGAGTTCTATATATATCCTACTGTAAGATTAAGCCAAGTCATAGAGGACAGCAAATTCACGCCGCGTAATCTACAACCACATTATGAGCAAAATATCATTATCTAAATATTATAAAGATTATTTCAAAATGCCAAAAATATACTAAGCAAATAACTGAAATATATAGATCAATGAATAATAAACTAAAATATATACGTCTGGGTATGACGATAAACTACATCCGCGTCCTGGGTAAGACGATAAACTACGTTCAACAGCAAGGCTTCTGATAATACGTTTTTGAAAAAAAAATAATGTTGCCAACTGTACGTTTTTTTTTAATATTACCATCTATATCTTTTTGAAAAAAATATTACCAGCTATACGTTTTTGAAAAAATATTACCAGCTATACATGTTTGAGAAAAAAAAATATTAAGAAAAATAAATGTTTGACAAAATAAATATTTACCAGGAAAAAAAGAAGGTTTTCGGCATTAAATGACCCATTGAGGTTGATATGCTGTAAAACAAAACAAACAAATAAAATATATATAAATTAGTAAACTAAATGCAACCCCTAAGAATAAACTAATTAGTTAGGCCTAACCAAAATTATTCCATTGCCCTACTTCAAGCGATTACTTTAATCATCCTGTGGCCTATGAATAGAGCATGCGAAAGGAATAGGGGTATATAGCTGCCAGATCGCATGTGATGGAAAACCGAGTCATCATCATATGTGGATTGCTATTTATCACCGAGTACATAGTATAAATGCCTTACTAAATAGGGACATTGTAGGAGTGTATAGGAAACGTGGGAGTGTTGCATATTATGAGGTTATGTAGAAGAGATAAAGCTTAATCTTCAGTTGAAAAGGTTGAGGTTGTAGTGATCATGTAAAGATAACTTTGATAGTCTAATCAATATTGTAACAGTTTTGAAGAAGATTTTGTCTGAGTGCATTTTATCCATAACAAAAGAATATGAAGAGAATAAGGATGTCTCGAATGCAATGACAAATTCTAGCTGTGAATGTATAATGTACTGGTGGAACCAAGGTATATTGTTCGCTCGAGCATCTGCCACGCTAATAACAGTAGAGCAACGAGAGTCTAGCAACTTCTCGTCTGTGGGACGGGGGTTAGTGGGTGGAAAACAATACCTCACCTAATTTATTAATTTTTATATCTAGAAATGATTAAATAATATCACCAAATTTCCATCCGAATTTATAAGTCTTCTTTCTTTGTTATATGCATCTCTAATAATTAAGTTCCCTTTAGCAGTAATTCGAATTAATGCATAAATTGAATTATTTGCTATATGGTTGTGTTTAAAAAGACAAGCAAGTACATATTTGGCACCTTTTAGTAAACATTCAGTTAAAATAATTTTGAACAGTTTTATGATTGATTATGGAAAAAAAACTCAATTCATTCCTTTCATATAAAAAATCACTCCACTTAGCCTTAAAAAAACACAAAGGATCGAGGGCAATGATTAAATATAATGGTCCATGCAAGTACTTAGTAATGCTAATGAATTCTGCCCCAAAATGAGGAAAACCGTAGTGTAGATCGCTATAAATGAGAAATAACAAAACTGCAAAAATTTGTCAGACTGAATCAATTAAAAAAAATAAGGAATGTAATTCAGATACAATTCACTTCGAAGAGAAAATAGGTCTCATGCAAATGGTCTGTAAATAAATAAATACACCGTCTAAAAAATATATGCGATGATCCGTTTAATTATATTTTCATTTTATTTTCTCGGCATTGAGTCCCAGATGGCTAGCTTTTGGTTACTGTTTAATCCATCTGAGAAAATTATGTGCATTATTTTGAATTTTCTTATTATATAATGTACATAACATTCTTTCCACGCATGTGCAACCATGACTGATTTTGAAGTGTTTACGTCTGTCCTCATGTTTTAATATTAGAAGACAATTGGTTAAAATATTAGAGAAGTGTTCATAAAAAAAAAAAAAAAAAACTATAAATTTGGGTATATTTAAAAGAAAATAAATGGAAGAAAATCTTTCCGAAATTATCAAATATTCGCCTATGTGCCGTGTCACTTCAGGAGGTTGGCGATCATGGCTACACATTTTACTGTCGTTTGTAGCTCTTAATAATTTTTGTCTTTTGAGCTCTCCTAAATCTAATTCTGCCATTCATTTACTCAAGCTTGCTGGATATGTTTTGCGTTGATTTTCTCTGTCTCTCTTGGTTTCAATCTGTTCTATGAGTATAAACGATTCCAACCCATCTTTCCTTATTATATGTCCTAGTAATTTCAATTGTCGCTTTCTGATGTTATGTATAAGTGTCTTAAACAAGAACTGATATAACGTAACAGTCCAGTGCTCTTTTGTTTGTTTCAAACGATATTTTTTTCGTAACACATTGGTTAACTTTTGGAAGGCAACTTTCCTTATTCGAATGCACCTTTGTATTTCAATGTCGGACTTTCCTCCCCTGATAAAACATTTCCCAGATATCAAAATTGTAGTAAATGTTTGATTTAGGTATCTACAATTTATAATTGACCTCTTTGACTGTTCCTTTTCAAAATACTATTCATTATGTACTTTTGCAATGTATGTTTACTCCTTTTTTCTCGGTTTCTTTTACTACATTCTGTAGGAGTTCTTGTAGTATCCTTTCTGTATATGCAATCAACATTGTGTCATCTGCATATATTATGGTATTTAACAGTATGTTTAACAGAGCTTCTAAAAGATTTTGTCGACGAAATAACCATAATTATTGCATTTTAATCTCATAATAATAATAGATTGGTATTAAACATATAGTGTAAGGGAGTCTTTGGATTTAAAATGTTATAGTCTATGTCCATGTAAATTTTTATTCAAGGGCAGAGGATGTGATTTCAAATTCAATCGAAATGTACTCCTAAATTTCAACTTATAATGCATATTTTAATGCCCGTAGAATGTAATGACTAGGTATTGTATTCAGTCAATGACATTTGAGTCAAAACATATAAAATATTAATGAAAACTTTATCTCGAATAGATAGTGGAATATTTCTGTAACAATATGTAAGTTCGAATTATCTCAATTACTAATAGACCAGCCATATAAAAATTGTTATATAAAATTATATATCACTGAGATATTACAACCAATCATTACTTTTTCCTTCTGTTTATTACACATAGTGCGTTCGATCTATCATTGAAAATACCCATGAAGATTATTGCTTCAAATTATTGCTGCCAAAACATAATATAACTGAAAGTATTGCACTTCATTTGTCGAATAAATTGTCTCAACACATATTTATTAATTATACATGTGTCAAATCCCTTGCTTTCGTGAGTGGGCACAGAAGATATCAGCCTGACACATTTCCCATAATCTGACCATGTATAGCGTGCATCAGTTATTTTAAAACATATTTATCAGGCCATGAATGGAAGACGAATTACCATAATGCTACGTATCATGCGTAAAATGTCAACATTCAATTTTATTTTTCAGACTTGTTAATAGTATTAATATGGCAAATTCTAGTTTACCACAGGAAATGAAAACATATTTTGCATGTGACCCTAACGGATATCAAATACAACTTGGAGCAAAAAAAAATGAGGAAATTAGGCAAGTCCTTTATGTATAATGTTAGAAAAAATCTTATACACTCGAGTGGCAAAGACGGATAACATTTATAAATTGCAACTTCTTCTTCTATGTACTGTATAATCAGCGATCATGGCGGACCACACCTTTTTATATTTTTGCAAATATTTATAAGGTTTGTCTTTTCATTATCCGTCCCTCTCTCAGTTCTGCAGTCCAGTTACACAAGACTCGCTGTTTCCTTCTTGCTTTCAATATGTTCTGTGAGTGTCAAATTCCCCATGCCTAATTTCCTCATGATGCGTGCAAGAAGTTTTTACTGTTCACTTCTCTTTGTCATTCCAAGTGAAAGCGCTTTCTTTGTTGCCATTATTCTTAACTCTTCCTTGTTAATCGCATCTTCAGTATTCTCAGCATCCATCTGTTGAACAACATGTTTCTTCAAGTCGCTCCTATATCTGTGAAGAGATTAAGAAGCATGCACTGACATATATAACAATTGATATTACATAACGATTTAGCACAATTTTCCTTGTTTATAACACAGTTTTTCTGTTTCTTAATATTAAGCTTACCATATGGAAGACATCTTTCGTTATTTAACTTTGCCTTCAGATTTCGTTGTTACATTTTATAATAATTCACAGACATTGGAAATTTCGTACTTGCGTGATTATGTGATCAATTCGTGGATCACATCTTAGGCTGTTCCTATTAATGATAATCATAGATACTGTCTTTTTACATTTGATTTTCAAACGGTCATCCATCCGAATTGCAGTAGGATTCGGCCAGCAACCCTATAAACCACGAATCGTAAACATGTAACTATCAGCTAGCGGATCAAGGTTGCGCATAAAGTAATTTCATATAGTGCGTGATGATGAGATAAGGGGACAGTAGTTCATGAATGTTTCAAAAGAAGGGTGTTCCGAATATAGCATTTGCAGATCGAGGTCAAACTGAGAGTTCTTGGCATCTCCTTTTTCAACTCGGCTAAGAACTGTTAGGTTCAAGAAATAATTTGGTAGAATTTTAGTTAAGTCTATATGAACCTTATGACTGAGTCTGAGGTAGTGCTCACCAAGCTTTCCTTATCTTTGATGATCCTTTTATAATGGACATTAGTATATTGTCCTAACTTGTGCAAGAATCGAGAAATCTAATTTCGTAAGGCTAAAAACAAACAAAAATTTAAGAAAAAACAGGAATCATTAGAAGAAAATAATGAAAGAATCAGGGTATTTGAGTAAGAACACTATAAATTTTGAGAATATAGTAAACGGTTTCAATTAATGTGTATAGAATTTAAGAAAAAAGGATACCTATATCAATATTCCCTTTGAAAAAACAATGGAATATATCCATAATGAAATATTTAGGGATATGCTTAAATTATAGTGAAGTAGTTCAGGTGCCTGTTTAAGGATTTATAATTCATATATATTTTTAAACTTTCTTATAAAAATGAAATATTTGGCAAAAATGGTCACTGAATATTGAAGGCAATGTTCAATCGATTATAAAAATTTAGAGAATCTTCAAGTTAGAATAAAGAATGACTGAATAAATGAGTTTGTATCTGAAATAGAATTTAATAGTGGAACAAAATCCGAAAAATAATGCCAAAAATAACTTAGGGCTGTGATAAAGCGTTGAGAAATAATTATAGATCAAATAGGATGGTTACTTACCCTTAACACGGGACAGACAAACGTACAATATGTTAACTATGGAGAGATAGCGTTACTAACATATTGATCGAATACACTTGTATTAAAATGAGCACACTATTTGAGGCATGAATATAGGGTTGTTTTTTCTGTCAATTCTTCGAAAGTATTATATATTATGACAATTTTTTCGTTCGATAGAAGAAAGGCAGCGTTCATATAAAAATAGAAAAAAGTCGGACAATAATTACAATTTTGATGTCTTCGTAAAATCATCCAAACTTTAGAAATACTCTAATAGTTCTGTGATGGGATTAATACTTTGAAAATTTTTGCTGCCACTTGATCTCAGAAGATTGTCAACATAGGCAATCAGTCACTCTGATACATCTTGGGCTCTCCTCCCTCTTTCGATTCATTACTGACTAGCAGGGGGAAAAGAGATGGATTCATACAAATCTCGTTTCCTTTCTCATACACATTCCTATGCAAATGTAACGAATTCAACAGGAATTCGAAATCGGTTCTCCGATTTCTTACTCAGAGATTTCATCTATTACACCACATCGCACATCCTAAGATAAGTGCTTATGTGAAAACAAAGCCAGTAAAATTATATTTATTTATCAATTGTTAGAGACCCAAGAAAGCTTCTAAGTAGATACAAATGAATGAAGCAGTATCCAACTTAAAAAGGCAAGAGTTAGACTTTTGTGAGATTTTGAAATTCATACCGAACTGATTATTAAAATCAAGCGATCAAATTTAGTCATCGTAATCAAAGGTTGGAAAAAAACAGACACAAGTAACAATCGTAATAAAAAAGAATAAATATGAATATAAGTATGGAAGTTTTAATTATCTGTATTTTAGGAAAAATCCCGACTACCCTTAAAAATTAATTTAAGAACTTAATATTACATTTCAAGCTATTCAATCAGATAATGTGTACTAGAATTCAAACCATAAAAGTTTCAAGCCTTACAGTTAAAATAGTAATGACTAGCAGTAGAGCCCGGAGTTGCCCGGGGATGTAACAGTAAAAGGTAGATCAAGTATCGACCATCATAAAGACTGAAAAATAAAATTGAAAAAGATTATTGTTTAAGGTTGACGGACATGCATGTCTTAATTATTTTTTTTTTTTTTGTTTTTGCTTTTTTACGAATTGGTTAAACCCAAACTCAAACAAAAACATTGTTTTCAATCGATATGAGTCTATCGATTAAATAGATTTTATTATAAACAATTGTCTTGTAAATGGAATTTTGAAAGCATTCTGAATGTAAAAATAAAGACAAAAGTGTGCAAGACAATAAGAAACACTACCTGACAAATAAAATGTGAAGTTTCTTGAAATCGGTTGAAAAATGTAGGAAATCCGATCCCATATACAAAGGAACACACACACACACACACACACAAACAAACAACTAACGTGAGTTTTATAATAAGTATAATTCGATGTGAGTTGTCGCCCTTTTATTAATGTCTCTTAATCGTGTTTTCAAATTCCAATTTTGGCGCTGTTAGAACCACCGCAAGGTAATTTTACGTAGTCCTGTGAAGTTTTGTTGAAATCGGTTGAAAAATGTAGGAAATCCGATCCCATATATAAACGTACACATACAGACACGCACACACAACTTGGGTTTTATAATAAATATGATAATTCGAAGTGAGTTGTCCCCCTTTCATTAATGCCTCTGAATCGTGTTTTTTTAAATTGATTTTGTGCAAAAACAATTGTGTTTTTCCAAATTTTTGGCGCTGTTAGAACCACTGCAAGGTAATTTTACGTAGTCCTGTGAAGTTTTGTTGAAATCGGTTGAAAAATGTAGGAAATCCGATCCAATATATAAACGTACAGACACACATACAATCTGCGTTTTATAATAAGTAAGATGTTACTAAAGGGGAACTCGAAACTAAAAAAGTGGAAATTTAAAAAGGTAAACCAAGGGTAAATCCAAAAGGAAATGGGGTTTTAGTACAATTGGCTAACGTGTGTAGGGTTGGGTTGGAACTATAAAACAAAAAAAAAGCAGCTAGAACACGTAATTAACAACTTGAGTTGTCCGAAGTTGGTGAATAAAGTAAGTCAAGTACGTGCACGTGGGAAACAATAAACGCAAAAGTGTGAAAGCACGCCCGAGTCACGCAGTAGAGATGGTTGACTTTGCGTATACTGTTGCGTTAGTGCGTGTAATGGAGGCCGTCCGTAAGGGGAGGAGGGGGATGACCTTGGCGCCCGAAAAGGCACCCACGTGTTGACAATTATTGAAGTTTTAAAAGTCAATTATGAGTCGAATTCCGCTGATGAAATGACGAAAATTCTTGTAAACACCTAAGCAAGACATACAGAAGCCCCTCGTAAAAGACTCACCTGCAGGAACCAAAAAAAAAAAGGAATTTAGCAGAAAAGTCGGGTACAGGGTAAGTACTGTGTTCTTTCCTTAATAATTATCATCTTCGAAATATTTTTGTTTTTTGTCTATCAGATTTCTTACGTCGGCATTTTAAAATTATTTCTTACTACTTTCTTTTAAATATTGAATTAATTTCAAATAGAACCAATTTCTTATAGATGCCTTGTACAAAATTACAAAGGGAATTATAAAAATGGCCCTAACGTACGTGGAATTATCTTTCCCTAAAGATAAAGAATTAACCGATGTTTGGATTCGTACAATCAGTAGAGATCGTTAGATTATTGTTTAAGGTTGACAGACACGCATGTCTTAATTAGTTTTTTTTTTTTTTGTCTGTTTTGTTTTTGGTTTTGTCTGTTTTGTTTTTTGTTTTTTTTTACGAATTGGTCAAACCCAAACTCCAACAAAAACATTGTTTTCAATCGTTATGAGTCTATCGATTGAATAGAATTTTATTATAAACAATTGTCTTGTAAATGGAATTTTTAAAGCATTCTGAATGTAAAAATAAAGAAAAATAGTGTGCAAGACAATAAGAAACACTACCTGCCAAAAAAAAAAGAGTAACGTTTTGCTGAAATCGGCTGAAAAATGTAGGAAATGCGATCCCATATATAAACGAACACACACACACACACACACACACACACAAAACCTGGGTTTTTAACCCAATGTGAGTTATCTCCCTTTCATTAATGCCGGGTGAGGTCCGGGTGTGTAGGTTGCACTGACCTTGGGCTGAAGGTTGGAGAATGTCTTCCCCGACAAAACCGCATAAACGATTTTGAAAAGTAACCAATCTGGATATTATCAAAATTTTAATCGTAAGCAATAGTAAAGTATTGCTGGGATTTGAGAATAGTTTCTTTAAATGAAATATATACTATTACTAGAAAACATATATAATAGTTTAATTCAAAAAAGCTTCACTACGAATATATGTTTCGTTTTTTTTTTTTATAGAAATCTATATTTCAATAGCGAGTATACAATATAATTGCCATATTTCGCGTAAAGTATAAAGGGGAAGAAGACGGGATTACTTAACTAGTTAAATTTCAGCACGGATACTTTCCATCCAATTATCACTTAGGCCCCTGTAAACAACTATTGCTAATCATCAGTTAGTTGAAGATATTTAGCTTTAAATGTCAGTATATTTGGGTTAGCGTTATTAGTCGCCATAAAAAAAATACACTTTTACTGAAACCACAGTTGCTTCAATGGCGTTGCGGTCGGAATCACCACAAGACGCTTGCCGGTAATGTGTATAAATATCCAAACAATACCTAGATTGAAATAGTTCGAATATTCCTAATCTAAACCATAGAAGTATCAATTAAAATCATTCAACATAAAGATAAGAAAATTAATGAGAATTCCCACACTAGAGATAATGTAGAAGAATAAAATGATGACTCATAGTCATCAAATACTTGTTGGCAACGCTAAAACAAGAATTACTAGACACAACGTTGCAGTGAAAGAGAGATAATGACTCTACGCAGGGCAAATTGCAAAAGGGCGTAACAAGAGGAAATACAGAAGAACTTAATATATATATATATATAAAACATCATTGAATAGATTCGAAAGAATATTCAAACGCGCAGGGTCCAAAGACAAATAATATTATTATTTACTTCGTTAGCATTTTCACATCTGAAAGAAGAAAGGACGAAATCTGATAAAACAATAGTCAAGGAATTCTCAATGATTATAGACAAATATACAAAGCACTTATATCATATTTATCGAAAAAGAGATAAACAATTAAAGAATAAATGTAGAATCTTGCCCCAAAACTAATATAGAATCAGATGCAAAATTTTGGGAAATGCATTTGGAGAAGAATTATAATAATATAATATTCAAGGCAAAAAGAAAAGTTATAAATTGCATTAAATATGTTTAAAAAATAAATTTGTTAAAATATACTGAGATTTGATATCCAAATAGGCTACAGTATCTCATTTTATCAAATTATTAAGTCAATACTTTGCTACAGGTATATGTACATATATGTGTGTGTCTTTGATCGTATAACGTATATTCACTTAATTTGTTTGTTTAATTATAAATGCATACTGAAAGATTCTTGGCTCGACCTACTTCCCGAATTATGGCAAAATTTAAATATATATATATATATATATATATATATATATATATATATATATATATATATATATATATATATATATATATATATATAAGGGTTTTTTGCTAAGAATTGGTTGATTGTACGAAAATATTTTCTCTATGTACTTTTTCTATGTGTCGCGTCCCGTCAGGAAATAGTTAACTATGGCTCTCTACAACTTTGTATCCCTTGTTGCCCTTAATCGTATTTCTCTCTTTGTTAAAGGCCAACCCCACTTCTTCCATCCATTAAAACGAGATCATCTGGTAAGTGGTTCGCTGCTTTCCTTATCTCTCTTTCCTTCAATGTATCCCATGAGGACTAAGTTTTCCAAGCCCTACTACAATGTGTAGCTAATGAATTTTCCTGTTTCTGAGTTTGTATTTTAGTCTGTGGCCATTTTCTTAAAAACTCCATTATTGCTTACTCAATCAGTGTATGGGATTTTCTGTATACTTCTGTAGAAGTATATTTGTTCTAACTCTAGTTTTCTCCACATCCATGGGGAGATCTCCTCCATTCACTGTCATATACAAGTATGGATAACACATAGCAATCCAGAACGCTTTTCTAAATATTTTTCTATTTCTCAACATCTTGATTAATATTTTCAATACTCCTTTCACTTGTCCAATTCATCTTCGGATCTCGGTGTTGCATTTTCCGTTCTCTTTTAAAGCTCTTATGTACATGTTTGATGTTAATATATTTAATTTGTCACTCGCATTTTAGGATTTTGTGAAATGTTTGTGACACTGGTAGTATGAAATTCTGATAAGAGGGTTCATGTGAAAACGCTGTATAAGAAAAATCGGACGAGTTACAATTATTAAAAACGTTGAGATGAAATCACGAATTGAAATATGGAGCAAAGAAAAAAGAGAAATATTTTTTTTGTCCATCTGAAATGCCGAACAGAATGATGAGTTCAAAATATAATTTGAGAAATATGAAATGTGGATTGCTTGTCCGCCGAGAGGCAGATGGAATTGTTATAAATCGCAAGCCGATAAAATTAAACAATCTGAAAAATGATTTTTTAAGAAGGCAAATCGATCATAGGCAAAGTGGGCAATTTTTTTAAACGATCATATTGAAACATCCACTGCAAAGAAAATGTATGAAGTCAGGGACATGAAAAATAAGTGTTAAATACCAAGGTTGTTAACGGAAGAAAAATTGTTTTAAATAAGTATTATCAAAAGGAGTAAAAACAAAGTTTGTTGTCGAAGAATGTATCATTTTGAATAAGTTACCACTTTATTTGAAGGGCATTAACGGTTCTCCAAAATTGGAGAGATAAAACGATTAATTGATATGAATATTGATGAGTCGTGAGGTGCAGTGGGAGCCGGGCGAAATACATATAAAGAGAACGAATAAGCGAGCCAGGAGTTGGAGAGAACCAAGAAACACGGACGAAGAAGCTGCCTAAACACACATGACCTACAATCGAGAGAATTCCCGATCGACCTCTTTTTTGTTCTTTTTTTTTTTAACTCGTTCCACCTTTTAGAAGGAAAAGATAGAAAGCTTAACGGGAAGGTTTAATTTTATTGAATCACCGACTATATCAACCAATTAAAAATTAACTTTGCGACCTTCTATAATTAGTTATATTATTTTTATTTTGGCAAGCAGAAGTACGGACGAAATTCGATGTTCACTGCTCTGTGATCAAAGAACACAACGTGGGGCAGAAGGATATGAAGGAACGAACCAGAAAGCAAATGATCATCAGTTGACCGACGGCAGTACTGTCCAGCGTGGGAACAACCCGGGACCTAATCGGTCGACCGTGTTACACTTTTCTTCTGATGGTGAGCATAATTCCTGTCTTTTTGAAGTTGGTAGTTAATCTTTTTTCTCGCTTTCTTGCACTAACCTATCTAGGTAGGCCTATTGATTTATCAACACACTGTCTTCTCAGTATCGTTTATTTTAAGATTTCGCTCACTGATAATGAATCCTGATAGCGTTCCCTCAGCGTCTCTTTGAATTAAATTGTGTAGAAGACACATTCTTAACTCACGTTGCCTTTTATTTTTGCGTAGCTACTCAATTCATTTTTTATCCGTTTTCCCCCAGTATATGTTCTGAAATATTCTAGCATGTTTTCCAAATAGATCTATTGTTTCTAGTAGTTCAAATGGAGCATTGATCTCTGTAAAAACTCAAGACATATATATATATATATATATATATATATATATATATATATATATATATATATATATATATATATATATGAACTCTTTAAAAAATTCAACTTATATAACTATATACAACATGCAGAATCCACTTATTAGGTTAGAATAGAAAAGGGATAATAACCAATAGGGACTTATTAAAAGTATCGAAAAGTTGATTTTCTGAAGTTATATTCCAATTATTACGGATAACTCTCTATATATTTCCATCCTCATACTCTCTCACCATTGACCATTCAATATTTAGCTGAACGAAATCTGTATATATATATATATATATATATATATATATATATATATATATATATGTGTGTGTGTGTGTGTGTGTGCGCGCGCGTGTGTACTTGATTTTAGATTTTGATTAGTTCCCTCTTCAAAAATTTTAAGTTTTGATAACATCCAGAAGTATAGCCATTAAATATTCTAAGACGACATTACTCATGGTATAGCAAAAATCTACATAGCAAATGCATTCAGATTCTAATCATTGCTTAACATCTCTGCTTGAGGATAATTGATTCCTATTTAGGAAAAATTAATTCAATTTCATTTCAGAAGCGAACGGAATATAATAATGGTGATTTTTCTAAGATCAAACAAACAAATAATGATAAATATTCAAATGCATATAATTACTGCCCGACGTCTTTAAACTATTATACTTGAAGCATTATTAATAGGCATACATTTTAAAAGACATACGGACACACGCACACCTATATATCTATATCTATATATATATATATCTATATATATATATATATATATATATATATATATATATATATATATATATATATATATATATATATATATATTGGGAAAGCATACACGCATACGCCTATATATTTGTAAGCATGATTGTAGAAAGAGAAATACTCATACAAATGCATTTTCTTGATATGTATTCTGATTTGTATATATGTATGAGTATATATATATATATATATATATATATATATATATATATATATATATATATATATACGTATGTGTATGTAGATGTGTAGAAAGATATTACACGTTGGGTTTTTGACTTATCTGACATTTTTCTATATTAATTCTTAATTCTTCATCGTTTCTGTCTATTTCCCTATCAGTTGCAGTGCGTTTAGCATAGTGTCTCGTCATATATGTATAAACATTTGAGTCTTCTGAAAATACAAATAAATATGGATTTTTCTACGCATTTGTTAACGTATGGAAATTTAAAGAAATCTGAAAAATGACAGCCAATTATTTCTAAGATCAATAGCATGCTTAAGCTCTTGTAGGTGGAATTGGTAAACATAAAGGAAATACTGAATTACTTTTCATTGTTACTACAGATTAAATAAAACAAGTACACATTTCAGGATAGCATAGCTTTCTCAATATGAGGAAACGTATTGTGTAGAACTTCCCGTGCTTCTATCTTTACTCTCGACCAATGTCAGTAGCTTCTCACATATACTTAAAAGGAAACATGTATAGATTGCTAATTTGTGTAATCGGTTTAAAATACAAACTTTTACAAACTCCTTACTAAGTTAAATAGGTATTTTCAGAATCGGTCGATTGTGGGAATTGTAAGTAGGGATCATTATTTTTTTGTTTAGATAACCGACTTTAATAAACCACGGTTCGATATGGAAGACAAAAATTAGTATGAATATTCCCCACTATACTAAAGACGAATAGATGGGGGAATAAAATTCCATTGCTTTCTGGGATATTTTTACACAATTATTTCTGAAGTTCATGGCAGGGCATACTTGCGTTTTTGAATATCCCTTATTTAAACCCATACAGAGCATAGTACCGGGGTTTATCAGATCAATAATATAGGATAATCATATATAAATAATCACTTTAAGAGACTTATTTACATATGCAAAATCAGATTGCATTATTTTGACAAAAAAGTATGCACATTCATGTTCTACACAGGATAAGGTATTTGATTAATTTATATACTTTAAAATACTTTAATGCCTTAAATAAGATTTTTTTTTCTTTTTTATGCACAAATTCCTTGGTAAATTAACAAAATGTTTAAGGCAAATATTCTGAAAATTTATCATTAAATTCCCTGAAACATTTGATTATGTGCCTCATATTTAGTATGACAGTTAATCAGAGGAATAATAATAATAATTTAAAATTAGTTTCTTTATTAATTAGCTCCAAAATTATGACACTTATATTGAAAAAATTACCTTAAGATTGTTAAAGTTATGATAATGCTTCTGACGAGCTTCCCTTAATTAATCTGGAAAAGAAATATCGCGTAACATGAAGTTAGGACAGGATTCATTTTGTCCGCTGAAGTCAGTTTCTTAAATGAGCGGGTCACTAACCACACACACACACACACACACACACATACACACACACACACAAAAAAAAAATCGCGCGCGTACGCACGCACGCACGCACGCACGCACGCACGCACGCACGCACGGGTGTGTGTGTGTGTGTGTGTGTGTGTCTCTGTGTGTTTCTGTGTGTTTCGGCACCAGAAAAAGTAAAGGCGGTATATGTATTTCTGGAAAATAACATCTTAAATTACATATTTAATAAAAGTAATCAATACAAAGAGATAGAATATCAAACACGTTTTATGTTGTGGGAATAATTTAGGAGACTTTATTTGAGGAGTAATATTTAAAGCCCAAACGTATTTAGGATTTTGGGAGATTGTTTACAGTACATGGTGTTCCTTAGCGGTCTTTCATTTACGTACAGACCGAATTCACTACCACTTAGCTCTGTTGATTGGCATAATCAGCGTGATTTACCCGTAAACCAAAGCTATATGGTAGCGGGAAAAATACAAATATTTACTAATATAAAAGCCGCTAACTGTTAAAAAAAAGTTTACAAAAAAGTAAATATACATAAAACAAAAATAAATATTATAATCATAATCCCAAAGCATCTACACGACAATTTTGAGTGATGAATTGTCTTCCACCCTACAACCTCTTTCCTACAGGCGAAACTTTTCATGTCTGTCTCTAACTTTACATGAAAAATATTCAGGCTTCACCATTCCTTAATTCTAAAAACTCTACCCTCAAAATTAAGGCTTGCCCGACGGCGTATACCGAGGCGAACCACCCCCATTCATTTCCTATTCAATTAATGAGAAGTAAGTTTCACTGGAACAAATTCTTCCTGCGAACAGCTACCTTTTGGAACCAAATTCAAAGGGGATAATTTCTCGGCCTCTGAAAACTCAACCACTTTATGTCTACGGTTAACCGTTATATTTCCTACATAGCCACATAAACTACACATATTACCTTTATCTTTGCCAATCAGACAACCTTATTTAGTAATCCTGTACTTAGAGTGGCTTTTTCGCTATGTATAGTGTGAACTTTAGTAAAAAAAGAAAAAAAAAATCATAATTGCAAATTATATTATTTTATTACTTTTATGCAATAGTTACAGTTTTTAAAGTTTAGCTCAAAATCCTTCAATTCTGTAGAGTTTCGGGAAACGATAGTGTTAATAACACTATATATAATTAAATGTTGAACTTAACAAAACCTATTAATGACCGGTGGTCATTAGGATCCGTGTTATAAAATTTTATTATCAATTCTTTGTGAATCAATACCATACCCGCATTGGTTAATGGGCAATCAAATATATACCAATTATGAATGATAAAACAAATTCCAACTCTCGTGACATTCATTCTGTGATATTATATTTTATTGTGTGCGTTTATCTTTCTTCATTCCCCAAATCATGCAATCTCAACTTCGGTATGTGAAGTTAAAGAAGGGATTGCGATTATAATAAATAGAATAAGAAAATGTAATAATAATCATAATTAATAAGAATAAAACCTATTTAAAACAAACATTTAAATATCACCATATATATATATATATAATGTCCGTTGCATATATATACTTATGTATTTGTTTGTACATTTCATAATTTGTTCCTTTCATAATTTCACCCAAAGCAATGATATGATATAAGGGCTTATTAAGTATGAAGAATGAAAAAAAAAAGAAAACACTGAGGAGGCAGTATTTTATTTTGTATTGACAAAATAAAATTAAGAAGAGAGAAATATAAATTTTTAAATATCAAATTAGACAAGTGAGTTAATGTGCGAATCAAACTTCTTATATTGCAAGTAGGCGAGCATCATGAATATTCGTCTAGAGCAGGCGCCCAGAAACTTTTATCAAAATTAACTATATGTGGACCGAGAACATGAATATTGGACATCGAATTGTACCGTATTTCTGTACATTTTATCCATTCACACACACACACAAAACACATATAATAACAGTTCTTAAGCTTCTTACTCAGTTATTGTATTTTTTTACTCATGTCCTCTATCTTACAAATTGTTAAGGAAATAAATTCTTCTATGCGCCGTGTTCTTCAGATCCTTAGGAACCATAGTTCACAATTTCCTATTTTTTGTAGATATTTGCAGCGTTTGTCTTTTTACTATACACGCCCTTCCTGGTGCTGTCATCCATTTACCAAGCTTATTACGTCTGTTACTCTCTGCTTTACTCATTCACTCTTGACTTCAATATATCCTGTGAATATTAAATTTTCCAGGCCTTATTTTCTCATTATATGTTCAAAAATAATATGCGTGTATAAATATAGATTCGTAAGTATGCTGAAGTATTAATGTTATTTTGTTAGAAATTATATACTACGATACGTGTACGATCCCTTATTCCAGGCACTAAATATATGCACCGTTTATTGAGTTATATTTGAGCTTAATAAATTTATTCAGATAGGGGAAATAACTGTAAATATTGGCAGTAATATTTTGATCCTTGTCAACATTTACTGAGTACTCACAATTCTGGTGTGTGTATATGGGGGAGATCTTCGCTATAATTCGGTTTAAGGAGTAAGATTTCATTCTATTTTCTCTCTCTCCCCCCATATGATGGCACAGAGTCATACTCATCCATCATTTATATATATATATATATATATATATATATATATATATATATATATATACGATTCCGTGTAATAATATTAATCAAATCGAAATCGATTGCATCATGCAAAACATATAGATGAAATATCATTTGTAGCTGATCATATATGAACAGTTAACCTGGCCTAGTAATCCCCGAGCTTCGATTATCGGTAAACATAAAGACCGTTGGCATTAAGAAAAATATAATAAATTCTTTGATGTTATGCTGTATTCAGTTGTCGGTCTCTAATTGTATCAACCTTACTAAATGAAATGCGTCAAATCCATTGGGATTGATGAGATAAGGAGAAATAATAATCGCTTTTTATATATATTATCATAAAAGGGATTGATAAAATGATTACACTCCTGAGAGGAACAGAAAGGCTTTGAGGCTATAAAATGTTAATGAAATAATCCTCATCTCCGGGATGTATTCGCACGCACACACGAACACACACACACACACAGAGAGAGAGAGAGAGAGAGAGAGAGAGAGAGAGAGAGAGAGAGAGGTGTATATATATATATATATATATATACTGAATTACGCATTCACAGATATGAATATAATATAGATGGTTAAGAACATTTGTCAAAATATTCATTTTAAAGCGTATACAGTTGGAATCAAATATTTTCTTAGGAAAATATAACATTGCCTTGTTTTCTGCTATGTGTCATACTCTTATTAGATATAAGGAATACTAAAAACAACTGCTTATTATTTCCCATCGAAGAATATCAAGCTCCACAAAATCTATTTCAAGAATCCTGTTGCAATATTTATATTATATAATAATTATATAATATATATTATATATAAATAATATAAGACTGGCTTCAATCATTTTCATAGTTTTCTGAATCGGATCGTTATTCTCTACTTGAAAAACGTGGAGTGATAAGATATTATCATCCCGACGACTAACTACTCAAAATCACTATTTCACTGACCAAAATCAAAATACATTATTTGGAGAAGTGTTTTTTTCTACGAATATTTCATCAAGCAATACAAGTATTAATATTCTGTTAACTACAATTAGTATTATATTAGATCAATGCATTCAACTGATTTCAAACTTTAAAAGCTGTTTCTAATGAATGATGAGTTGAAGACTCTATTGATGTGGGAATGTACTGCAAAGAGGTTGACATGATAGTTATACTATTTCCTATTAGAGAGATGTGTAATATCTTGAAGTTGTTTGATCACATATATGCCATCATTACACCTCTTAACAGAACGAAGGCCAAATTAACTTTTGAGACGTTGACTTTCATAAAACCATAAGAGCCTAGTTAATATAATGTTCATTGATACTTTTACCATGATGGATCCAATTGAGATATTTTTTGCCTATGTGTAGGTCTTAATGCGCGATAAACGCCACTTTTTGAGATGCGTTTCTGATTACAAACTTGTTAATGAATTCGGAGAGAAAGTAAGCCATATTCAAAAGTTGAACCTAAATATTTAATGATGCTTTATTATTTCTATTTTTTAATAGCATCCTTAATTCCCTCATCAGTGGGTTTCTTATTGCCCATGGTTGGAGACAGATTTTGTAATAATCTGGTGTATAATAGTACATTTCCTATTTCTGCAGGTATTTTTAGTTTAGCGCTAAAATGTGACTGTGCTTTTTGGAACCAGGACATTTCTTCTCTTTTTTTGTTGTATGATGTAATTGAAATGTTTTGCTTTTCACTCCATTAAAAAAAAATCTCTATGCTGCTTGGTCTCATTAATTTTGTTTCTAAGAGATATTTCCGGAGATACTGGATTCTCAAACTAACTGTTCTTTTTTTTTAAAAAATTCTCTGTTTTCTAGTATTTTCCTTCTATTTCTTCACTTTTGTAAATTTCTTTCTTGAATGGTTTCGCATGCTAATGAAGGTATGATAACATTATTTGATTCATATCATTTTGGACACGAGTTTATTAAAGAATTCTAAACTTTTTAATTTTTAAGGATTTAAATGTCATACTTAGGTAATTTTTATGTTCTTTTATGGGCAGAAGCGAGCCATTTTGTCTGCTGATATTGAAATTTTAGTTAGAAGTAGATTGTGATTAAAGTAGAAGTTATATACTCTAATATTTGTCAAAACCTTCTTTATCCATATGTTTGATTTACTGAAGTCAATAAACGTTTAATTTTGTTACAAATCTGGGCTATGACATGCGATGTGATGTTTCGTCGGACGGTCGAAACATGTGTTAATGATGGGATATCTTTTTGATAAACAAAAGTTTAACAAGAGTTCTCAGTTAATGCTTGAAGCCTCCATTTCACAGGGTGATATCTTCTTACCATCAATGTAGCAGTTACGTTGAGAATACATGAGGTAGCCTTAACATTCTTTTTCATGTAATTTTGATTTTTTTCTAATATACACAATTTATTTAATCCCGTGGAGAAGTACTCATTTTTTTTTTTTTGCTTTTTCGGAATCAACACTAAAGTTGAATCAGATTCCAGGTTGTATTAAAGTTCATATTAGACTGTTGTTGACACTCTGTATGCACATTTCCCTTTACCGCCAGGAATAAATATTGGCGCCACGAACTCTTGTTCGCAATCTCCGTCGGAATTTAATTCATGGAAAAATTCAAAGTTTATGATCCCTTCCTTATCCATGTGGAATGAAAATTTAAATCTTAAGGATTACTACAAAACAGCATCATATCGTGCATTCATAATTTCTCTTTCCTTTTCTATTTTTTCCTCTTCTTGCTTTTATTTGACACTCTCTTTCATCATTGATATCATTTTCAGTTTTCTTTCACTTATCCATGCTTTTTTCGATTTCAATGCCTTTAGAGAAATCGCATTCTGCTGTTGACTATTAAACAAACAAAATCACCAAAAATAAATTCTATATGTCCAATATTTCTTTATTTTCTCTTTTCAATTTTGTCTTTTGTTTTCTTCATCTTTTCCTTTATTACTTTTACTTTTGCAATCTTTTCTTTTTGTTTTCTTTTTTATATCATTTTTTCTATCTTTTTATTTTAACTTTTCTTTTTGTTGATGTTTTCCTTTTGATTTTTTTCTTTAGCTTTTCCGTTTGATATACTTTTTGCTGATATTTTATTTCGTATCTTTTCATTCTATTTATATTTTCTTTTTCTTCGTTTTTGATATATTCATTTTGCTCATTTTACCTTTCACTTTGCTTTTTGCTTATCTCTATTTGGTCTTCTGTTGATCTACTCTTTTTCTGATGTTTATTTTGTTTTTTCCTTTATTTTTTATCTTTTTTTAGTGAGTTTTTCTTTCTCATTCTTTTCGTTATATTTTCTTACGGTTGTTCTGTTTTATTCTTTTTATTTTCCTTCTTTCTCAAGATTTTTTTTGTTTTTGTTATTCTTCTATATTTTTTCGTTTTGTTTATCGTTTTTTTTTATTTTTTTCTTTCATTTTAATTATTTTTGTTTTTTACATTTTACGTTTATTTTTGTTTGTAAGATTTTCATGTTTTTTGTTTTTATTGTTGCTCTGTATTTGATATTTTCGTTGATCAATTTATTTTTTCATTTCTTTTAAATGTTCATTTACATTTTCATTTTTCTCTTTGCAGTTTAAATGTTCTTTTTCTGAGTTCATATTTTCTCGCCATCTTATGTCTTCTGATAAATTTTCCTTTATATTTTTCTCGGGCTATCTGCATCCTCTAACTCAGAGCTGCCAAAAAATCTATGGGTCGCGATCTCAAAGGGGTTCACGAAAATTAAATTAAAACACTTGAATTTCTGTTTATATGTTGTTTCTTAAACGCACAATATTTAAGCACTTCGGTAATAAAATGCGCGTGAGTTGCCGTTGCGACTAAAGGCAGTGACAAAGTATGGATTTTCAGTTTACTTGGTTGATACCTGGGGCCGCGAAAAATATCGTGATGAACAATGGAGTCATGAATAAAATGTTTAAAAAGCGCTGTTCTGAGGCATATTTACGTTACGTATTCCATTTTTATTTATTTCACTTGTTCTCTCATAATTTCATCTCTTTTTTGTTTCTTTTCTCTCTTTTTTAATGCATGATATTTTCTCGTTTTTCTTCTTTCTCTTCTCCTTTGACTGAGATATCGATGATAAAAGACTCTTCCATTTCTAAGATTTGTTCACTTTTGTCATTTTCTGTCTCTCTTTTGCACCTGATTAATTATGATTGCAAATGCTTCCTAAATTAGACAGAGATATTATGCGCCTCTTGCCACTTTTAGAAAGTGATTTGTGGAGTTAGTTCGGCATATTACTGAAATTACATTCGTCAATGTTCAACTCAGGGCTGATTTCATGGGCTGATTAAATCAAATCATGGAGCAAATGTCTCAATAAACGGGAGGAACGCATGCCACCACAGGAATGTCAATCTAACACAAGCGCACTAGGTTCATTGTAATTTTCGGCAATATGTTGGAATATGATATTAAACAGGATAGATATCTACTCACACGCATGCACACACACACGCATGCACACACACACGCATGCACACACACACGCATATTAAGATATAATAATAATATTAACTAGTGTAAAGATGTCTGAATGAGCTAATGAAAAATTATATATATATATATATATATATATATATATATATATATATATATATATATATGTAATGAAAAACAAACCACTTTAATGTACCATTACGATAATTTATTTCACCTAAATCCTTTTTTAAGGATTCAGGATCATCAGGTAAAACTTCTAACAACGAGTTTTACCTGATGATCCTGATTCCTTAAAAAAGGATTTAGGTGAAATATATTATCGTAATGGTACATTAAAGTGGTTTGTTTTTCATTACATATTAGCTCTGTCCTAACATTGAGCTCTCAGGATTTCATCCTCTTTGGATTTACCAATTCGGTTTACCAAGTTCTTTATAACTTAAATATATATATATATATATATATATATATGCAGAGCGCGCGAGAGAGAGGGAGATAGACATAGATAGAGAGGGATAAACTTATCACATGAAGTATAAAGCTAAGCACTTGATATCTTACCTGACAGATCGGGAAACTTTTGTATAAATATATTATCTCTCATCTTATTAAATCAAGTTACAGCATTATCATGTTTAACCAAATAATGTTGTCGTTCACAGAAGTATTTCATAATACTTAATGCATCATATGATTCATTTCAATAAGTATAAATTAAAATTAATTTCTAATCAGTGTTACGTTATACTAAAAACTGATTCTGGATTTTTCATTTCTCAATTTTTGTTAAATTGCTGGATTACCTTCGAAGATATAAAGAAATGGACTTTATATGATATATAAGAAAAGTTTACAGAGATATACATTTTGGACAGGAGACTCATATATGTCTATACATTTATAAAGTCATTTTTAATATAAAGATATGCTTGATGTACTGAATTTAGTTTAAAAAGTCATTCTTCTATTGATTTTATGGGATTTTATATTATTTTGGATGAAACAGAGAAGGCAATATACATCTTTAGTTTCTGAATGCTCCATAATTCCTAACAATGTTAAATCGAAAGGAATAAAGTGAAAATTTAGCAGATAGGTGTTTTGAAAACTATTTGTTCTGATATTCATTAACTTTTTTCGAAAAATTAACTGGAGCATAAGAATCTTTCTGAAAGCTTTTAGACTCTTCTTGAACTCTGTTTTCAATTATGCATTTACGAATTCAGCAAATATATATGAGCTGTCATCTTACCTATTGGAATTTTCCATCAGTTCACGTTTTATAATTAACACCCAAATATCATAAAACCTCGAGTTCGAGTTACAACCGTAAAAACTCATAGCCATCGGATATTTGCTCAGTCTATCTGGTCTGCAGAAGATAACTTGACAATCGTTTGTTTTAAAAAAGAAAGGATGATATAAAATATTGAAAATTTCAGTCGATTTTCCTCATTGCTAATTATACTTTTCGGCATTTATGCTCCAATGTTACGGGAAATAAATGGTGCACATAAAGTTCTAAAATCCCTCCTATAAAATCTGGTTATTCAACAAACTTCTTCACTTCTTCGTTTTACCTGCGAAATATTTTTGAAATTACAAGTGTAGTTTTTACAATTTTCATGCTCAGAAATTCTTAAAATTTTCATATTTGAAAAATCATACTTTGGCGACATTTAAAATATTCAAACATACAACATGGTTATTAATTTGAGACTTTGAATGTAGAGATATTTCATGTCCTGGTTCAAGAATGTGGCTTGTTTACGTCTACGTAGAATGAATAAAGTTTTCCTTCCCGCCGTGCAAATTATATATATATATATATATATATATATATATATATATATATATATATATATATATATATGTATGTATGTATGTATGTATGTATGTATGCAAAACGGCCACTGATTTTTTCCTTTGATTTAAATTAAATTTGAATTTGAACAAGGGAATGACTCCTTTACAAAATATAGAAAGAGAAAGACAGACGATCGAGGTCACACCAGAGAGATCATTTTAATCAAAGGTCGTCTGCAGAAGCAGGCAGTACAAGTGGAATGACTCCTATCATACTTGGATAAGTATATTTCGTTTTGATCAAAAGTGGGTTCCTGGATATTGGCAAGGACCATCCACTGAAACTTTTTTCCTTCTGATTTAAATTAAATTTACATCTGGCCAAGTGAATGACTCTTATCCAAAATATAGATGGAGGAAAATGCAGAAGATGAGTGTCATATCGGTAAGATTAAAATAAGACAAAATGCATGTCAAGTTGTGCAAAAAAGAATCAATGCTTAGTGCCTTACAATACATATTTGTCGCGACAGTTCAATTGTCCTATCAATGTTACAATCTGCTCATCAATTTATTCGATCAAGTATTGCGTCAAATACTTATGAATGGGTTCAGACCAAGCTGCTTTATACCCACCACACTTTAATTTTTTTTCCCTTTGATTTAAATTAAATTTTAATTGGAACAAAGGAATGACACTTATCTAAAATATTGAAGGAGAAAAACAGAAGATGGAAGTCACATCGGCAAGATCATTGAGCAATACTGAAATATATAAGTTTTCTCCAAAAATTATAACAATGATTTAAAATTAATCAGTATTTTCTTATTAAAAATGTGACCTGCAGCAAGGCGAGGGTAATTCGGCTAGTATATTATATAGTGAGAGTATATACGTATTTGAATTTACATTTGATATGATTTCTCCAAATAAATGTGAAAGGTTGCCAGGTTGCCAGATTATCATATTGAGTGACAAATGAAATCCTAGAGATTATTTTGTTTGCTGATTGACATTCGAACTCAAACATTTACATGAATGAACATAAACTTATTATTGATGAATGCATCGACATTCATAACAATATTAAGAGATAGAATGCAAAATGAAGAGTAAGATATTGATTCTAGTGTAGATGATTTTATAAGTGTCTATCAACATGTCAATATGCAAATCCCATATATACGCGTATGCAACACACACACCAATATGAATATATATGTGTATGCATATTGCTCCATATAATAATGCATCAATATATCTGATCTCAAAAAAATACATTTCTAAACAGAGATAGCTTCTTCGAGTAAATTCTGACATAATAATTAAATATTAACCAATTCTCTAAATGGAGAATCAATATTTTAAATTGTCTCGTGACATGGGCATCATCAAACAGTTTCCGATGCAGTTATACAGTGAAAGCCTGAATTGACCTGACGGCATAGTTTAATTTATATTCACCCTCCTTGCACTTAGTCCTGTGTCCTTATCAAAATCTTACAGTTGTTTATTAAAATCATTTTCTCAGATTAAGAAAACATACGTTTCATGACGAAAATCGAATCGGTATACGATAAGATCAACCAGGACCCCACCTCCTTAACTTTGGGGGAAGAAGTTATTGTCTGTTGCGATTCAGTAAGATACATAAGAACAATACAGTTTCTTTCACTTTTTAAATGTTTGTGGACTGGAACTAAGATTAGTTTGAGAGCATCTTCTCTTATCTGAACATTGGAAACAAGAAAATCTGTCTTTAGAAAAATATTTTATAAATTTCAATTGATAATGTTAAAATTTCGGCCAATGTGTTGTGAATCATTTAGGTATGGAAAATTGCAATTTTCAATATTAACATTTTGATGTAACCTCTGAAATATTTATGACCGTTAATAAAAATCAGAGAGATTTTGAGTAGATGACAATTGTGAAAGGCTACTGACTAGGTCTTAATATTTCCAAAACTTTATTGCACATGGATTCTCACATTCAGTTTTAGAACAATTATTGGTTGTGCTTGGAGGAAGAGACATCGCGCATTTGACACATTTCAATGCAAAAATGGTACTAAGATGTGGATACAATTCAGAATGATAACCCGCCTTACAGTACAGCAGGCAATATAAGAAAATGGTTTCAGGAATATGAAGAATTATTCAGAATGTTGCTTTAACTATTAAATCATTACGATCTCAATCATATTGCGGAGTTATAAAATATTTTTAACAAAATGCTTATTATACAGATTTTCAACTGTCATTTGCTTGTAATATATTTCCATTAAATACTCGAAATTTTTTTACAGGCATTGTTGAATCAAAGTATATTTGAGAAACATTTGCTGTGTGTGTCTATGGGCATATAACACCTTGTCAAACAGCAGATGAATACACCTATCTGTGTACATACAACGCTATATTCTCCTGTTTATAAATGACTAAAGTATCCATCTGTAGACATAACGAAAATTCCCTGTTACATATGTATGTAAAAATCTCGGGAATAATGTTCAATTCCTTTACAGATGAAGAGAAGACAGGAGATAAAAGATGTGGTCCAAGAGAAGAATGCTAAGAATATCATGGATGGAAATTTTGAGAATCAAAGAAATCTTAAAGAAAAAGATGAAAACACTTAGAAGAACAAAAAAAATGACTTGGAATTTCTAGGAGGCATCCTGGATAAAAGTGGACTTGGAGAATTTGATACGCACACAGGGCGTACAGAAGAGGGAAGAGGAATAAAAAAAAAATTGATAAAAGTTAAAAAGTAGATAGTTTCGCCCATAACTTGAAAGGATAAATCATATAAATAATAATGATACATGAACCTGCTACATAAATACTTATATATTCAAACTACAAAATTCATAGACTTATATAAATACATAATCGTCTGTAAGCCGTAATGAAAAATCATTTACTTTACGCAAAAAATAATGACTTTTCAATAATATACGCTTTCTATTAATCCAATTGATGGAAAATTTTACATAGAAGATCATAATTTTTTTAGATTCTGGCTATTATTGATCCCATCCAGTTATATAGATTTCCTTTGTAAGATAAATAAAATATCAATAGCGAAAAGATTCATTCGACAACAAAAATAATCAAATAAAATATAAATAACAAAACATTAATTCGATCATGAAAAAATGAATTCGATAAAATGATCATACCAATTCCAAAATATAGTTTCATAAAATGTTGGACAATAAATATTTTTTTAAATCTTTAATAGCATTAAGTTAATTTATAAACAAAAAAAAATCCTATTGTGCATCTTGTTTTAATCATTTTGATTTAATCTACTTTCTGTAGACGTCAATAACATTTGTATATAATCAGGGAAACTGCGGATAACATCTAAAAAACTGTGTAATCCCTGGCAGACTAGGTTGAAAAAAATGATGATAAAAATTCAAATAATACTTAATGCTATAAAGGACAGGGATTTGTGGAGAGCCGTTATGGGCCATCTTAGGAAGGGACATGATTCATGAGTGATGATGTTAAATTGTTATAGGTTAATGAACGCAGCGATAAAACGATTCCTAGCCGTATAGAGCTTTTTTTATTTTTGGTTCTTAAATCTGTTTGATGTTTATTCTCAGTAAACAATTATTCTACAGATTTATGAAGGTAATTTACTTATGCTATTCTTTAGCGATTCCCGAAAACTCATGTATGAAATGGGGCTAAGAAAAGTGGTCTGAAGTTGTAAATAATTTTTCCTGTACGAAAAACAGAAACAATCTTTTTTTTTTTAATCTACTGGGTTTATTGAATTATAAATTACGTCATATTATATGTCTCAAAAATTGTAACTAACGATTGCACAAGATTGTGATTGTGTAAATCTCCGATTGGCTCTCTAGATGTCGAAGTATGCCAATTGTGGGGGAATTACTTAGCTAACCTAGCAGACGTGTTTGTATGGAAAAAAAAAACCCGTCAGATTATATATATATATATATAACTAATTAGAAAAATGTATACGTGTGCTTCTCATAGTATGTAAAATAGAGAGTTTGGTTAATAAAACAAGAAGTTTCGCGAGGAAACAGAGAGGGGTCAGGATTTTGACAATAATAACGATCTTCACAAAAAATTACAACGTCCACAAAAAAAAAAGTCGGTGAATAATTTACATTTCTTCTTTTTTTTTTCTTGTGCCGTTGAAGAAGGACACAGGCATCATTAAATTTATGCATTGAATAATTAGCTTAAAAACAAACATACAATGAAATAACTTTTATAATCCATAGCCTCAATAAATAGTTTAAATACCCTACACAAAATGATAACCCTTTATGAATTCATCAAAAAACAAATGTTACGACAGTTTTTATATACACAAAACCCTTTTATAAAGAAATAAAATAAAATAAATAAATAAATCTCCATAGACACGTAAACCAGACTAGGCGAAAACATCTTCCGTTTTAAATTTAGACACACCCAACTTAACCTGACTGTTACCATGGAAATTTTTATTTCAATTATGAATATGCTATTAAAACACGTAAATTTCAGAAATAATTTATTCCCCAAAAATTTCGCTTGAAGATGGAACAGAGCTTACTTTAATTCAATTTAATTCAAATAATTATATTGAAGTTTTCGGCTCTTGTTTTGAAACATGAGACCTCTTATGTAGCGTGTTGAAATCATATTTTTAAATAAATAATTATATTTATGCTCTAATCTTGTATCGAGTACTATTTTTTTTTAAATAATAACAAAAATACTAAAGAACTTTGGATTATTTACCTAACCAGTTCTTTCCTATTTTCTATATATTTTCATATATATATATATATATATATATATATATATATATATATATATATATATATATATATATATATATGAGAACAGACATGCAAATGATTCCATTACCCTGAATGATAACTCCAAATATCAACATAACCCGCATTACTGTTTTCTTATTCATAACATTGCTGTTTATCACCTATAGGTTTTAGCATGAGAAAACTAAAAGTATAAATGCTAGTTAAATAATTTATATTTAAACGATTTAACTTACTGTAGACGCTACATTCTTTTAAATATATATATCCATTTAATTATACAGTTTTTATGTCAAGAAAACAGGAAATCCTTTAATTTCATATAAAAACATATAAAAATACTTTCGATCGATGATCAATATATTGATTACCATTTTTTAAAAAAATATTGTTACGGTTTTCATTTTTCAAATATTCTATATCAGAAATTACTTTCTTTTTCGCTTTAACTGCAATGTGGTCGCTGGTACATTCTACAATCTTCTCCATCTCTAAATAGTCTAAGATAATACTGTACATCTATTTTGTATTTTCAGTATATGACTGAAAACCGGCTGTTAAAATTTCGACTCGCAATACGAGTCACACAAGCGATATTATTCACAAATAGCTGTGTCCGCTAGATGTTTTTTCTAATTCATATACGATGTTATGCTCAAAATTAATGCTGAGTGAATGAAAAAAGAATAGAATGCTCCATGGAAACCCACACTACACCGGGATATTGTGGATTGATTATATTATTAAAACGATTATATTATAACTAATACTGATATGTTATAAATATATATTATTAAAAATATCATATTTTATATATATATATATATATATATATATATATATATATATATATATATATATATATATATATATATATATATATATATATATATACATATATATATATATATAAGGTTGGTGCAAAAATAATGTCGTTTTCTAACATAGTAACATATGTGAGAAAACGAGATTATATTTGCACCAACCTAATATATATATATATATATATATATATATATATATATATATATATATATATATATATATATATATATATATATATTCTGCACAATACAAAAACATATGCTAAAGATGGAGACGTTAATAGATATAGAATTTTAGCAATATGTCAGTATTTAATGGAATCATAACAGGGAGACATGGAGAAGTCTGT
>OZ010595.1:36784630-36937130 GCA_963932145.1 Acanthosepion lycidas | reverse complement strand
AATTTCCAAAATATCTATCATACTTTTTCATCTTACATAAAATAGCATCCGAATAGCGTTGCTCATCGTTACTAAATCACTCAATTTACTCCACCAATATTTATTTGTACGCAAACAAGTTCAGAGCTTCATTGTTTTTATTTCTCTTTATTTTCCCGATCCAGTCTACATAAAAAGGCAAACAATATAAATTACGCAAGCATTATCTTGAAATTGCATACACTAAATAGAAAATAATGGGAAAAAACCTATACGAAATGTAAACAAAACGAAATAAAGCGCTAATATTTGTATTTGCTTATTTCTTTCGTAAATTCCTTATATCGATGAGGTTAGATGGATTTTGTTTCATTGCCTCGAGTAATATAGGCGTTTGTCGAATTTCTTGCGAAACTCTCCAACTGATCGACATGTTGACACAGTCAACTGTCCTTATTATTGCTGTCCCTCCGCTGCGACTTAGAAAAACAGAGGATTGTCCGCGTCCTTCCTGTTACTGCCCTAACAACCTTGCTTTTTATTGCCAACCCTCTCTCACGTCATCATCTACAATCCTCGAACCTCCTCTTTTCATCTGTTTATACGAGGATAAAAATTTTGCCAGACGGAATCTATCAAGATTTCGTGAGAACTGAACAGTTGAAGTCACGAAAGGATAAACTGATATAGAACCAGCCGGAAGGAATATAAGCAAAGGTGCAGTCATGCCCCTACCATAACACTCACCAACAAGACTGCACTATTTCAAAAGCACCAATAATTCTCGCACATTTTCCATACATTTAGGTAATCATTACTACACGGCTACTATTATCTGAACGAATTTCAATAAGAAAAAAAAATCTATCTTATTTAAAACTGCACAGAGCTACAAGGACGCAAAAGTGTTGCCCAAATCACCAAACCAATACTGTATAGCTTGCTGTATTTTTTATCGGATTGTAGATTTCATTTTATTTTAGTTTTAGTATTTTTAAATAGTTTCACATTTTTATTATTTTCACATCTCCCCTCCACACGCGCACACGTACGCACCATCGCACGCACACGCACACGCACGTACACGCACGCGCACGCGCACGCACGCACGCACGCACGCACGCACGCACGCACGCACGCACGCACCATCGCACACATCTCCCCTCCACACGCCCACACGTACGCACCATCGCACGCACACGCAATCGCACGCGCACGCGCACGCACGCGCCATCGCACACACGCGCAATCGCACGCACGCGCCATCGCACGCACGCACGCACGCACGCACGCACGAACGTTTGCACGCCCGCACGCACGTTCGCACGCCCGCGCGCACACACGTACGTGAGCACACAGACACACACATATATATGTGTGATTTTCTGTTTTTACACAATAGGTTATGAGGACCTCCTTAGTAGACCTAGTATAATAACAGAATCAACAGCTCTAAAGAAAGTAAAAAAAAAAAAAAAAAATCGTTAATATGCTGCGTAGAAGCATGACGAACCACTTCACGCTTATTTCCCACAAACTTTTGAAAAATGTTAAAATAAACTTCCATTCCCAGTAAAAACATTAGACTCATCCCACACAATATAGAGAGTGTTTCAAAAAGAATACCCCAAAATCATTACTCTGTTTTTTCAGGTCTGTAGCATTGTAGTGGACTGAATCAGTGGTTATTTGATAGAGTAGTTATCAAAGTTTGATTAAGTGTCAGTTTCACCGCTGTCGTTAGTATAACTTCCGGTACAGCTGAATTGTGGGAAGATCAATCAAAATGGCGACTCCTCAGCAGAAGGCGTTTTGTTTGCTTGAGTTCGCGAAAACAAACGCCATTTTCACGGTGCAGCGTGCTTTCAGAACAGAATTTTGGCATTGATCCGCCCCATCGTGAGAACATTCGACGGTGGGTTAGACAGTTTAAAGAGAGTGGGTGACTGTGCAAAGGAAAGAGTCCTGGAAGACCATTTGTTACAGAGGAGCAAGTGGAGAGGATTCATGATGCATTTGAGAGCAGCCGACATAAGTTCGTATGTCGAGCAAGTCTTCAGCTTGCCATCCCTCATACCACTGTCTGGCGTGTGTTAAAGAGACGATTACACATGAAACCATACAAACTAAGCCTCGTCCAAGCACTTACTAATGATGACAAGGTGATGCGGCGGACATTCTGTCAGTCAATGATGGAGATGGCGGAAGGTGATGAAACTCTCTTTTCACGTTTAGTTTTTGGTGACGAAGCGAATTTCAATTTGAGAGGCACAATCAATCGTCACAATGTGCGCATTTAGGGAACAGAGCACCCACATGAAACTGTTGAGCATGAAAGAGGTTCCCCTAAATTGAACGTCTTCTGTGCTGTGTCGCAAGACAAGGTCTATGGTCCCTTTTTCTTTGAAGGAAACACCGTTACAGGACAAACCTATCACGAAATTTTCCAAAACTTGCTATTCACTTTACTGCAAGCAGAATCTGCTTGCAGTAAAGTGAATAGCAATGACTTCATTTTTCAGCATGATGGAGCACCACCCCATTGGCATCTTGGGGTTAGGTTAGAGCTTATCTGAATGAAAACGTGTCTCAGCGATGGATTGGGAGGAGAGGTGTTAAAGACCTTGCTCTCTGTGCTTAGCCTGCCAGATCCCCGCACCACACTGTGTGTGACTTTTTCTTGTGGGGGTATGTTAAAGACCAAGTTTATGTTCCAGCACTTCCAGCAAGTATCGATGACTTGAAAGATCGAATAACAGGTTCAATCAAAACGGTGGACCGTGACATGCTGAGGCGCGTTTGGGATGAATTCTCATATCGGCTTGATGTTGTCCGCGCTGCCGGTGGTGGCCCCATGAAACTTGAATGTATATGCAACACATGTGTTCATGCTAGAGGTTTGTAATTTTTTTCGTTTTTGACACATCACGTGATGATTTTGGCGTATTCTTTTTGAAACACCCTGTATATGATGCAACGACGTTTTTTTTGTTTTTTTAAGCATTTCACCCCAAGCAAGTCACTAGGACGCAAGAAAATTTAGAGCAAGATCAGATAGGAGTGATAGAAGAAAGGATGAGGAGTAGTGGATAGATGAAGGCAACTGGAGATGTCGATTGACATTACACTTGAATAGCTGGAGATTATAGCTTACAGGGAAACAGTAATAGGGAAGGGAGTTCAACAGGCGAGAGGTGTGAGACATAAAGCTATTGGAGTAGAAGAGACGGCTACATTTAGGAGTTTCGACAGTGAAGGGGTGAGAGCGGGATGCCAGCCTCGTATGGCGCTTAAACTCATGACGTCTGGGAACCAGTGAATGCAGCTCCTCGGAGCAATTTCCATGAAAGTATTTGTAGAACAGACAGAGAGAGCCGACGGCGCGTCTGTGAGAAAGTGACTGTAGACGAGACGCCAGAGCAGGGCCAACTACGTTGCATATCCGCCTCTAGAGCCTATCAAGAACCCGGAGGCAAACAAAAGGGCACCAGACCATATATGGCAGCAATACTTCATGCAAGGGCGAATTGTTGATTTGTAGATCTGGAGGATCGACTCCGGGGAGAAAAACTTCCTGGTGCGGCTCAGGGAGCCAACTTTCTTTGCGGTGGACGAAGCAATTGACTCAATGTATTTATTCCATCTCAGGTCGGCAGTCAACGTGAGACCGAGAAGCCGCAGAGAGTTGCTCTCGAGAAGTTGAGCGTCAGACATTCTAATGGAGGGCAGGGAAGGATCTCTGTGATGATTAATAGAGAGCAGTTTTGTTTTAGAAGCGTTAAAGTTGACCAGCCAATTCTTGCCCCAGATTGGTGGTCCTTTTCGAGACGCACAGCCAGATGAGTTTTGACAGTGAGACTAGATTTGCTTTTGAGGCAGGAATAAACTGTGGTGTCATCCGCGTAGATGAAGTTATGGCGCCAGGAACGTCATTTATGTCGATAAGGAATAGAGTGGGGCCTAGGATGGAGCCTTGAGGAACAACTGCGTTCGTGGGATAGGATCTGGATGAGAATCCGTTGAGAACGACCTTTCAATTCACGGTTTGACAGGAATGATTGTATTAGGTTATATAATCGTCCGTAATGCCATAACCCTGGAGCTTGCGAAGAAGGCCGGCATGCCAAACCCTATCAAATGCTTTGGAGATGTCTAGTGCCACGGCACGGGCTTCCACGTTATTTTGAAGAGCTCGGTAGACAGTTTCAGTGATGGCCGTAAGCACATCAGCTGTAGATCGGGCAAAGCGGAAACCATATTGCTTGTCTGAGAGCAGATTATGGGATGTGAGGTGATTAACCACCTCGGTATTGATTAGGGCTTCGAAGAATTTGCCCAAGAGGGGAAAGAGACTGATAGGACGGTGGTTGGAAGGGTCAGAGCGCTTCCAGCAGTCAGGAAAACAAGATTCCTTGAGGCAGTAGTTGTATAGTTTAGAAAGGGCGGGCGCCAGTTCAGGCGCGCATTTCTTCAAGACAATGGCTGGCATCCCCTCTCCACCACTAGCCTTGTTGGCATCTAAATTGGAGATAATGCCCAATAACAAAGAGGGGTTATGTTTAACCCACTCAATATGGCCTTAGTTCTAAGAGGGAAGTCGGGTATGGGTACACCGGAAGAGTCGAGCGTCGAGTTGAATGAAAATTTCAAGCAAAGCATTCAGCCTTGTCGGTAGAGGAGGTCAGGACTTCGAACTGGTTGAATAAAGGAGGTATAGAGGGTTTGCAATTGTTCAATACGCTCTTGCAGAGACGCCAATAATCTTTGGAGCCAAATTTACGAGATGCAATACGTTCCTTCATCCGAGCCGCAAATAGTGACTTAGCATCGTTGAGGACATGCTTACACTCGTTACGGGCGGAGGCAAAGAGACGTCTATTACAGTCAGACATGCCGCTACGGAATAGGTGAAAGTAGTGGTTCCTATGGGCGATGGCGATGAGCAAGCAGCGGCGAACCAGGGGGAGGAGTGCGACTTGACCCTATATTTCCTTGATGGAATGAAAGCGTGGATTCCAGTTTTAACCCAGGAAGAGACCTCAGAAGCACATTCTTGGACGGGGAGCTTAAAGACTCCATCCCAGGGGACATCTCGGAGGAAATCGCGGAACGCGTCCCAGTCAGCTCCTTGATAGTAGAACGAAGTTCTAGTGGTAGAAGGTTCTTTATAGGAGGTGGATGTCCTGGCATATTCTAGTTTGCCCACTTATCATCTTGCTCTGTTGCGTTAAAAGATGCAAAAGGCGTTAAATCATGCGTACGACCGAGTATGCGTGATATCAGCCATGTGTTAACACCCAATAATTTTATACGGTGAATTAATATATAATTTGAGTATTTGTGTGTATTCCTTGTTTTAGAACTTGTGCTGTATTAATCTATATCTGTAATTATTTAATCGGTTTCCTTTTGTTGGCTCTTCACAAATTCCTATCTTTTGGCATCTATCTTTTCTTGATCTATTTTCATTTTCATAATTTAGCATTCGTCATTGCCCTTGCTCTGCAGTCCACTCACACAGACTTGTTAAATACTTACTTACTATCTTCCCTCCAGTTCTAGGAACTCTTTCTTCATTATGTGTATCAGAAATTTTAGTTGTCTATTTTCCATTATAAAATAGGAACTACTTTTTAAGATGCGTTGCTTAGATGCTTATGATATAATTGTCGGTATGACTATATATATAATTGCAAATAAGCTGTCTAGAAGACACTTTTATAGAGATGATTAGATATTACATATAATTTCAGTAACCTTCTTTTTGATTTGAGCGATATTTTCCTTTCCCATATTTTTTCTCTCTAAAATTTATTCTTTTTTCAATATGCCTTCACAGTTCCGTGTCTTACATTTTTCGCCGTTCTTCTCTAATTACCCGGATAGATAAAAGTCTGTACTTCCCTTATCATAAATTCCTGATATGTAACTCAAATTCTATGCTGTCATTTCTATGATTATCATTAATTCTGTTTTCTTATAGTTAATAGATTTCTTAAAACTCTACTTGCTTACTTTCCTACGTATTTTTAAAATATTTTTTCTGTTTTCTTTCTGAATATTCGATAAACATATTGACATCTGCTATCAGCTTTCAATTTCCTGTACATCGTTTTGTCCTAACTTGCCAAATGATTTTGTATAATTCATGAAACATAAGATCAGGGGTTTCAGCATTTATATCCCGCCATGTGAAAGTCTTCTGATCACACAGAAAATATTACCTAATCCATGATCTTTTACAATCAACATGCTTCTTGGCCTATTTTGATTAATTTTGTTACCAGCCCAATTCATTAATAATAAAATAAGTTATATGACCCTTTAAGATGATTTTCCGATTGAGTTCGCATTCATTTCTATAAGGCTTCTTTGACATCACTATGAAGATAGAATTAAGATATATTTTCTAGTTTTTGCAGCAGTGACTCGCACTTTCGGTTAAATAAATCCGGTGATCACTGCATAAACAAATAACATCAATAAATAAGGTCTGGATAAATACGTCTTTTTTTCATATATGATGTGCGAGTGGTGTTAATGAATAGTGACTGAATGAGAAATCGGAGAACTGAATCTAAATAGACTCAAGTTCGTTACATTGATATACATGCAAATACCTCTGGGGAAAAGTATAAATCCATCTATTCTCTCTCCAGCTAAAAGCTAAATAATAGGACGTTTATTTGGAAAAAAAAACAACTATTTTTATCACCGACCCATGAAATATTGTTAATACAATCGCAAAAAAAATTCTTACAATCGAAATAATTGTCGGCCTCAAATCATCCGAAAAGTGTTGATAAGCCGTAATGATCAAAACAATAAACCTCCCCATAAAAAAGTTCAATTTAATAACTATTGATTCAATTGTAATAGAATCTCCTAGGATTGGTCATAGCTTTCCTTACAGTATTCCTTAAATATTGTCAGCGTAGTGAGATCGATCTTGACAATATATTCCTGTATATTGATTGCGAAGTAATTTGGCAAATTTTTATGAATATGAACTATTTTTGCTAGAAAATCTTAAAGAAGATCTGTATTGCCGAAGTTAAATTTAAAAAACAAAAACTATTACACTTTATATATTTAATTTCTAATTATTCTTTCCATACCAGCAAAATGCCTTTACTAAATGTATTACTCTACATAGAGTTGAATATATTAGTGTCTATATTACCGCTAATTTTGGAAAAATATAGAAAAAAATGAAAATATAAATTGAGATTTAAGCATAAAATACTCGTAGATTATCAAGTCATTATTTATAACTTACAAAAAATAGTTTATACTACCTTTTTGACGGTACTAATATCTAAACTATCAGTTGAAAAAATAAACAAGAGTAGAAAATGTAATGTTGATAAATATAAATTTAAGTAAGCAAAAACAGATAAAAAACTATTTATCTGTTTTTATTTTATTTTATGTATATCTGTTTCTTATTTTCTTTTTTTTTCTTTATAGTGTTTTTGTTTACCTAACGTTGTATTTATTTTAAAATATGTTAAGTTTTGGGGAGTTTCTAAAACACGCAACGTGTATAATGTCTATTTATGCACATTATATATGTTCCAAATTTTGTCATAGCCGGGGGTGATATTAGGTAAAACATATTAGGTAGAACATACCTACAGCATAGACTCTCCCAGGCCTATATTAAGTATGCGACACAACACTCTGGGGATACAGTGAGAGCCGCGTACTACTAACAGTATTGGACGATAACATATAGTAAGCTCCACTTACACTATCTCTGTAACCTGTTGTTAATATATCTTTCTTACATCCAATCCGTGTTCCGTGTTTTCCTTCTGTGGTCACGACTTTTGCCCCACATCAGTGGCGACGAGGATTCGAGAAACGCACTCACGGCGAAACCTTAATACTTTACCAGTTCCACATCTGTGTCGACGAAGAATTCGAGAAACGCATTCACGTCGAAAACCTCAATATCTTGCCAGTCCCACATCAGTGGCGACAGAAAGATTCGAGAATTTCGTTCTCCACATATCAATAGCGACAGAGTCCTCGAAAAATACACAGAAACTCCACGCGTTCGCACAAGTGTTGAACGAGAAATTAAGCTGGTATTACTACATTAGAGATTTAAACGCAACACCCAGCGTCTACATATAAAAAAAATAATATATATTCCAATACCAAACATCAGTGACGAACTAGTGATTCGACATCTACGGAATATTAAAGTCTGTCCAAATAACATTGCGAGAACGATTTCTTACACACCCACACAGAGAAAAAAACAGTTTGTGCATAAAACAAACTAACAACACAAGAGCAGAAGTACTACCATTGTACTCAAGTTTTCGAAAAAGACTATCTAAAAATGTTTTTATGTAACTGAGTTAAACTCGTGCATAAAATTATTCTCCCCTCAAATTCACTGAGGCGAGTTTTCTTTTTTTTTGTACCTCTATTTAAAAAAGAAATACATATGTGTGGTGAAAATTTATACAATTACGTTAAAATTAACGGAAACACGGAATTGAAAAAAAGCTAAACACATAATTAGTTTAGTTAACTAATTGTCTGTCCATATTTTATTTTTCTAAAAGAACAAAAAAAACTATCAAGATTTTTCTGTGCCTCCCCTTGGCACACGGGTTTCAAAGCAAAAAAAAAAAAAATCGCTCTCATTTCGTTTGTCTAAATATGGAAGATTTTCAAAAAGTAATTGCCCAAATGCTAAAAGTAAATTTGGATCAGCAACAAAAATCAGAAGAAAGACAACAACAACTATTTTTGGAATTACCTAAACAACAAATGGAATTCCAACAAATTACGCTTCAGAATGCGGAACTACAACAGAAACAATTTAAAGAATTACTCGTAAATGCATTAAAAGGCTCGAACTCTGAAAAAGATACAATATTCTCCCAGAGTACAATCTACAATTCTAGGGAAACCTTTGAATACGTACCAGAGAACGACAAAACGTTCGAGGCTTTTTACAGGCGCTACGAAGATATTTTCAACGTAGACTGTGAACAATGTTCCAGTAAAAAAAAGGTACGTCTACTATTGAGAAAACTGGGAACTACAGAACATAGTAGGTTCGTAGACTTCATACTACCCAAGAAAACCACTGATTGGGAATTTTCAGAGTCTATTAAGGTCCTTTCGGAACTATTCGGGCCGAACACAACCTTGTTCCACAAACGTTGGAAATGCCTGAACAGAGTCAAAGACAACCAGCAAGATTTTCTAACTTTTGCAGCATCGGTAAACAAGCTCTGTAATGATTTTAAACTAGCCGAACTGACTGCCGATGATTTCCAGTGCTTAATTTTTGCACAAAGTCAAGTATCAGCAGAAGACACCGAAGTCAGACGACGGGTACTGACCAAGCTTGAGAACGAACAAGGATTGACTTTCCAAGAACTGGCAGAGGACTGTCAAAGAGTAATATCTGTAAAGCGTGACTCAAACACTATCGAGAAATCAGGTGTGGCTCAGATTAATAAAATCAGAAGCAAGTCTACCTCCTATTCCCATCAAAAAGACAAAAGGCAAATCTCATGTTCTAAATTCAGCAGTAACCAAAACCCAAAGAGGTTAAAGAAACCGCACGGACCATGTTACCATTGTGGTATTGGATGACATTCTGTCCAGTTAAGAACAAAAAATATTGCAAAAATTGCAATAAAAGTGGGCATATTTAACTGCGTGCTGGTACGCCAACAGAACGAGAAAACCCCAAAATAAAATTAGGCAAGCTCAATCTGACAATATCGTTGATAGGAATTTAAGGAAATATGTAACTGTGGATATTTTCAATAATTCCATTAAATTCCAGCTTGACTCGGGTTCAGATCTTTCAACCATTAACTGCCGTACTTGGCGAAAATTAAACAAGCCAACCTTATTAAAAACGGATAAAACAGCAAAATCCGTAACTGGGGAAAATGTTAACATTTTAGGCGAGGTAATACTTACAGTAACACTAAATGGAGTTCCCAAAAAGCTCAAAGCCTACGTATTGAAAACGTCAGATAATTTATTTGTAACTGATTGGATAGAAAAATTCAATCTTTGGGATTGCCCAATGAGTACATTTTGTCGCAAGATACAAATTACAACGTCCAATTGGGTAAATCTAAAAAAGGAACTCAAACAACAATTTTCCCAGTTTTTTTTTCTGGCGGCCTTGGGAAATGTACTAAACTGAAAGCTAGGTTCAAGATGAAGGACGGTGCACAACCGGTATTCAAAAAGAAACGGAATGTCCCTTTCGCTGCTCTAGAGAAAATCAACAAACAGTTAGATGGACTCGAACTAGCAGGTATTCTGTCAAAAACAGATTTCAGCGAGTGGGCAGCACCTACGGTCTAATCAAATAAGAGTGTGCGCATATTTTTCCACAAGGTTAAACGATGAAGAAGCCCTGAAGAAATTTTCAATAAACTCAATTGTGGAAATTTTTTTTCTAAAATTGACCTCTCGGACGCATACCTTCAGATAGAGGTGGAAGAACAAAGTCCCAAATTGCTATGCATAAACACCCATAGAGGGTTGTACAAATACAATAGGCTGGCTTTTGGAGTAAAGGTTGCGCCTGCAATTTTTCAGCAGGTCATGGACGCCATGCTGGGCGATTTTGACTACGCAAAAGCCTATTTGGATGATATACTATTTACTAGTAAAACTACGGCAGAGCACCGGAACCATATAATAAACGTATTCGAAAAGATACAAGAATACCGATTTAATGTTAAGGAGGCAAAGTGTGACTTTGTCTTACCACAGATTAAATACTTAGGACACATCATAAATAAAGATGGTCGTCGGCCGGATCCAGAAAGAGCCAACGCGATCAGAAACATGCCGGCCCCAGATAACGTTCAAGTGTTACAAAGCTTCCTCGGCCTAGCTAACTTTTACCTAGGGTTCATTAAGAAGATGCAAAATTTGAGAGTGCCTCTCAACCAACTTTTAAAAAAGGACAAACCATGGTCATGGACCCCGGAATGCCAAGATGCATTCGAGAAGATCAAGAAAACTCTTACTTCAGACCTCTTCCTCACCCATTACGACCCTAGTCTCGACATCATAGTCGCAAGTTATGCAAGCTCCTACGGCATAGGAGCTTGCATTTTGCATAAACTGCCAGATGGTTCGCGAGAAACAATATTCCCAAAGAGAGAAAGAGCCTCTAGGGTTAATATTCGCTGTGACAAAGTTCCATAGATATCTACATGGTAGACGGTTCATACTGCAGACGGACCATAAACCTCTAATTACAATTTTTTGGTTCTAAAAATGGTCTGCCAGTCTATACTGCCAATAGACTATTTCATTGGGGAACGATTCTCTTAAACTATAATTTCAAGATAGAATTCCTAACATTCAAAAATATTTGCCATGCAGAGAGTTTATCGCGACACATTCCAAAAAATACAGAAGTCCTTGAAGACTCCATCATTGCTACTCTAAGGACAAATTGTGGAATCAAAAACATGATCGCGAGTACCATAAGAGAGCTCCCAGTTACTTTGGCCGACATAAAAAGGGAGTCTCGAGAGGATGAATTCATTCATTCCATAAAAAGCAAAATTCGCAACAAAGACCCCAATGTGCCTGAAGTGTTCTCCCTCTGCGATGATGTCCTACTATACAATGACCGCGTAGTGATTCCAAACAGCCTACAAAGAAAAATCCTGAGGGATTTTCACATGAGACATCCGGAGAAGAACCGTACGAAAAGCCTCATGCGCTGCTATGTTTATTGGCCAAACATGGTCAAGGACATAGCAGACATGATAGAATCATGCAAAGGATGAGAGCTTGCAGCAAAAGCTCCAGCCACGACGTGCAAACCATGGCCAAACACAGACCATCCATGGCAAAGAATACATGTCAATTTTGCAGGGACTATAGACAACATGTACTACCTCATTGTTGTGGATAGCCACTCAAAATGGCCTGAGGTCCTACAATGCAAAATACCAAACACAAACTGCACGATTGGATTTCTGCACGAGCTATTCGCGCGTTTTGGCGTGGTAGATTGTGTAGTTACAGATCATGGCACTCAATTCACATCAAGTGAATTTAGAGACTTCTGCAAGTCATATAAGTTGGACCACTTTACAACGCCTCAGTACCACCCTAGGTCGAATGGCCAGACTGAAAGGTTCGTGGACACTCTAAAAAGGGCTTTAAAAAGGCACTAGGCACGCCGATAGATAGAGCATTGCAGCAGTTTCTGCAGGTGTATCGGATAACCCCTAATCTGAACACGCCTATGGGAAGCTCGCCTGCAGAAACAATGTTCGCAAGGAAAATCATGTCTGTTTTCGACAAACTTATTCCACGGCAAGCAAAGTTAAGAAAAAAAAAAACGTATCGCCTCATAAGAAATATTTCAATCCTGGCGATAAAGTCTTTTTCAAGGCCTACAAAAACAACATAACATTCTGGGAAGTAGGCACCATAAAACAAAGTATTGGCGAACTGGTCTATATTGTCCAAGGACCGAAAAACACTCACAAACGCCATTGGAACCAGCTCAGAAAATGTCGTTTGGAGGAATCGGAGGAATCACTACAAAATAACTGTGAAGAGCCGATCGACGTAATTTTCGATCACTTCGATCTCGACATGCCCCAAGTCTCTCCTGAAGTGCGACGCTCAGTAAGGAAAAGGAAATTTACTGAACCGCTCGACATAAATCCCAAGAGAAAAAGGTATTAACAGTTTAATTTTTTTTTGTCTCCTTTTCAAAAAAAAAAAAGAAAACTCTTGGAAGTGGGCTATTGTGAGACCGGAACATACCTACAGCATAGTCTCTTCCAGGACTATATTAAGTATGCGACACAACACTCTGGGGAGACAGAGAGACAGTGAGAGCCGCGTACGACTACCAGTATGCTTACACTATCTCTGTAACCTGTTGTTAATATATCTTTCTTACATCTAATCCGTGTTCTGTGTTTTCCTTCTGTGGTCATGACTTTGGCCCCACATCACTAATACAACCAGTAAACAAGTTCAACATGTTACAAAAACAAAGTCTGAAAATACTTAAAAGAAAACACAATGAACCTAATAAGCATAATAAATAATAATATTGATAATTTTTCAAAATTTTATTTTGATTTTTGTCATACCGCATGTGGTCGCCCTTATTTTAAACCAGATGAAGAACATTATTATTCACTCTTACTATTCTTCTTTATTTCACTATTATACCATGGTAGATATTATTAGTATACATAGCTGTCGCAATAATTAATATCAGTCTACATTAAGACAAACAAATCATTTACCGTACTTTAGCGCTGGTTCTTCAGTTGAATTAGGAGAAAGAAACAATACGTTTGAAAAGAATATTTCACAATCCTTTCTTTTTATTGAAATAATTACTTTCAGAAACTAATAAAAAAAGATTTTCGTCCAAATATTCCTGGAAGGTATTAATTTAGCAACAGAAAATCTTATAAAACAGAAAAGCGTCAACTGATCAATGGCATCTGGAAAAGAATAACCCAAATTTATTTGTTTAAATATATTCCATATTCTTGAAAATAAATATATATCGGTATTAAAGTTCCTTTTCGACATTATTTTATTATAACATTTGTCTTATACTATTTTTTTTTTCAGGTGCCAAAAATATTTAGATAGAGAGGTCTGATGTCTTAAGTTTATGTTGTTGAGGCAGCATAAATGCTCCTTCAACAACATAAACTTAAGACATGCCTATTCTAAACAATCCGCCCTTGATGTTACCATGGAAATTTTTGATTTCAATTCTGACAATACTATTAAAACTCGTAAATTTCAGAAATAAGTCATTCCCAAAAAACTCTCGCTTGAAGATGGAACAGAGCCTACTTTAACTCAAATTAATTCAAATATTATTTTGAAGTTTTCGGCTCTTGTTTTGAAACATGAGACCTCTTATGTAGCGAGTTGGAATCATATTTTTAAATAAATAATTATATATATATATATATATATATATATATATATATATATATATATATACACCTTCAGGATGGTAACAAACATACTTGATGTTTTCATAACATTTAAAATAATTTCTCATGAAAAATCAATAGACTGGATGAACTGATTTCTTTCTTGATTTATAGCATGCAACGGCAGATGCAAAATCTTCTTGCTCAATATTGAAATGTTTAAAACTGATTATTTGGTATTTTTCTAGAAATTGTACAATCGCCCCATTTTACACATTTCACAAAGACGTAGAAGTTTTATTTGCAGTTTTTGATTTTGGCTGAATAATATATAATAGATGACCAATCATCAAATACTTTATGAGGGATTTTCGGGTCATACTTTTCCTTTAATAACCACAGTTTCATGGTCATATGAAAAATTTATTTCAGGAAAACAGTGTTTGGTTTATCAGCTGTGTTATCCTGAAGTATTTTCTTTAATTCTTGTTCATTCCTATCCTAAGAAATTAGTTCATTAAACATTACAGGCTTATTTTAAAAACTTAAATTCTACGATCTGAAGGATTACAATTTTTGTTTTAAATTGAATATTTAAAGTTTGTATGAATGTGGGAAATTTTCATCTATTAGCGCCTATTTTGTAGACTAGGAAACTTCAAGGAATTCAAAATATGAATCGTATATGTAAAAGTATAGGTTTCTGAAAATGAAATGCTGGTGGAAACTATGCTAGAACCAATTTTAAGTCACTCAAGTTGACGTCATTTAGTCTGTCAAAATGGATGATTTATGCGTATTTTTAAGATTCTTCTTTATGGCAACTGTCTACAATACAAGAAAAAAAACCAATATTAAATATCTTATCATTCTGCATAAGGGAAAGTATATTGAAGTTTGCGTAATATACATACATACCTATCTATCTATCTATCTATCTATCTATCTAGAAACTGTTTCCTATTTCATCGGAGAAACACCTTTTAACCTAAGTGTGCTTAACTAAGAAGCCAGGAAAGACAAGATAAGAAATCAAGGCTCAGTTAGATTTAAGAAACTGCTATATCGCATTTGTACCTTTTGAAGTTTATATCTACTAAATTTATTTTCGTAGCCGAAATCTTAACCAAGTAATATTACGCAATTTTAATAATGTTTCCGATTTCTTCCCGGAGACACTATAACACTTATCATCACTACCTAGTTAGACATTAATTTCATTGTTTATGAATAACAGGCATCTAAATTCAAAGAATTGTACGCACTAAATATTACATTTTTAATAAATATATAACTATCTCTCTCTCCATATATATATATAATCAAAATTCTATATAGTCAGTTGAATCCGCTACCTTGATTTCAACATTACGGTAGGCTCAGACGATTGTATCAAATGACTTCTTAACGCTTTATTTCTTTTTTAATCCCAATGAATGCTAAAGAAGAAGAAGAAAAATACGAAGAATGGTATTGTATAATATATCCATGGGTGGGATCAATTGAAATGTATATTACCAGCCTCATATGTGTTTAAAAGAAATTGTCTTATATGTAAACAAGGACTTAATACTTCGGTTTTCTGGTTTGAAATAAATTACTAATGCAGATGTAGCTTAGTTTAACTTACGCTATAGCTACACTAGTAATTTAGAAACAATAGATAGACAAAAAGCAAGAAATATGAAAAAAAAACGCGCAGCCAACTATAGTTAACATGAGCAATTTATGCAACAGTAGACATAAGAATAGATATCCATCAAATGGAGCTTTAAAACAGAAGCTATCATTTATAGAGCAGAAGTAACGGATATTAATGTGCAAAATTAAAAGTGTATCGGATGTAGGGAAGGTACTTTCAAAAGTAGATGGCACAATTATATATCGCCATTTAAGCTATCAGATCATAGGCATATATTTGCATTTTAATCATGGAAGATTGTAATTGCCAGGGATGAAGGAAATCAGAAGGTATTTCCACAAGCAAAAAATACGAAAAAAGAAAGAATTAAAATAGAAAAGGCAGTTTCCTCTTGCACGGTGACACTTAGTTGACAATCAAGTAGCACGCTTAAATTCATAAAGCGAATGATCGATTATATTACAAACCATAGGATTCCTTAAATTCATAAAGTGAAGGTACTCAGTAGAACAGAATAATTGCCAATGTTTCTCAAAATGACAGAGACACAAAGACACGTCACAAAGGCAAGGAAATGCCTGAAATCGAGATTCCAGGTCAGAAATTACAGACATTTCTTTGTATTTTTTAAAGAATTTCGAGATAGGAGCACCAGAATTTGTGGTTTCGGGATTTCAATTGTCGAATAATAAAATATATGAGTAAGGAATATCAAATTTTTCTAGTGACTGAATGAAGTAACTGGGCAGTGTTAAAGTATAAATCAGACGAAAGATTTTGTTAACAAAGCAATAATACGAAGGGGTTCAGATATTCAAATAATACTTTTTATCATATAGGTTTTTCACTTCGCGTAGAATAGGTAAAATATTATATATTTAAAAAAAAAATGTCACTCATTCCATGCGAATTTTTTGCTTATAATAGTGTTCATTTTGAACATCTGCAAAACTGCATAGCGTATTTAACAATCTTTACGCATACTTACCATATGCTTTCTGTTTTATTTTAACGTTTGATACTTGGAAGTGGCAATGAAGAATGGTACAGATATAAAAACTAAACAGACAATAAGGATATAACCAAGAAAAGCTAGATGTCTGCTTTTCGACGACACACAAGCCGCGCTGGTAAATGAAACAATGATTCAGGATGTCTTGTATCGGGATTATTTCTATGTAAAATGAAGCAAATACACCTGCACTCTGGAGATACATAAATTCATAATATTTCTAAAAAATATATATACATTTAGAACAATATCTATTTGTCATCAGTTCATGATTTATTCGTATGTTTTCCATTTACCTTTTTTTTTCCTGGAGACAATCCAGATTGAAAAATTCAGCTTTTTGTCTTCAAATGCGTTGTGAAATAACCACTATTTATTATTTCGCGAAAATCAATAATATCTATTTTCTCAAGTTGCAGCGTAAATAATTTCCAAGAATTTTCTTAAGGGACATGACGGAAGATGTGCCTCCGAATAAACCACTATTTAAAATGACAGCGGCGTCTGCATAAACGCGTCCTTCCATTATTTAAATAAGAACGAATCATCGTGGGGATCTCTTTTGAAACGATTTTTTCTTGCCGCATTTTGCGGAAATATATTTTCGTATATCCACATTTTTAAGAGACAAACTTACATGCACATGTGTTATAAGTACCCTATATTGACAAAGGGAATTCATTAACGTTTGCCTGTGTAATGGGGTTACGCCGTGGGACAATATGGATGTATACTTTATTTATATTGCAGGTCGTTAATTTGGAGCTGACTCCGTAGAGATTTTTCATTATTTATCCCAACATCCCACTCCATTTTGAAAATATATCACAGAAAAAAATATATATACATATATGTCTGGAGGAACTGAGCTCATATTGAGATATAACTTTTGATAAATAGATACTGTAAATATAGGAATCAACACGCGATGGTCACCGTTTAAACAATATTCACATAACTCCCTTATATATATATATATATATATATATATATATATATATATATATATATATATATATATATATATATATATATATATATATATATATATATATATATATATATATATATATATATATATATATATATGAGTGGATTTTTGATTTATTAATCGGACATATTCATATTTGTGGTGTTCTGTTCTTATTTATTTATTAAACAGTGTATTTATTTCCATCTAACGGCCTGAATATTTTTCTACTCAGAAAGATATACGCCCTCCTGGAGGATTCGAACCTGCATCTCTATTAGAATGTTTGATCAGAAAATCCTACGTAGAAATAATGACGGCTTCTTGTACGGGATACAGTTTCGAATCCTGCCGGATTTTCTGAAAAGATTTCTAGAATATTTAGGCAGATAAATGTGAACAAAGAAAAGTACTATTTAATAAATATATAAATGAAAAACAGACCATCTACTCAAATATGTATATCCATTAAAAGTCTGTATGCGTACAAAAGCTCATCGATTTACACATCCCCGTATATATATATATATATATATATATATATATATATATATATATATATATATATATATATATATATATATATATATATATATATATATATATTGACACATGCCGATATATCTTCAACCGATGTCGTTCTGGACAATTAAATAGGGGCCTTTACAGCGTTATTTCAACGTGTATGAATTCATTTAAGCATATCCAGTGAAGATAGCTTAAATAGCCTTTAAAATAATTCTATTTTTGCTGCCATTTGCTTTCTTTTTCTCTATATAGCTTAATTTTGTCCTTGAGCAAACTCCATCTTCTTTTACAGTAATCCTCTTATCGATTGTATTGAAACAGGTTACGTTTACTGTCACCAGGTATATAATTCAATTTAGCAGGTCAGTAAAATCGCTCTTGACAAATGGATGATAAGAGTAGTTCTTCGCGAAATTACAATTGTTACATTCAATTCATCTGAGCTATTTTAATTTTTTACACTTCTTTGTATAGTATAATGCAGTTGAAACCTGTGACCACATTGGAGGCGAAATGTTTGACGGAGCATCTGAAAACTAGGTGTTATGCTTTCCAATGTGTGAACAATATGAGACGTTCTACATATACCTTATTTACATTTCATCAAAACAATATGATATGGGGAAATAAAAGAAAGACATTCTGATATTTGTTACATTTGCCTTGTTTAATTTTCATTGGTTCATCATGTTTCACATGCATTCGATTTGTTGACCAACATTAGTATAATTTGTGGCGTTCCGAATTTAAAAAGAGACGATATGTCCAATCGAAGTTTCATGAGATTAACTGATTTCAAGCTTAACTGGAAAACCTTAAATATTGCCTTTTCTATGCAAGTGCATAATAATTACAGTTTGTTTATTTTGAAGTCAGATGATAATGCATATTCTTAAGTGTGTGTGTTTGTGTGTGTGTTTGTGTGTGTATGTGCATATATATCCTTTATTGAATTCAGTCTGAAATCATTTAACGTATGTTTGTTTATTTAAACAAGCGCTATGTAAGTAAAAACGTTCCCAAATAAACATGCGAAAAACCAACAAACATAATCTCTAATAGACATACGCATACACACACACACACACTCAAGAACTGTCCTCCCGAATCGGTTCCTCTTCTTTTAAACTGTACAATAAATGCCGCGCTGCCTCTTTTCCTGTTTGTTGGAAACCCACCTCTATTTTTCCAGTCATTATTTGCACCGCCTGACCCGTCCTATTATCGGTTTATACTCTTTCTACCTCTTTTTGGCAAACTAGTAGATGTTATAATCAACTCTGAATCGGTTAAGCATCCTACATCGCAGGTTCTTCTTTCAGACACGCTATATGGTTTTCCATTCTCTAGGCTAACAACTGATGTATTAATGATTATTGCTGTAAACGTCAATCAAGATTTAGATAAGAGTGGCAAAGCTCGGGTTGTTGCTTTGGATATTTCAAAAGCGTTTGGCAGGGTTGAAAATTTTGGAAGTCTTTCTTATCTGATCACAAAATGAAAGTTGTCCTGAACGGAATTTTTTCTAGATCTTGTACCAACACAAGTGTCACCCAGTGATCTATCCATGGACCTACTCTGTTCTTAATTTTCATCAATAACATTTCTGATGACATCAATTCTCAACTTGGAATCTATGATGATGGCACAACTATTTACTTTCATCTCGATAATAAGTTTGGTCAGTTCGATATGGTCAAATTGGCATTTTATCTAAAAAGCTACCTACAGTCTATTGCTAATTGGAGCAAAGAATGTGATGTTAACTTTAATGCCTCCAGAACGAAACTTCTCTCTAATAATTATTTCTGCTTCAGGAGTAGCGCGTTCTCGGGTTATCATTCTCGGCTGACATGTAGTGAAAAGATTATATGGAATCCATTGCTACGTTTGTTGTTAAGAATATGGGTTCACTGTGTGAAGCAAGATAGTTTTTCTCTATAGGATATATCTTACAGATTTATAAGTTTACCATTCGTCCTTGCTTTAAATACTGCTTCCACAGATGACCCGATGGTTCTGCTATATATTTAGAGATGCTTGATAAAAGCAATGAAGAATCAGCAATATTCATGGTCTTGATGTTGCGTCTTCTCTTCAGTCACTTTCTCAGCTACATAATATGGCTTCGTTGTGACTTTTCTGTAGATATTTTCATAGTAATTATTCGGTTGAAATCCTCGATATCGTACTTATATTGTCACCAAGGTCTCATCAATTCCCACGTGAATTAGCGAGTTGTAATCGGATGTTCTATGATATATTTTTCCTTTCTCGCACTCCCCTCTTATGGAATTTGGTTTCATGGTTTCCAGCCAACTTTGTTTTCAAAAATTTATGTGGAATTTAAATCGTTATCTGCTGTCTTCTGAACCACACTTCTATACTTCTCGCTTTCTTAATCATAATCTTTCACGGAACACTTCTGAATAAAATAACTACTACACACATGAGACATTGAAGACAGACTAGTCACAACTGCAGACAAATGACAAATGTAATGTAGTCTATATTACAACACAACGCCATCAAGTGTAAATTTACTTTTAACGTAATAACTCAAAAACGAAAGAATTGAGGGTATATATTTATATGAAGTTTTGTCCTTGTTTCGGTGTGATGAGGCCACCGCTAATGTTTGTAAGAGTATTTTTGATACACCCATATATATATATATATATATATATATATATATATATATATATATATATATATATATATATATTGGAGAAAGTGCTACAAACTTTTTGCATATAAAAATTATGTTAGGAAATATAATGCCACAATGCATAATTATAAACAATGTTAGCGTTTTTTATCTTCCCCTTCTCACGAATATATACATTTAAAAATTATAACTTTTGTTCGATGAAGACATAAATTTCGAAACGCGTCACATAAAAATCACCCTTTTCATCAATTTTCATTATATATACATATATATATATATATATATATATATATATATATATATATATATATATATATATATATATATATATATATATATGTGTGTGTGTGTGTGCGTGTGTGTTTAATGTACATATCCACTACGAGGAAATTGCCTACAAACAATCATAATATAAAAAGTTAAGGACACAAAGGACACTACAGTGTACTATATTGGCTCTACAGAAAAAAATATTCAAGCAAAGAACATAAACTAATTCTGCAATAGAAAATACTCCAACAACACCACACTATTCACATACATATGGCAACTAAAAGACAGAAACATCATACCAATAATAAAGTGGAGAATCATGAAAAGCGCACCTGCCTACAATAACATATCAAAGAGATGTCTACTTCATCTACAAGAAAATGTGATAATATTCTGTCAGACTCAACAAAAGGAATTGCTAAACTAAAGATTAGAAATAATTTCAAAATCCAGGCACGAAAATAAATATCTACCATCATATTTCATACAAATTGATAATAACTAAAACAAAACTGAACACAACCAAGAATGAAAGTAAAAGAAAAAATCGTAGAACACTAAAACACATGAACAACAAAACATACAACAAAACATAACGATACCATTAACACTACCTGCACTGTTACCAAAACTAGTACTACACCCATAAGCACAGCCAACACTCTAACAATTAACACAGACCGATAAAACTTTCAGCGCCGTTACCTCCACTACTCCAATATCATTGCTACCACTTTAAGGAAACTCACTTCATAACCACCTCCTCTATCATTAGTACTGTTTTTTAACACTGTCAATTGTTGGTCACTATTATTATTATTTTTACTAAAACTATTATCATATAAACGTTTTTCATTATACTTTCGTTTCCATCATTGTTAAGGCTAAATTTACCGTTAGCACATCAATAAATATTATTAACGTATTAATAATAATTAATATAACAGTTGTAAACATTATCAGCATAATCACAATCGTCAACAATAAACACACGATTGGTGTTGAAAATACAAAGATCATCATCATCATGCCCACAAATAGAAACCCGCTTGAACAAAGAGGTGGTGAAAGACCCATATCAGTAGGAGCGTATGTGTGTATGTGTGCGTGAAGAAGTGTAAGTTTCTCTGACATCTCAGGTGGTAGACCTGAAAGCATCAATACATACCTAGCCGCTCCTTGTTGAAATGAACATAGCTACATATAAAGAAAGCCACGGTCTCGACACCGAAATAAATTTAAAACTGGGTATGTATATACACGCGAAGGAAAAATGTTTATCTGTGCCTAGCCTAGGATTGTTTATAAGGATGTGTTTGTGTGAACTAAAATGCGTACACTTATATGCATGTCTATTATGTGTATGAGCGTGCCATCTCAAACAAAAGCAGAAGCAAAATCCCCCTCCCACAACTAAACATATTCAAACAAGCATACATAGATTCAATTTTTTTAAAATTTTTGTCTCATTTTGTTTCATGATTCCAAAGGCGTGAAACTCATATCCATGCAAATGAATATATATATATATATATATATATATATATATATATATATATATATATATATATATATATGAAGGCAAAAGGAAAACTTATGTTAGATAAGATAAACGTGGCTAAGAAAGATTGAATTTGTATACATTGTGTAACAAAATTTAGACGGAAAATGTGCAAAACATATAATCGCTTCCCAAGAAATATTTTATTTACTCATATTTCTTTTACATATATATATTTTACATCTTAGATTTGACACACAAAATAATATATATATATATATATATATATATATATATATATATATATATATATATATATATATATATATATATATATGTACACTGCGTGCCAAATTATTATCGAGATAACTTTTTTTCTAATATTTCAAAAACCCTCCAATTAATTCACACACAATTTTCACACAACGTTGCCAATACTGACCTGCACAATCACTGTATATTTCGCAATGTAAACAAACTGGCGACATATTTATTATCAGCAAGGTGATTTGAGAGTGCCAAATTATTAGAAAGGTTTAGTAAAATTCCTAGAATTGAGCAAACAAAACGTTTATTAATGTTGTACGTGAATGTTTATGATCAAAAGAAGCTAATAAATAAGATAATCAAACAAATAATAACAGATACAAACAAAGGCACAGTTATAAACAAATTAATAGGGAATGTGCTTTCCCTGTTTTGAAATTACTTGAAGACTACGATCCATAGAATTTGTTAATTGTAGGATGTCATCTGCTGTAATGCTGCAAGATATGTCAAGAATTGCTTCCCACAACTCAGCGTTGCTCCTGAATTGTGGTTCTTTAGCGTACAGTCTTAACTTCATTATGCTCCAAAGTTTTCGACTGGGTTCAAATCCAGAGAATTTGCTGTTCACTTCATTTTTCAAGGTCCATCGAAGCCTAACTGTTTCAAATATTCAGTAGTCTTGTGAGCAGCCTGTGAGGGAGCATTATCTTGCATAAAAACAATTGCCCTTCTGAAGGCAAGTCTTTGCCTTTTCATCCACGGTTCAAGATGCTCCTTCATAAAAGCTATGCATGCATCAGCAGTCATTTTGACGCCGTCTGGTACTCTCCATAGGCCCACTAATGTTTTTCCAATAATACCACCCCAGATCATTATGCCTCCACCGCCTTGTTGGCGTCTCAAACGCTGATGGCGATCCTGTCTGTTCATTACCCAGCCTTTGATCCATTTATCTGGCCCATCATGTGTTGTTCGAGTTTCGTCTGTAGATAAGTCAATCTTCATATTGTCTTCGGCCCATTTCAATCGATTTTGAATGTGATTTCTCGTCAACGGAGGCTTCGATACAGGTTTGACTGTTGTTGCTATTTCCCTCAGATACCGACACCGAGTACTTTTAGACATTGTACGATCCCCAATGCGACTGAAAAGCTCTTGACTGGTAAGTCCAGGGTCCTTCGTGGCCTTTCGTTTAAGTCGTGACATGAGATGACGTGAAATAACCATCGGCTTGCCTTTATCTGCCCTTTTGCGTACTTGTGTAGGGTCGGCGGAGAACTTTTTTTGATGACACCTCCCTATCATTTTAGAAATTTCTAGTATAGATTTACATTTTGAGAGTTCTGAGGTGATAGTTTTCTTTTCAGCATCACTTAAACTGCTTTTAAGACCCATCTTTTCATTAAATTAATTCCACTTTTCTAATAATTTGGCACTCTCAAATCACCGTGCTGATAATAAATACGGCGCCAAATTGTTTACATTGCGCAGATAAGTACGAAAATTTCAGTGATTGCGCAACATTGTGTGAAAATTTTGTGTGGATTGATTGGAGGGGTTTTGAAATATCAGAAAAAAATAATAATTTCTCAATAATAATTTGGCACGGAGTGTATATATATGGCTTGTGCAACCTATAGTGATTTTTATGTTTTCGGGATTCTCAATAGATGGGATGTTGCATTGGTATACAAACGATTCTGTGCAACATTTATTTAGTAGAATTCAGTTATGAGGATTTCTACAGTAACATAATTTTTGTTCATCTTCATCTCTTTTAATTTTTTTATTTTTTATATTTTCTAAATTTCTTTGGTTTTGGTTTAAGTGTTTATTCAAGATATTAGCTTTATGTTTCGTAATAATTTTCTCTATGTTTTCAGTACAGCTGTAACTTAATTTTAGTGTATTTTTTATTGAAGATATTACTGAGTTTACTATCTTTAGGAAAATATTTAACGATTAATGCAAGGATTTTTTGTCCTAATTTAATCTTTACCATCTGGATAAATAAAATGCCGAAATCAGACGTCCCTATCGAAATATATATTTTGTGCTTTTAAAACTAAGTAAATTTAAAAATAAGTCATTTCAAAATTCGCTTGAAGATGAAACAGAACTAATGCTTTTAATTGAATTATATAATTAAATTAGAAGTTTTTATCTTCGGATTTGAAACATGGTAATTTCTGTGTAGCAAAGGGGCCCCATTTTTAAATCAGATAATTTATAGTATTGAGGACTGTTTTGTAAAAATATAAATTTTAATAAGGACACCGGATTATATATCCTCTGTTCTTTCTTTTTTACTATATATATATATATATATATATATATATATATATATATATATATATATATATATATATATATGTATATCGATGAATAAATTGTCGTCTAAATTACGCAAAAATGAAAATAACACTGACATATCATTTTAACATAGATTTATCAAAGTTACATAAAAATAACTTGAAATACCAAAGAGTGAATTTCTTCAATACAATTGACATTGGCTTCAACCGCGGCTTGCAGACGACTTCAGAATCTCTTGAAACTCTTTTGGACAGTCTCCTTGTTGAAGCCGGTGAATACTGCCGTAATGCTTGCCTCCAGCTCATGTTTGATGTTACAAAGAGTTTTATTGGTCTTTCGCTCAAATTTGCCTCACAATCAAGGGTGTTGGGGAGTTAGGTGGTCAGATGCAAGGGGGTGATATGGTCACGTAAATTGTCTGACAGCCATGAATCTATTCCCTGATTGTGTGGCGTGGTGCAGAGTTCTCTTGTCAGATATTATAGGTTCTTCCAGCAGCCACTATATTGAGCCAAGGAGGTAGTCACCCCTCGAGGCACTTGATTTAGTTCCCCCTTGTTGAGTCAGAGGACCTCACCAACAAATTGGTGAGTTCCTTTCTTATCAGATCGATCAGAGTGAGTTTTTCCTGCTTCCGTACCATCATAACCGACACTAGACTCTTTCCGAATCTTCTGAACTGTCCTCACATTTATAGTGAAACACACTTAAATGTTCGCACTGAAGCTTCCGGCGTAAATAATAAGCTGTACAGCATACAGTTTACAAATTTTTGGCGAATTGAAATGCGTCATGGTTCTCTTGTTCTCAAACTGGCAATACTGTGAAAATCGACAAAATAAAAAAAAACAAAAAAAACGCAAATCTAAATATAAATTGGCAGCAATTTACACATCGCATTTTCAATATATATATATATATATATATATATATATATATATATATATATATATATATATGTGTGTGTGTGTGTGTGTGTGTGTGTGTGTCTAGACCTTGTTGAATAGACTTTGACGCAAACTTAATGAGGTTTGCTTTTGCTAATCTATTCTTATTACATGATCAACATTCATTTTTTTCATAATATCCTGCATATATAAATAAATAGTAAATATTAACGATCCACTACATTGATATGTGTATGTGATCTAATATACCTGTGCTCTTTTCTTTTTTAACATAATTATTCTCTATATACATGTACAAATAAACGGACATACATTTGTTTACTATTAAGAAATATCAATTATTTAAAATTAAACAAAATAAATAATTCAATTATAACATTCTGTTTTTACATTTGGTATCTACGGCCAGTAATATATAGAGTATGTAACATTTAATTACGAAGAAATACATATTTTTTTCACAAAAACTATTTTTGAAAATTTGATTTATTCATTACGAATATTAAATCATAGCATTTTATTTGTGGGTGGAGCCGCTTTGCTTCATAGCAAACAGTATTTTAGCCCCCCCCACCCCACCCCCCCAGTACGTCATTGATTGCATTATGTATATTCTGACTCATTGTTGTTCTTTATATTTCCGTCGTGTGTTCCGTTATTCATGAGATATTTGTCAATCAGGGAATTTTGAACAATCCTTTATTTAATGTACGCTTTCTTATTAATCACAGCATACGTATACATCGTCTTTTGCATTTTACTACTGCTCAATTAATTATCGCTCTTTTTGCCCTGATTGGAAGTCTGTACTATCCTATTCTGGAATTGAACTCAGAGTTACTAAATTCCCCTACCAACTGCATATATGTGAAGCTTAAAATTATTCTATTGTAAATAAAATAATTAACATTAGTTCTGAGCTAGTTGAACCTTGATTTATTTTTTTTTAATATTTGTCAGTGTCTTTTTTATTTTGTGTGAAGAAAAGGCAATTGATCATTGTACGGTGGCTGATGTAATTTTAAGATCGGTAATTAGGTTTCACTTTAATATTTTTATGTCCACAAATTCCTCCGAGATGATCTGCAAAATACTGCAAAATAATGAAAAACAAATTGACGCAGTTATTTTAAATGTAGAAAGTGGAGGTAAAATCAAGCCAAATATCGAATAATTTGGGAGAAACAGAACAAACAAGAAGAGAGAGAAAATGTGGGAAAAAGAAGAAAGGAAAGGAAAGAAAACGGAAGATACATATTGCATGAAAAATCTCTAATTTTACTTTTACAAAATAAGGATCAAATAAATATAAGAAACGGCCAAAGAAAAATTGAGGAATATAGTATGAATCTATTTTTAAATGATAGAATAAATATTTTTTAATTTTGAATTAAATATGGAAATAGTAATAACATTGTATTAAAATCAACGAGAAAGAAAAAAAAAAATCATACGAACTTTGCAAAAATAAAAACTGTAAACAAAATTAATACCAGAACAAATCAGTTACCTTCGACGAGATATAAATAAATGAAAATGTACAGGACAAAATATGTATTAGTTTCAGAATTTGATGATATATATTAGGTTGGTGCAAAATTAATATGTAATAATGTCGTTTTTTGACGTTAAAAATACGTAAAAAAAACGACATTATTACGTCATTATTTTTGCACCAACCTAATAAAAGGAAATTCTTAGAGGATAACGAAAGAAAATAAGGAAATTCCAGAGAAAATATTTTCATAAAACAGTAAAAATAAAATTAAATTAAAAATACAAATGGAATTACAGTATTATTGATTAAGACAGGTAAAAAAATATTGATAAGACAGGTAAAAAAAAATACAAAATATTAAATAAACAAGGTACAAAATTGCCAACATATTTAAGACGAGAAATTTCGTCTTTTTCCCGTGTTGATGCACCAGGCGACATAGCTACAAACGCCTTATTTCGTGCATTTGCATTGCCCATTTTTAAATACCTTGTCGAAATATAATTTGCATGAATACCTCACATGCTTGGTCTAATTACACGCAAATCTTCATCACAAATCAATTAATACAGTTTGGTATAAAGATGTAAGATAGTTGATAATGTATGTATTTACTGGATTACTCTTACTTAGTTACAGAAGAGAATTTAATCTTATTTGGCAGTTAAATATTTGCACCATGTAATTAATACTCTGAAATCAGGCAATGCAATATATACGACAATATGTCTTAGGAAAAAGTTGTACACATGAATAATTATCAATAAGTAAAATGAAAACTGAAAAAGAAATATATTTTGATTGTGGCGGTTGATACTTGAAAACTGATAATTCTATTTTGATGATGTTTTCACCGTTAATTGATCTATTTCTTCAGTAATCTAGTATAGTTCTCCTAAATTAGTAAATATCAGTCCTATTGAAATCAGTATCTTTAGAGTCTTCCGCCTGCTGTTGAAAAGTGGATTTCAGGTCTAAGTTAAGGTGGGCGGTAAAGACACACACAGAAGAATAGTGATCACTTGGATGTTCAAGAGTTCAAAAATAAATATCCTGTTGCATAGAAGTATGTATGTATTCAAATGTAGCAGTCATCTTCTTAATGAGAACAGTTGGTCGCAATATTAATTAATGGCCTAGAGATTCTGAATATACATCTATTCTTAAAGATGGTGAATTTTTTGCCTCTTTGTTATTAATGACGATTTTCATTTATCTTTCTGTCACTATGAAGTTTCAATCTTTGTTGCATTGCCTGGCTTTCAACAGTAGATTGGACTTTTTCTAGCCTTCCTGGACATACTTGAAGTGCAATACTAGTGGGTATGCTGGTCGGTCATATAAGATACGTTTTGCTATACAACCATACCTTATCAATGCACATGTCTCAGCAATCGCAGTCGTCAAGAAAGAGTTGCCTTCCCATAGATATATGCGTATATCTTCAGTATGTAGGAACTGACAACTTTTTATCGCTATATGATGTCGAGGATTCCCCGTAAGCATGATGGTGAAATATATCCAGCTGATTGTTTAAATTGGCATACTTTCCATATATGAAAGACACACGTCAACTTTAACAATTCCTGTATGGTGGCAGGGTTTTGGAGAAGGTAGAATGCAGATAAATGTAGTGATGCATCGTCAGCGTGGTGCTGCTCTACGGCATCAAGATTGAGGCATCCGCTGAAAACAGGAGCAACGCCTCAGCGCCTTGTACTTTTGCTGACTGAGACGCATTCTGGGCATCAATTAGTTCGATCACACTCTAGACTATAAACCCTTCTCCAACAGCTTGGACTGTATGCTGGATGAGGAATTCCGAAGGTCTTTCTGTATGGGGAAATGTCCACCGGCAAAAAGTCACAATCGCTTTAAGGACATCTGCAAAAGAGACATGGGACGGATGGACTTGGAAATCGAAAGATGTGAGTACCTCTCTAACAATAGCTCACGTTGCAGACACCGAGGGCTGTAGGGATGAGAGAAAAAACGTAGGCTTTCCGCCGGGGAGAAACGTATTTGACGGATAGATAACAACACGGTGACATTGGGGTGGGGTGGGGTGTAATGAGGGAGTTTTCCCTTGCACTCGTTGCAATCAAGACTGTCACTTCTGTGGGCCTGTCCTATCATAACAGATGTTGCGACGTCATTAGCAAATGTGGCATAACACTTTGGGCGCAGATCCATATTATACTGAGGCTGACGAATGCCACAGACATGTTACATTCTTATACAATATATACTTATATAATAAGACGATAATTTTATTGTACCTATATAATGTAAATTGCGTTTTCTCTAGAGACACTGAATACGTGAAGTGGTTACAGTAATGATTATTTTATGTGTTTGTGGATCTTATAGGTTATGAGGAAATGATGCAATGATTTCCCACATAATAAATTGCTAATGTTTTTTGTCCATTTTACAGTGGGTTCAGATTCTAGTGCCTCAAAATGCTTTTTGTTGAATGAGGGAGGTTTCTATGGATGAGTGTGCTGTTTTTGCTGAGGAGTTTCCATATGAGTAGATGTTCAAATACGTTATGACGTCTTGTGCAATCTTTTTATTTTTGTCCATAACCAACTGATTTCTATTTAAGTTCAAGATGATCGGGATTCATTTGTTAGTCTGTCCATTTCTTCTTATGAAACCATCGTGCATACTCAGGATATTGTTCGGGTTCGACGCCTAGTGGATATTGTTTGACATTAGGAGCTAGTAGTGCTTTCCACAGCGATATTCAATTTATCATAACATGCTCCGAGAATCTTACAGTACCTTCACTTTTCATCTGATCTGAGCCAGGCTAGTCGCTCATTAGCGCGCTACGCGTAGGATTGGTGACGGGGTCTTACACCAAGAAGCTGTATTAAAAAGAATTTATATTCTTTTGCTTCAACTTGCCAAAAGTAATGTCTTCAGTACTGTAGTTTGTGATTTAAAAAAATCTAAAATAGTTTCTGTACACTGTTTGTCTTTGATTTGCGCCTCCTCAAAACAATCTATTTATTCTTGGTTTTCACCTGAGTTGGCAGAATCTTTCAGATGCTGATACTCGACTGATATTTTCTCGTGGAATGATACTGTTTCCTTAGGTGTGGTTTTAGCTTTAAGTCATCAGGTATTAGTTCGTGACGCAGGCGACATTGTGGCGAAATCTGGTTTTGCAGATGATCTAGCGAGGTACACATGAGGATCTCACTGGCCAGCTGATCTTTGTGGTCTGAATTCTCTGGAAGTATGTGTTTGTGATAGCAATGGAGCTCTAGTAGCTTCTGACTATTATCGTTCATTTCTTAATTCCGTGGTCACATGTGTTTGACAAATAAAATGTTATTTTCTGATTGCAGAAATAAAAGATTGCGTCAGGAAATTAATTAAATATATATTCATGACGTGTGAAACGAAGTGGGATTTCTTTGAATACAAAGTAGCCAAACAAAAATGGATTTAACAAAACGGACATGTTATTTCAGAAATAGAAATCAGTAGTCTGCTAATAAACGTGGTGATGTCCATCGATTTATAATTTTATTATTGGGTGATGTGATTGTTTTCGCACAATAAAACAATCAAAAACTAAACGTACAAGATAATTATTCAAGTAAATATTAAAATTATTATCTTTAAGTTAAAACTAACGAAGAAAATATTCAAATAAATGCATTATTTAGTTTTTAAATGTCTAAGAATGATATTTGATTCACCATGTCTGATTGAAAATATAATTCAATAAAAAGAAAACGTAATTTGGAATGAATATTTTTACAGAAAGAAAGGAGGTGACTGGCCTTTGAGAATAAACAGTTGAATTTACAATAAGAAAAACAAGACAAAAAGAATGCAACCAGATCTTTTAAACATTCGAACATTGTCTAAATGTATTTTGTTACTCATTTTCATTACAGTGTAGTATATAGAGATAGTAAGAATAAACATGATGTAAAGGTGGATGTAAATATACCTGAACTAAAATTTTCTTAAATCTGTAAACATTATGTAAAAAACACTATGCGATAGCTATTATAAAAGCTAACTCAAGATTTAATATTGAGTGCACGCGTATTTGACGTTGCGGTAATGGTGACTGCCTCTTAAAAACAAGGAAAGAACATAGAAGTACTAAGTTCAAAAAGATGTTTTCACATGCAAAACCAAACATCCGTGCAATTGACCAAAGGTCTCTATTTCCTAAAAAGATTTTAAGGAGCTTGTCATCATAGCTTATGATCACTGAGTGGATCACGTCCTCCAAAGAATAAAGATTTCAATATAAGCTGGAAGCATTCATCGTTAGAAAAAAGAATGAAGTTTAGCAGTCTTCTAAGAATTCATGGCCAAAGTGTTCTGGGATAGAAACAGTAAGCTGCTTCCCTGTTTAGTGCTATATATTCAGAGAGTAAACGCAATTAGATTCTTGCAAACCATATGGGAAATGTTCCTTTACATGTCATGCATTGGTGGCATTGTTCAAAATCTGGATGACACACTTTTGAAGACAAACATCTTCACTTTGTTTCTTATCAGCCACGGGATCAGGTAAGACGACCACCACCTTCGATTCACGGATGAGTTGCACTAGAGGCTGGATGCGCATGTACGCGATTCTAACCTTGTACTAAAAACCTAATTAGTCAAACTTTGCTTTAACAAGCACCACTCTGAGATAAGATCATTGACATTGTCTGCGTTATTATTACGGAACAGGCAGAAGCGATACTTGTATTCCATACTTGTTGTCTATGATATATGAAATTAATTGGCCACCAACGTCGAAGATCGACCTGTGAACGACTACCCATACATGACAGTCTTTTGCAATTAGCAAACGACTATACGCCTCTAGGAGGAGAACTAATGATTATTACCGCAGAATTGATGTGGTTCCCTGTTGGAGTGTGTAGTGAAAGCAAAATATTTTACCATGACAGATACAGAAGGAGATCTTTTATCAAAGAGACATTCGCTTCGGACAAATAATGAATTGAAGTTCGATATCAAGAATTTTCAGTGTTGTTCAAGAGGGAGAGAAGTAATCGAGAGCCTTAGAATGGCTATATAATCTTAAGATATATGACGGAATACTCAGAAGGACAATTGCATGCTCCGAGAGTTAGCTAAGTAAAGTGAGAAGAAAGAAGTAAGGATTAACTTCATGAAAGAAACATATGTGGCCGTCAACAAGAACCCACTAAAGATGTGTTATTTAATTTTTCGCAGTTTTATTGATTCAGTATATGTCTTTAAATCAGCAGCATGATGAAAAGTTCAGTTTTCGTCATATATGCTTTTTGTTCTTTTATGTGGAGTACCCATTTACTGCTTGTGGAATCAATGTTCTTCCCAGATGTTTGTGGTTTGCATCCCCCAAGTCCTATTTGGTTATTTAGTTTCACTCTTTTCAATTGCTTCTTTCTGACATAATCCTGATGTTAACCTTCAACACAAATTCAAATAAAATGTTACGTAGGAAACCTCCTTCAATACTGGAAAAAACGATAACAGCTTCTGAACTTAAGAAACACATTTTGTTGAAAATCTTTAAAAGAAAGATAATATAAATGAATGCTTGTTGCTCTGAGAAGCAATTCCAAAATTCGCCATCTAGTGAAACAAGTATTATTACAAGTACCAAATATCGGACCATTGTAACTAGAAGAGAAAAAAAGTACAAAAAAAAAACAACAACAACAAAAAAAAAAAAAACAGTGTCTTGCTACCCAACCAAATGGTTGAACAAATAAAATAAGGTGATTCCAAATCTGTACTCATAAATCTCTGAAGACATCATTTTCTTTTTACCAATGCCCGGGATTTTGCTAACTCCACGATCTCTTTTCAGCCATCTTTTTATTGACCAGGCTTTTCGATATCAGATGAATTCTCAGGCTATGCATATGATCTTTCCCCTACGGCTCTATTGGAAATATAAAAATACGGATGCAAAGATTTCATTTTAAGAAACCTTTGACATCATATTCTGAAATACGCAGTCCGCACGAGGTAATTTAAATAGACATATGTTTCAAATCTATAAGGGTCTTGGCATTGCTTTATAAATGACACGATTGAATCTCGTACAGCATGTCCGAGTATATATATTTATAAGGATAATAAAATATATACCTGAACACACACAAACACACACAGACATACACACACACACACACACACACATACACACACACACATATATATATATATATACATATATATATATATGCACACAGAGTGCGTTTGTGAGTGTGTGTGTGTGTGTGTGTGAGAGAGAGAGAGAGTAAGGTAATGAAGGCTTTCATAATGCGTGCAGATAATTCCTAAAATGATGTAATCCAGAGAGCTCAATGTAACACCAGAGCAAATATTAATTAAATAATTAAGAATGACACAACCTTAAGGTTCCATGACTATAATTTATTTCCCCAGAAAATATATTTCTCCTGGTTCATCAGGTCTTATCTCTAGTTACAAATGAATTTGGTTTCTTTTATTTATAATACAAGTTTTTGAGGAGTAGTATTAGATTGATATAAGGTGAGAGTGGCGGTGAGAGGGTGGACCATAGAATGATCTATACTGGAAATAAAAAGTAAGGGATAAGGTTGTTTTTAAACCATCTTTAATAATTTACGTAGGTTCAATTTTACTCGGTCAAGAGGCCAGACAATTTGACCTCTAAAATAATTTTTAGACAGGAAGAAAAAAGAAGAAAAAACGAAGACAAATTATAAAGCAGTGGAGCGGGGAAAAGAGGAAGAAGAATGATGAAAGAGACATTAAAACGAGGTGGGGGAGGAAGAAGGAGGAGTGAGTTATCATTGGTACGCACACCCGATGACACTTGAAAAAATTCAACAAAATTCATTACCGGCAAAGAAGGAATATAACAAAATATGATATATTAATAATATTATTAACCGTGATTAATACAATTGCAATATAGGACAATATATTAAATTTTATTAAATAAATTAAATAAATTTTAAATTAAATTTTAAAAAGAAGAGAATAAAAATTAATAATATTATTAATAACAAGGAAATAAAGGTTAAAAAATAAATTTAAATTTTAACTTTAAAATTAAACATTAAAATTAAAATTTATAAATGCTAAATAAAAATATACATTTAATATTAATTAAATATTAAATATTTAATATTAATTTAATATTAATAATCAGATTACTACTACTACTACTACTAATAATAATAATAATAATAGTATTAATCATAATAATAATATTATGAATCATAATCTAAAAAAATAAAAATAAAAATATAAAAATAAACACCATGAACACCACAAAGGGCTAAGGTAATTTTAAGTACAGATTAGTTATAAACATACGATGTGTTATAAAATACAGCATCAATTGTGACAGAAGCGTACAAAACATTTTGTTACCCAATGAAAGCAACAAAAGATAAGTTCTCAATCATCCCCATTAGCATAACACAAAAATCGAAAAGCGGGTATTAAATCAGTATCTATTGATTTATTTAAAATCCTCTTCTTCTATGTGCTTCGTTTATCATTTTAGCAGCTTCAAGTTGTTCTTGGTCTGTGAGAAGATTGTCCATCATAAACTACTATATAGGTGAACATATATTACGTAACGTTTCAGTAAACTTTCCTTTGTTTTAAACGAAATTTTTCTGTTTTATAATACTTTGCTTAGATTTCGGAAGTCATCTTTCTCTAGACCAGTGCGCTTTCGGATAGTACTTTCCAATCTCTGCAAAAACACTTCCTTGATAAGTAAATTTATGTACTTCTTGGATTTTGGTATCTCCAATTTATAATTTGCATGTTGAGTTATTTGGTTTTCTCAACAGCTATCTACTGCGTTTACTTGCATTTGACGTTTAGTTGTTTCTTGTCGATTTTCTTCCCTGACTTCTGTAGGAGTTTATGTATTTTCCTTTCTATGTTTGCTATTAACACTGGAAAAATTCATATCTTACGTTGTTAAGATTGTTGCTGCAAATAATCCTGGTATATAATAATAATAATACTACTACTACTACTACTACTACTACTACTACTACTACTAATAATAATAATAATAATAATAATAATAATAATAATAATAATAATAAGAAGAAGAAGAAGAAGAAGAAGAAGAAGAAGAAGAAGAAATAAGCTATAACAATTAACCCCAACACACCTTAGGTTTTCCCGTAGACTTGGTAGATAGTGTAACCATAGCAGACATCAAAATATGAAATATATATATATGTAATAATACGATTACAGTCAATAGTACTTGCTCGTATACATTCTTGTGCATTTTGTAGCAAATGTGTTTACAAAAGTTATGTGTCTAACAAATTGTATGAGAATAACGTAGGAAATAAAGACACATAGAGTCTGGGGAAATGACAGTGAGTTATTGAACATCGACCACCAGATATGTTCTTCTTCAACACGAAAGGAAATGAATGTCAAATAATAGATGTGACCATATCTGCTGACTACAATATAACAGCAAATCAAATAAAAACTATCAGCAACTTTTCTGGATTGAAATTTGAGATTTTCAGATTGTGACAAACTATGTCGACCAATTTGTTGTAAGATATACTTTGTAAATGCGGCAAAACCCGGTTTTATTGGTTACAGCAAACATAATTTCATGTGACCGGGCTGGCAATATCTTCCTTTAATACCCAAATCATATACACAGCGCCAGTATCATGATGCATTAATATTAATAATAATAATAATAATAATAATAATAATAATAATAATAATAATAATAATAATAATTTATTATTATTAATAAATGTATCTTCCAACTTAGAAAAAAAAAATCAGCTCATTATGTCGTGTATGAGCAGAGATCATTACGAGGAAATTGACCACATTATTCCTGAATGAGGAAGGGCAACCCAGTACATTCACTGTACGATACATCGGGCGTTTGAAATGCTCCTCAGGAATGCAAAACATCACAAGTTGCCAAAGATGAAAATGCCATCGCAATTTTGAAATTCAGTATGCATGCAAATAGGGAAAAAATCTCATCAATCTGCAATGAGTAACAATCACAGAGACACAGATTGCAAAAAAATACTTCTCTCAAAACATTGGAAACCTACACAAATATACGAATCTAAGATTAACAAACTGTTGCCTCTAAAATATCACATTACTTATAGACCATGGATCACTGGGAATGAAAGGCGAAAACATATGTAACCAAATTCTTAAATGTCTCAAAACAAGTGAATTAAAAAAAATATCTTACATTTGCAAATTCATCAGCATGTAGATAAAAGATTTAAAATTAAATAATTTTTTTATAAATTGCCATTCTTTGAACTGTAAAATTGGACATTTACAACATATTTATGGAATTCTAAAATTTAAAACCTCTGCATAAATTGTGAAAATTTTCCCACGTGACAAAACACCTGTTAGAGCTTCAGGGGTAAATAGTTGCTGTCATTTGATGGAGTTCTAAGGAAAATAATGATGATGATGTCAATAATAATAATAATAATAATAATAATAATAATAATAATAATAAGAAGAAGAAGAAGAAGAAGAAGGGGAAGAAGAAACAAACTACAACTATATTTGTTCACTTTACATAGGAGCCGTTCTAAAAAATATACAACTTTCAGGAACTCTCAGATTACGTTAATATTTTTCTGTTACGAAAATAAAAGATTAAAAAAATACAAAAAAATAAATAACCTTGAGGAGTTTAACTGACGTAGCGATATTTTAGAACCACTTAACAACTTAATAAAACCAATACTTGTATAGTTCGTTACACTATATAATATTCCATAATAAAGCGGTTATTAATTTCTAATTCTTAAGCGCTATAAGAAAATTGAGAATTTCACCTTTAAGGTTAGATACGAAAAGATTGATCACAGGTAGTAAGAGAGCAAAATATAAAATAAAATATTCATTTTTTTCACTCATATTAATAAAATCAAATTTTACAGCATGTAATTGACGCATAATAGTCGCTACGTCTTCCGTTATTAGTGGGTGTTAAATTATTATCGATCATTTTTTCTTCATTTTGTAATTAGAATAAACAGACAATAAAAGAGAAAAATGTATTGACAGTTTTTATGAACAGAAATTAATTAAAGAGTGCAGACGAGCAATATTGCTATTGCTATTCATGCAATCAACGTTCTTGAACAACGAAAAACTTTCAATAAGTCTATTAAGCGACAAGTTCTTTAAGAAGTTTTACATTAATTTCTTCATGAATTTAAACGTTGGAGACTAATGGATACTCATTTCTGTTATTGAAAGAAAACATAATACACAAATATTTTAGTGAAAACTTTCGATGAGAAAATTTGCTAAATCGAACTGAATTAAGAGTCCTGCTGTGCTTATTTTAATTTTATTAGGATAGAAAATATTTCCAAATTTCAAATGTCTAAATTCACTGACCACAATTATTTTCTTATCAAACTTGCAATTTCTTGCTTATCAAATATGATGATTCTGAAAGGATGAACAACAAGGTAAATGGTAAGACAAACAGAAAACTACACATACTGTTATAATCAACTGAAAACATTAAAATATATTAATCTCAACGTTTAAATCGATGAATTTTTGTACGCATACTGACTTTTAATGGATATACATATTTGAGTAGATATTTGAGTAGATGGTCTGGTTTTATTTATTTATTTATTAAATAGTAACCTTATTTGTCCACATTTACCTGCCAGAATATTCTAGAAATCTTGTCAGAAAATCCGGCAGCATTCAAACCTGTATCCCGTACAAGAAGCCGTCATTATTTCTACGTAGGACTTTCTGATCAAACATTCTAATAGGGACGCACGTTCGAATCCTACAGGAGGGCGTATATCTTTCTGAGTAGATTTCTCGAATATTCAGACCATTAGATGGAAATAAATACACTGTTTAATAAATAAATAAAAACAGTAAATCTACTCAAATATGAATATTTCGGATTAATAAATGACAAATATATATATATATATATATATATATATATATATATTACTAAAATGGACAAAGTCCGACAATCTATTTATTAAAGACATTTTTATGTTTAACGTTCTTTTGTATAGATACAAGTATTTAAGTAAATGCTCTGTTTATAATAAACAGTATTAAATAACATTTACCGGCCTGTCCAAGGACGAATATTTTCTATGAAAATTTCTCGGACATTGTTATTTAATACTGTTTATTATAAACAGAGCATTTACTTAAATACTTGTATCTATAAAAAAGAACGTTAAACATAAAAATGTCTTATATATATATATATATGTCAATAAATCATTATTTACATGCGATCTACTCTCCTCATCTTTGATGTTGTAATCTCAAGTTTTCGGCCGTTGCAGCCCTTCTTTCTGAACTATTAGCTTGGTGTAATAATAATGTCGTTTTCTCACATATGTTACTATGTGAGAAAATGACATTATTAACCTAATAGTAGGTTACCGGATTTTTATTCAGAGACGTAATTTTTATTCATTACTGTGGCCGCCACTTTCTATAGATTCGTTTTTGTCATATATTATTGTTTCATTTATATAATTTTCCTCATCAAAAAAAATAATATTTTTGTTGCTTTTACTCTAATTATGGACCTGTATTTCTAATCCTCGATGAAGTCTGATTGTGATTGAAAATATATTTCTTGTTCAATATCCATTTTTCACGCGTAATTATTGATGTTTCATATTAAGTTTCCAGTTTTTCCCAGAACCTGCTGCCCTTTGTATGTTGTATTTTCACTTTTTCTACAACTTTAATGCTCGCAGGATTTTTCGATTTGTTCAAGGATTATAATTGAAGTAACAGGTGGCATCATCAACTGAATGTGTTTTTAGAAAATTACAAGATCTAAATGGATAATAGGAGGTAGTATTTTTTTTTTATTTATAAACAATATTTTAAGGTTTGTTCGTATATTCAAATATTGCCGTCAAAAAATGAATACATCACCTTCAAAAATGTTTATTTCTTTCGATATAGCAACTATATGGAAAATCATTATTTAAGTATCTAATAGGTTTTAATATAAAAAAAATGATCACTCAATATTATAAATAGTATATTAGTCAATTTTTTCAGCCTAGAGACGTCTATTTCAGTAATGGGTACATATTGGAAATGGGACTTTTCTATTTGAAAGGACGTATTATTTCTTTCCACGAACAGAACTACGGCTACAAAATACCCAAAATCTTAACAAGACCACGAGACAACTGAAATTTAAAATTTTACAATCAGTATTGGGCTGAACTGTTTGACATTTTTTTTTTAAATTCCTGCCGTCCCAATTGCATCCCCTTCATAAGAATTGCCAAAGCGGAGAAAGCGATGCATCTATATACGGGTTGCATTAATTCACAGGGAATTGATATTTCGCGAAACCATTTCAATGTTTTTGATTAATAATTATTAACAGTCATTTTGAGTGTAATACATTTAATACAAATACCATTACGTTTGTTCTAGAAAGATAAATTTCTAGAATAAGATAAATTTCATTGAAAAAAAATTCGTAGGAGGAAAAACATTACTTAAGGCTTATATATATTGATATATATATATAACTGAATAGATGATATGCATAAATATATTAAATATGATATAGAAATATGATATTGAAATATATAAAATAAATGTGCATATATATATATATATATATATATATATATATATATATATATATATATATATATATATATATTGGGGATTTATGCGAATCATATAGTAATTCGTCGAGCCTAGAATAATCGTCAACAGAATGCAGAAAGCACTCGACGTCCTATTCGTCCTATCTGGGGTTCATCAGCAGTGGGCATCGACAAACTAGACATGATATAGCGCCGCTACTCACTCAGTTCCGCATCGATACTCATCCAAGTTTTTAGATAACCTCGGAACATTGACCTAGTGAATGAGTAACAGTGCTCTATTGTGTCTAGTTTTTGACTTCTTCGTCACCGAGCTCCGTAGTACAGTTGGTATGACGTTTGCGTTTTATCGAAACTGTTTCGATCTCGGTAGTTGATGCACACTGCTGATGAGTCCTAGATTGGACAAAATGGCTGTTCAGTACGTTCTGTTGATGTATATTCTAGGCTCAGCGAAATACTAAATGTAATAATTCTATATAGTGGACGCATTTTTTTCATTGCTCAAAGTAACGTTGTATTTTTAAACAGGGAAGTGACCATTGTTTTAAAAATCTATTTATTCTTATATGTTTCCTTGCTTTTATGATTTGCATTATATTACTATGCATTTTTATCTTTAATTATAATACATATATATATATATATATATATATATATATATATATATATATATATATATATATATATATATTTGTTTGTTTTTATACAAATGTCGAGGTATATATGGAATGTTAACTTTAAAATAATTTTTATTTAGCAAGTTTACTTTATTGCGAACATCTGTCATAACGAAGAAAATGCCCGGGTGTACATGGATGAAATTGTATATATATATGTTCGAAGGCTAATTTAGGATGGAATGATATGAAGAAACTATTAACTAAATGGCAAAAGACGATTTGGGATCTAATTTGCAACAGATTTTGTCCACTTAACTGAAACAATCAAAATCAAACACTGACGCAAGTTAATGTGTGTCATATGTTATTTATATGGCAAAGTTGCAAAGCATCGGATGAAAAAACAGGGAGTTATGTACGAAAAACGGGCATTTTAAACAGTTTTTCATGGTTCTTTGTTATAAGATGGCAAGGGATCAGGACTAAATCCAAACTTATTACTTGCAGGTTTTGTGATATGTTTGAAGAAAATTCTATAAAATGAGGAAGTTATTCATGTTTTAAGTAGTACGAAAAATTTTTCACAGTTTTTTTGCAATTATTAGTGTTAAGCCAATGTCACAGGAAAACTATCAGCACTCTACATAGAAGCTGGAACATGAGCTATGTTTTGCATTAAGCGCGAACAGCAGCAGTGCATCATGTACAAACATTATTCTCGTGTAACGCTGTCTTGGTTTTTTTGTAAAAGTCGTACCCACTTTCAGTTTTATCGAATTTTCTGCCAAACACACGGTGTCCGGGGATAGAAAATTTAGTCTTGACCTTTTGTCATAAATTTTCAATATGTGAATTTAATGTCATCGAAATCGGTTGAGAAATGTCGACGTGCATAAATAGCATACACACAACTACAAACACACAGACAGACACACAGATACACACACAGTCATCTACTGTTTTACAGATATAGAATAAGAATATTTAAAACATGTCATTTGTTAATTTACTTATACATTCACATGAATGATTCTACTCTCTTTATATCTGAACGTAACATTTCTATTTTTTTAAGAAAGGTGTCATAATTTTTGAAAATATAGAAAATGGGCTTTGATTCGTAAGATTTGTTTTGCTTATCTTTCACTATAATCGATTCTTCCCTAACATTCAAACAGTTTTTAACAATTTCTTTCTTTTATTATTCTTTTATTTAATGATTAAATAATATTATAGTTCATTTAAACATAAACTATAATTGTATTAACAATAAATGACCCATTTGACGAGGGGTTTTGGAATGTTATAACTCTCCAGGATAGTAAGAAAATACTTGAAGGCAGGGCTGCTTTGATTGCCCGCGTCCTAAAATAGAAAAACGTCGTTATAGCCACACTCTTGGAAACTAAACTAGCAGATTTTATTCACTTATAGGAGTATGCTCGTGGATACACGTTTTTCTGGATTGGTAAGCCTCAAAAAGCTAAGATAGAATTAGTTTCGGATTTCCTATTCTGGTAAAATATCTGGACTCTCTACGTGTTGACATCAATAAGAGACTTATGTCTCTGCGTATTTATACTAGCAGAAACAAATATGCAAACATGTTTAGTTCCTATGCTCCAACCATGAAATCAAATGACGAAATGAAACATGGATTACTGCCATCAGTAAGCATGGTTTTGCCATGGCCAACTCAAAAGCGCATCTACCGCTATCCCTTTGTTGTGAGTATGGACGTTTGATTACTATCTTCCAGATTCCTAACCACTACAACACTAGCTGGAGAGACTTCCTCAATCTAACCACTACTACCCCATATACTACGTAATTATGAGGTCTTCCTCAGAGGAAGGAAGTAAAAATGACTCGTTCCTTCTCCATTGGCGAGTGTTGGTCTGACCATAGTTTAATGCGATCCAATATTAGCCTCACTATCTGTAGTCCATTTCGTAAAAATCAGATTCTACCAGCTCAAGGAAATGATATCTACACGTTCAGTAATTGCAGGATACTACAGGTGCGACTTTGAATTGTTCTATCAGAATCTATGTGGTGTCTTTGGTCCCATGTCAAATATGACAACTCCCATCTTTTCTTCCGATGACAACCTATTAATGGACAAAGGAATACAACTAAAGACTAAGTAGAACATTTTTAAAATGTTTAAAATATGTTCTAAACTCGAATGCTGACGAGAAACTTATCAAAAACTTACCACATAAGCTTATTCTTGAAGGAGTATCAGCTACTCCATATATTGCTGGAATAAAAGGGCCGTAAAAATTGACAAAGGAGAAGTCCTCTATTAACGATGGCATACCAGCAGAGATATACAAATGTGGCAGTAATCTTCTGGTTTGTAAAAGTTGTGATCTCATCTTTAAATCTGGGATTCAGGATCAGGAGTTAAAAGACACTTCTATTGTCCCTATCTATTAAAAAAAACAGATTTGACAATCATAGCTGTATCTCCCTTCTGTGTACTCCTAGGAAGGATCATCTTGAACACTCAACTCTTCTCTAGCTGATTCAAACTTATCAGAAACTCACTGAGGATTTCGGTCTGACAGAAGCACTCTGGACATGATTTTTGCTTGAGGCAACTATAGGAGAATGTATGTGAGCATGTCAAAGATTAATTTGCTAGCGTCGTTAAATTCAGGAAGGATCTTTGAAAGCAGAGTGCACCTGATAGTGTACTTAGATGTTTCCATCAAAGGACGATGGGCTCAGTTAGATCCAGTGGAGTGAAGTCGGACCCATCCATTGTTTCTAATGAAAAAAAAAATTGGGTTCATGCACCTCTTTTATTCACTTTGTATTTTTCTGTCATGCCGGAAACAACATTTGAGTATATAAAGAAGGTATAAGATATATTGTGCAACTCGTTCGTAACATGCCTCCTTACAGTCGATTGTGCAGTTGTAGCCCACGCACTTGAAGATATACAATGGATCGTTAACAATTTCTCTAAAGTTTTTTGGTTCGATTATCAGCATGAAAAAGAACTTTTCCATCAGACTCTTTATTACCATCCCCCAGGTGTTGATGCCACTGTTTAAGTTGAGGAAAAATTGTTTAGTCTTTTATTTATCTTCATCCAACGATGCTAACATCAACAAAGAAACTGAGTACAAGTTGGAAAGGCTAGTTCTTCCTTCGATAATCTTTATAATATAATTTTTAGTTCTTTTGATGTTTCATTGACGGGGCAAATTGATTTGTTCAAGCCAGAAGTATCGATATCATTAATCTATGGTGAAGAATCTCGGACTCTGTACCGACGACACATCAATCAACATGACGTCTACCACATGAGATGACTACATATCATCCGCAACAGAAAATTGAGTGTTCACATTAGAAACATTGAAAATCAGACTAAATACATCATGATATGTGTGGAAGGCATCCTAATGAAAATTCAATTCATGTGGGCAGGACATCTTTCTAGTTTGAGTGATTGCAGACGTAAAAAACTGATCCTCTTTGGTCAGCGCCAAACAAGCAGGTCAGTTAAAGCCAATTTTGCGTTTCAAAGCTAACCACAAAGAAAATCTGCAACGATGAAACATCCCTTTTCTTCTTGGGGAAACAAAGCTTCAGAGTGAAAGAACTGGTGCCTCTACTGCTTCTCCTCTATAAAAAAAAAAGAAAAAGGTTGGAGCCAGGAAGGTTTGAACAATGAAATCAACTGTAGGAAAATATTAAAGCAAGTTAACAGTATGTTTCTACTTTACATGATACCGTTAAATGTCATTGGGGCAAAACAAGCCTTACGGTTTAATTGCGGAAAAATTACTCCTCAATCACTCGTGCAAATTAGGTCACCCACATGATACATCTGTTTAAAAGTTTGCAAAACACCCGCATGACCCGGGAAACATATGCATGCTTATAGTAGTTGAGCACTTTTTCTTTTGCTGATCACTCATTTGTCGTCTGCGACGGGACAGTCAACCATATCATCTTGAATCTCAATGCCAGAAAATGTCTACACGCTGTTAGGGTAATCTAAAAATGCGTGATATTTCATTAGATCGTTGCTTATGTCGACCTTTGCACACGAACAACTAGCAATACTACTGATTTGGGGTACAGAAATAATAAGGAGTAATTAGCCTAATTTGAGAAAGATAGATTAAAAATCGTTACGTTCTTATGACGTCTTACATATATGTGTCGAAATGTTTATATTTGTCTTTTAATTTCTTCAAGTTTTTTTGCATAGCTACAAAACAAATTCATTAACTTAATTTTATTCCACTCGATGAAACTCTAGCAGTGTACGTGTTTATCACTAGTTGAACGAAATTTATCTCACTGCTACAAAATATCTCAATCACATTTGATATTGGGAACATTGATACAAACGCGTAGTTTCTTTCAGAGCAAAAATTACACGCTACTGAATAAACAGTGGTCTGTTTGAATGGTATAATTGTATTAGGGAAATAACAGCTCAACTCATGCTGAACTGAATGGATCAAACAAGTCAATGTTGCAATCAGCACGCAGAAGAAATTTCAAAGACAATTGTTTTTGCAGCACAACGCCTCCTGATTATAATTAGAATTCTTTAGGATTGCTAGAAGGCGATAGATGTTGGGCAGAAACATGACAAGTTGTTTTCCGCCCAGTCTCCAGGATTTATACGGTCGATATACCCAAACTGAAATTCCTTTCTTATTAAACTTGCATTTTTTTCTCAGAACGAATAATGTCATCACTATAGTTCATTGTGTAATTTTGTAAACTTTTTCACTATTTATACTCGATAATATTGTAGGCGGTTCAGTGCGTTTCATCCTTCTTATTCATATTTCGGTATTTGTTTGCAAATATCTGTTCTATAATTGTTATTAGTTTGGTGCAAAAATAATGACGTAATAATGTCGATTTTGACGTTAAAAATACGTCAAAAACCGACATTATTACGTCATTATTTTTGCACCAACCTAATAACTTTTATATTCTATTTTCTAAAGTGCTTTGCCTATTTTATACATATTTATTTCGTCCCTATTTTCTTCTGTTTCCTCTGAGCTCTAGATTAATGTGTTCTGCGCGGATATGAAACATTGTCCTCATTTACAAAGTGAAATATATATATATATATATATATATATATATATATATATATATATATATATTCGAAATTATTAATGCAAAGTTTGCATGTTTCTACTTTAAAAAAAATATATGCCAAAAAATAATATGAACTTTTGTACTTACCTGTTTGGTTTGTCACAAGCGTGAAACACATGCGTCCTAGATACTTGATTTTCCGGAGCAAAAGACACCGATTTATCTTCCCGTCTAAATATGTCTCGTGCTGGTTTTGTCAGGTCACGTGACTGTTTTTAATTTTCGTGAGTATTTATAATTGTTTTACTGTTATTCTTGTTTTAGTTAAGTGTATATAACATTATGTCTCTCGCTACAAATCCTTATCTATTATTTGGTTTCTAAAATCATTCAGTTTTATATTCCCTTTATTTCAACACATTTCTTTCTCTTAGATTTTATTTTTCAAATATTTTCTACTAATACTTAAGTTTAGAACACGTTCTTGTCGCATTTCTCATATGATAATTTCGAGGAACTTATTCTATATTTACAGTAAATTTACCATTGATATTTTCTTTCTAATGTTGTAACTTTGCAGCTTAGTTAATATAAGAGTAGGTAACTTTTGTATCAATTTCCTCTTTTTAAAAAGAATTTATGTCAGATCAATGTCACACAATATATCGTGTGTAAAACCATCAAGGAGAGAATCAATAAAATATATTTTGGTATATGAAAATTAAACATTAATTGTTCAGACATGCCACCGATGATTCACCCAGTATCTATTGGGAAATGTTTTGCTGGAAGATTCTCTTCGCTCACCTTTGTCAAGAATAAGCTCTAGGAAACTAAAGGTGTTTGAAATCCTTATGAAACTACACAAGACTTCGTAAAACCGTTCAGTAAATCTCACACTTCGAAAACAAAATCCATTCATGAAAAATGTCTAATTATGGTCCATCATCCTCTGACTATATACCAGATAAATCACTGATTTGCTCACGTAGCTTTGCGACAGATTTCCTGAATAGGATCATCACTAAAATAAAAATGCGTTCCCTATAAATATATCTTACAAACACGACTATGGATAACACTCAGTGAAGAAGTATAGAATTCATCTAAAAATTAAGACTACACTCAAAAAGTTATGCTCCCCCTTTGGTTGAATAGATATTATGTCGTTTTCCATGAAGGACTAAATCAATCGTAGCAATGAAGTTTGAGAAATATTACCTTCCATTAGAAGCATTTGTCAAACATTTATATAAATATGACAATTATTTTAAAGGCTTGTTCTTAAGCGATAATGCATGTTCATTTATATATTGCACGTTTCACTCAGGAAACAACAGTACTAAATATACCGATCTTCCTCCATTTGACTAAAACTTTTCGGGTCTTTTGAAATATTTAAAGTGAAAGTTATAATAATAATAATTATAAAAATATTATAATTGTGACATGGTTCAAGATGATGTCGACTCTTTTGTGGCATCGAATCAAGAAGAATTTTAAACAATTTTTCAGACTGGATTATTTTATCGACAATTAGGCAACTATTACCTTGATTAGATATATCAGTTAAGATTAAAGAATTATTTGCTTCGTTTTAATCTTCAGATGCGACAGAACTTAATTTTTAACGTGATATTTTTCTTTTACTTTTACTCTTCTTGTCATCTTTATTTCAAACAGACTGATATTCCATTTGTTTTTATTCGTTTCATCTTACTGAGGTTTTCCTGTTTTCGCACGTCTTTTTTGCGTAACTCTTCTTACAGTGTTTTTATTTAACGACACTTTGACTTATTGTAAGTTTCTACTTTCTCTTATATTTTTTGCTCATTTATGTCTCCCTTTTCTGATAAAACAACATATATCCTTTGCTTTTGTCAACATAAATCTGTGTGCGATTTACCGATAGTTCTCTGTGTACGTGTGTGATCTACATTCATGTTTATTCAGTATCTTCTTAGTTTCCCATTATTGAGCTCTAAGGAATTACAAAAGCGTTATTCACAAACTGTTGATGGCATCAAATATTTCTTTTTTTCCCGCGCTTACAAATAAGTAAAAGAAACAAATGTGTGTGTGCCTTTAAATCACATTTACCTTAACCCCATTATGCGTAATGCATCAATCTTTGAAATGTCAATTCATTTTGCTTCCCTATTTGCTTTATTCCTATATTTCAATCTTTTTTTTCTCGTTATTTTCGTACCTTTAGTTTTTCAGTTTCTATTTGTTTATTATATATTCTTAACAGTTCCTTTCAAATCACTTTTAAACCAAGTACATTTACTCACGCACCTTTTCTCACACAGCCATTATAATTCACTTGACCTCATTTTTAGAAGACTGCATACTATTTATCATTTATTTTTATCAGTCAAATAGCAAATCTATGTTCTATTTCTACGAAAGATACAAATGCATCAGTTCTAGCATATTTTCTTTCCTCTTGGTGTATTTACTTTAAAATTTATTCTATTTTGATAAAACAAACTCCAAAGAGATTCGGTCAGATTTAATAAAACTTTGCATCTGCACAAATCTGAATCATATCAAATAGAAAAAAATATTGAAAATGACAACATTTTGATATTTCCAACATTAAAAATGAATTGTATTGTTAATTTAACAGACGAGAAATGAAATATTCTGTGTTTTAAACACAGATATTACATAAGATATTCGGAAACTGCTTGAACATAGGAACTGTAAATGTTTTTGTCTGAAATAAATGGAAGTGTAACTTATTAATTTTGTAAAGATGAGCATCGACAGATAATTAATCATTGTTTGGCTTCCTAAGTATGATGTCAATGAGTAAATATATGAATCGATCCATTCTTTCGAAACTAATTTACACACACACACACACATACAAACACACACACATGCACGCACACACACACACATATATATATATATATATATATATATATATATATATATATGTGTGTGTGTGTGTGTGTGTGTGTAGGGGTGGAAATGGTTGTAGGAAGTATAATAGTATCCGAAACAAAAGTGGAGAGGATGAAACAAAGTGCAAAATTCATTAACCACGTGTTTTGTCAAGAACATCTGCTATATTTGACTGTTCTCCGATTTGAATGAAATACAGACAACTGAATGTGAAAAAAGTCATTGGGATCACAGAGGAAAATACTAGTCCATTTTATGCCTGATCTGGCTTTTGTAAACATAGAAGATAGCAAAAAGAGTCAGGTGCTTACTGGAACAATACACGGATTGATCGTAAGTAAGTATTCCCATTTGAAATTTAGAGGACATCTGTACATCATGACTGGTGGAAGATTTTTCGAGGAATTGAATGTAACCAGCCATTTGCCTCCCAGTGAGATGTCAGTCATCACGAGTTATCTATCTATCTATCTATCTATCTATCTATCTATCTATCTATATATATATATATATATATATATATATATATATATATGTATATGTATGTGTGTATGTGTGTTTGAGTATGTGTGTTTATGTGTGTGTGTGTTTGTGTGTGTGTGCCTATAGTTTCGGTGGACTGATTTAAAATCCAACAACACCAAAGATCTCAGATATAGTTTAAATAAAAAAATAAACAGGTGGATAACTTCATTGAATCTGAATTGGAGGTGATAAGGTATCTAATCTTAATTTATTTATGGTCATGAGTTATCCTCAGAGATCCCAAGCAATTTTCCCTTACATGCAATTATTTCTATCTTCATTGTAAACTTTGGAAGCCGAAGAGCCCAGATGCTCTCTGGGAAATGCACCGTAAATAAATTTTCTCTCTCTCTCTCTCATATATATATATATATATATATATATATATATATATATATATATATATATAGTAGAATAAATCATAACGAGCCAGGCAAACCTAAGTGGATCTTCAGGGTAGACTGCCTACCATGAAGATCCGTTTATGTGAAACCTATGTAGGTTTGCCTGGCTCGTTAGGATTTAATCTAACTTACCCCTATCCTTAGTGTATTGAGCCCTCTACGTTTTATTTCTCTTTATACTAGCTTGTTTTTTTTTCCTTGGACTAAGAACTTAAGACACTTACGATTTTTTAGCCTTGTCCTCATGTTTTTAGCTCTTTTGTTTTTTTACTTCCAGTTTTTTCCTCGGGGAACAGTTTGCCCTCATGTGTCTACACGTTGAGTCATCCAATGTTTTACAAGTGAGTAATACTGTTAATATATATATATATATATATATATATATATATATATATATATGCGTGTATGTGTATGTGTATCGGTATGTATGTGTGTAAACATGGGGGTATAGTAAATAATCTGGAGTGCGATTTTCTCTTTTAGCGGAAAATGCACATGCTTATTTTTAGCATTGCTTAATATTTGTATTTGAAAATAGGTTATGGATTATATGCCTCTGTTCACCCTTGTGTAACTCGAAGTAGGAAAAGGATATGCAATTTTTATAAATTGAAGAAAAATATTTTAAATTATCGAATATCTCTTGCGTCAAATGTAATACCTCGTCAGAGATTTGCTGAGCATTCTTCAAGTCAAAGTGAGGCTGTTATACTGTACGCACGTGTCATGCTCACTCCAGTGCAATATAAATAATGTTTAGGGTGAACAAATGTCAAAATATTGTGATTAGATAACATGCACGCATTACAATTGTTTATAAATAATCCATCCGATTTCTTAGATGATTCGGGTGAGAGAAATCTGAGAATATTCCGATTATAGTCTTATACAAATCTATTTGTATCTTTCTTTTTCTCATTCCTGTTTCATAAACACTTCGTTTACTGCATAATTACAGCCTTTGTCATGTGTAGTTTTTGAAAGTGGATTGGAATCATAATTACAATCCAATTCATCAGACCTACAATTCGGCTGAGATGATTAAATAGTTCCGAAAATCCCCAATAAAAAAGAGCCACTTTCATCCAATTTGAAATCTTGGATTTTTACACTTCTATTTCGGAGGAACTATTAATTAACAGCCTTAATTTCGCCAAAAGATATAGCGAAATAACGGAAAATGATCTGGATATTGTTTTAAAGTCAAGAAGATCAATACTTACATAAAATGGCGCTACTTGGATGAAGAAGAATAATGAGAGTTTCGATGTACCTATGGGGGCATTCGACTCTGCCCAAATTGCAAATTTAGTTGCCATATATATTTTAGACACCTTGAGTAGAGTAGTTAGCCTTAACCAAGTTGGAATTTATAGAGATGACGGCCTAATCCTTCTCCCTAATAGCAATTGTCCTTGACTTCCAGCTTACATAAGAGGATAATTAGGACCTTCAAATACTTAGGCCTTAAGATTGAAATATCTTCCAACCTGAAAATAGTCAACTTTTTAGATATCACCCACAACCTCTCTAATTATACCGTTAAACCTTTCCATAAAGTTGATCAGACACCCCTAAACATCAGTGTCCATTCTAACAACCCTAAATATGTAATATATCACATCCCCAAAACTATTAATACGAAAATGGATAAATCTTCTAGCCAAAACGTCTTTAACGATAATAAATTTATATACAACAAGGCCCTCAAAAATAGCGGTTTTAGACAGGAATTAAACTATAACAAAGAACTAGAAAATCATAATTATAATAGACCTGAAAACAGAAAGAGGAAAATAATATGGTTTAACCCACCGTATTGCAGGCCTTCTAACATTGATATAGGAAGTTTCTTCCTAAGATTAATAGATTAATACTTTTATAGTAAACATGCACTACATAAAATTTTCAATAGGAAGACACTAAAAATTAATTATTCATGTGTAAGTAATATGGAGAAAATTATATCTTCCCACAATTGTAAAATACATAAGAGCTACCATAGTAATGAATCTCGATCTAGTAGCCCCACCTGCAATTGTAGGAGTAGAGCTAATTGTCTAATCGGGGGAAATGTATGCATAAGAATGTAATGTATGAAACAACAATCTTCCCCGAAGAAAATATCAACCAGAAAATAAGATATATATGTATATCCGCTGGTGATTGGTAGCAGCGTCTATACAACCATAGACGCTCTTTTAAATATCGATACCTCCAAAAATCAAACTTCCTTATCCAAACACTAATGGGATCTGGTGGATAAAGAACTAACCCGCATTTCGAATGGAGATTCTTATCAAGAGCTAAAACGCCTAATAACTTATTCGATCGGCGTCATTTATGCATTGCGGAAAAAAATTATTATTAAAGAAAATAACCAAGATGAGTTGATAAATCTTCGTAGTGAGATCCTTTGCAAATGCAAACATAAAAAAAAAAAGCTTTAAAACATAAACACGATTTTATAACGTGTTACCTATAACAGTTCCATATTTGATCACGGACATGACATTTAAATGGAATGACTCTTATCATTATCAATATACATAATTGTGTATGTTTATGTGATGCTCTATATATTTTGTGATCCTTTAATTTGGATTAGCAAACTTTATTCATGTGTTGATATGTGTGTATGTGGGTATGTAGGTAAAGGTTTTACTTATAGTTTTCTGAAATTTTTATATACCTAGATATGTATGTAAACTTAAGAGATGGATACGCATTAATCACTCCGTGGGTTTTAATATTGTTAACGTTTTCTTCCTCAGTGTTCTTTAAGTACAAATTAATTTAATTCTGACCATCTATTTTTATATGTTAAATGTATATTTAGATGGATGCGGGTTATTTAAATTCAATTTTTTTTAAATAATTTTTTTTTTTGCCTTGTAACTTTTAATTTATATATATATATATATATATATGTGTATGTGTGTACACGCGTATATGTATGTATGTGCGTGTAAATATAAATATGTTGTTGTGTATATGTGTATATACATGTGTGTTTTGGGCATAGAAATAGTAGGTTCTTTGCTAGATTAAATATTCGTTAATTTGTATATGTATATATTAAATTTGTAACCTGTAGGTGATATTACTTTTGTCAAATTTTCTTGATTGATCAGCGGTTCTTTTATAAATGCCCTTCGGTTTTAGTTGACCTCCATCTTCCCCCTTTTTTCTTTTCATTTCTCTCTCTCTCTCCCATCTTCTGAATTTTAAGTTTAGAATTTATCGTCTTTTATCGTGCGTAGTGTCATCACAAATGTTTACACCCGTTTCCGGTGTCGGTTTTTTAATATAATTAAGGTCAGCGATTCAGTAATGAATTATGTATCGGAAGACAATTCATATTTATCTGTATCTCACTCATTTAAATCGTCATTTAGCTCCTATCTTTAAAATTTCTATTTGTTAAATTTTAATCCCCATTTTCACTTTTAGGCCTTCCTGTTCTTCTTTCGTCTGTTATCCTTCTCTAGATCTTTCATTAACCTCTCCTATTCGTCCCCCACTCTCATACATACACTCTCACTAAATTTTATTTTTTATTCCCGGAGTTATTTTTTCCGATTTCTTTTTGAATTTGTAAGTCGATTCCAATGTAATATATTATAACCACGGAATATTAGTGTTTAAGCCTTTTTATTATATATATAATGATGACTGACGTTGTCCGACCACACCGATCATCTAGGATGACTATCCAATTCTTGTTTCAAACAACTGCTCAGTCACTTACCAAAAGTCCCCCTGTGGGTTACGAAGCAACCATACTAATCAAGCTATAGTTTTGGGGACAGATTTCAAACGGAGAACATTAAGAAATTGCTATCCAGACAAATCAACACACACACAAACACACACACATGAATATATGTATGCATATATTAGTGGTAAAATGCAAATTAACTAATGTGCATTTTCATAAATTTATTATTTTTGATATTTTTCTTCCCTCTCTTTTATGATTTAATATCCGTTTTTGATATACATCTTTATCCAAATTTCATGAAATTGTTTTTATTTGATAAAAGGACACATTAAAAATAAATTCTATACTTGAGGCATTTGCATACTATTCCTAGATTTCAAGTTTTATTTTCTATGAAAGCTGGTGGAATAAACGGTAGATCTTTGTCATCAAAAAAGAAAACAAGAGAAAACAGCCAAAATACTGAGCACATAGACTTTAATTTCTAATTTATACAAATGACTTGCCTTAAATAGTGACGTTTTCAACAGTGACGTATGTGACGGCTCAGAAATACTTAACTGTTAGTCTGATTTTTTTTTGAAAACCTTTGCTAAATAATTAGCAGTTCATTGTATTGAATGAAAATAGTTAATTTTTAGCATATGTTTGTCTCATGATTTGATTGTATGTGATATTTTATAAAAAAATAGAATGTTTTTGCTATAATCATTTTTATTGCTTTGTTGGTCAACATAATTTAACAATGTCTTCGCCATATTTAAAGAAAAAATATCGTGTATCAAAAATATATACTTATAAAATCGTGCATCAAAATATATACTTATAAAATTTATTATATTGGATTTCTGTTGGTGGGAACCAATTGTTTTGATGAATGTGACATCCTAACTGAATGTTGCTAAAAAATATCATAACAGTTGCAAAATCGCTTATATCCAGCAGTGTTCAACGTAAAATACAGTGAATTGACAAGTTAAAATCACCAGAGCTGCTTCCCAAAATAATCCTCATGACAAAATGGTAATTATGTGCGATGGTCGAGGTATTATTGATTTATTTCTTACAAAGCAAGGAAATTCAAAATGCATATTTTAATATTTTTCCTAATCATTCCCTCGTACTTTTCCAATGTTTATGTAACCAGCTAATTAAATCGACAGCACACTTGATAAAGTTTCATTTGACTTATCAAGTTGCATATTTATGTTTCTGCTACGCTCTTATTGATACATATATACTGACTGATATGTATATTTACGATGAAATTAGTTTTAATAGGCATCTATTTATACAAAGGATTACCGCTAATTGATATATCGATATTGTTATGATTAGTATATCACACTTTGTAGTAGCAATTGTAGTACAGTTCTCGACGTTACGTTTTGAAAACGGGTTTGCTAATCATAGCCATTATGCTCACCAGTTGTTCTCTATTTATACTCATCTATCTAATTTGCATACGATACTACACCTCTCTGATTCTGAGAGATCATATATCCTTTTTTTTTCTATTACTATTCCTGATTATTTTCTTACAGTGTTGTCCTTCATTTCTTTTTTTATTTTCTCATTAGTGTTAATCTCAGTCTCTCTTCATTTTCTTCTTCATAGACGTTCTTCTTTCCATTCTCACTTTCTTCCATTTCCTCCTCTTTTACACTTTTGTAACTTTCTGTCTCTTCTTGTTCTTCATCTTCCATTTCCATGTCATCCAGTTCATTTCTGCTTCTGAATTGATATGCAGGTGCCAGTATATTTTGTTCCATTTTCTCGAGTATAGCCAAGTTGTGTGTGTGTGTTTTTTTTTTGTATCAGGAATATTTGTTTCTTCTGGATCACCCTCTTATTCTTTCTATACCATACCTTTTCTTTCCTTGAAAAAGACATAGTTATGAGGCTCTGATTTGTCTTCTCATTAATGCCGAAAGTCTCAGTTTTCATCCTTCATGTGGAATGCATCTGTAACTGAGGAGCATTTTTGATAATTACAATTTTATTTTTTCATTAATTGATGAGAATGCTTTTAATCCAATTTTTACCATTTGTACCATTCTTTCCGCAATGCCATTAGATTGTGGGTGAAACGGTGGTGTCTTGTATGGGATGCATCCAATCTGTGTTAATAATGCACATGAGTTCTCATCACAAAATTCGGATGCATTGTCGGTGACTATTTTCCGGGGTACTTCATTCCTTGAAGATATAGTACTTAGTACTTGCCTTGTTATGGCTGCTTTTCTGTTTTTGATATGTCCGTCATCAATGTAGACACTAACCTATGACTCTGATTCCTTGGCCGTCAGTGCATTTTTGCTTGATTGAATTTTTTCCTATTATCCAGGAGTGACTTCACTGCCTATTTCAACTTGCATGTTAAATACTTGGCCATTTATCCATATTTTCTCTACTTCTTTTTTGTGTATTCATTATAAATATTTCAACTTATACTTCGGATACCGTTTGTACTCATTCTATTTTCTTTTCGTATCTGCTTCCGTTTTGAAAATCTCTTTTTTGCAATTTGGACATATTTTTCCTAGCGCTTGTCTCTCTCGTGATTTTTTCCATAATATCTACATTTAATTATGGATTTGGTCGTGCTCTTTCTGTACGTCTGGAATTATTCTTTTGGTTGATTAAATTCTCTAATCGACTCAAACTGTTGTAAAAAAAAAAATCAACGCTAGCTTCCAAACCCATGCTATTTCTTTGTAGACACTCCAGTATTTTTCGTTTGTAGTTTTCGTCTTGCACTTCTTCATTTATTATGAGAAAGAGTAATTTGTCTTCTACAGTCACATTCCGAGCTCCTAACCTTTCAAATTCACAATAGTTGGCTCGTTCTTTCAATATATGTACGTATTGTATAATGGACTCATTGTGTGCTTGTCTTTTCTCTACAAAAATGGGTTTTCAACAATGACAAATCATTTCATTGGTCTTCTCTTATCTTTTTATCATTTTCATAATTTTCTTCAAATGTCATTTCTTCTAATTCGCTGTCGAAATATTGTCGAAATTTTCTTCACGTTTTCGCACCCAGCGGTTGCAAGAAATAAATCCGTTTTCTCTTCCTCTCATTAGTCGGTCTTTGAAGCTCTTAACATTTTCACTCTTTCAAATGCAGCAAAAGTAGTTATCCATGTTTCTATGTCTTCTGGTTTGTCCACTGACACCATTGTTATGTGTGGTATATCTATCTGTTCACCACTTGTTCTCTTTTTTATACTTGTCTATCTAATTTGCATACGGTATTACAGATATATCTTTTTATGTGTGATTATTTCCCACGTATTATTAGGATTTGTTATGTCCCTTTTTTACTATGATATTCCTCATGCTGTTAATAAAGAAAATCATTACCGTTACTTTAGATACGAGGACTGAGACAAAATTCTTTAGAGAGTAATGCATTTTTGGTATGTTGAATATTGAGGAGATGTTAAAGATTTGGTAGAAAATGACTGCCATATGATTCTCAGAAATGACCATCAGAGACGTAAAATAAGAATAATTCATAACTTTTGCAGAGTGGAAATGATAAAATATACAAAGGAAACATGGAAAGAAAGAAAACTACGAATACGATTATGCAGAATTGAAGAAATTTTTAAAATTTATAACTGCATGAATCATTTTAGAAAGGTCACCTGTCTGTTACATTGAATTAAAAGTTTTCTCTTTAAGTTTTGCATTTACATTAATGTTATTCTAGTTGTATTTGAGTAAACGTTAATATATTTTTTGCTTTCTTAAAAGGACCTGGTTTGTGTAATTTAATGTAGAATAAATTTTAAGCATTTTATCATTTATTTTTTCTCATAAAAACAGATTTCTTAAAGGAAATATATGGAAGTGTGCAGAAAACTTCTCGACTTGAACAAAAAGACGGTCACAAAATAATTTGATGTATGGTTACTCGCTCAAATTTGGGGAGGTGGGAGGACAAATTATTTTTAAGCAACATATATAAGTTATATAAGTTATATATTATTACAAATATTTTAATGTAGATTCTGAAAAGGTTTTGGCCTGAGAATTTAATCCAGCAGCGTGCGTATTTAGCTTGAGTAATATTAATGTGTGATCTTAAATTAATAAAATCCGTATATTTGTATTGACATAAAATATGTGCACAGCAGAGAACAAAATGCGTCATTAAAGAAAAGGTTTCTTTTCGCCTTCATTCACCCCCACATACAACCACAAACACAAACACTCCTCCTATATATATCTATACCTATATATCTATATCTATATATCTATAATATATATATATATATATATATATATATATATATTAGGTTGGTGCAAAATAATGTCGTTTTCTCACTTAGTAACGTATTTGATAAAACGACATTATTTTTGCATCAACCTAATATATATATATATATATATATATATATATATATATATATATATAAAGAGAGAGAGAGAGAGAGAGAGAGAGAGATAGATAAATTATTGCATTTTTTAATTTTCAATTTCGCACATGCGTGTTGTTTTTTTGTTTTTGTTTTTTTTATTTTGGCGACTGCACATTATAGTATTGTCTGTGTTGTACGCGGAGTATTCGAAAAAAAACCGCGCCATGATTCTGCCAGAAATTCGAAAACCGCCTTCTGTACTACATGGCATTCGCGCTGGATGCTCCACGTATATTTCGGTGTGTTTGGGAATCAATCTGAGGACAGAGTATTGGTGTTCGGAAAGAGTTCGATGAATCTAATGGAGATTACGAATGTACGACAGCTTGGAAAACTCACACCGATCATTCTAGTGAGAAAAAATAACTCACGAATTTGTTGGTGAGAGTCTCAGTCTCAATACGGGGGCCTACATCAAATACCTTGAGGAGTTAGTGCTCCCCTAGGTCAAAAGTGTGGCTGAAACATCGTATATCTGGCAACAGGAGTCGGCACCATGCCATACACTCGGGCGAACCGAGTCCTGCCTGTCAAACTATTTCTGCGACCACATCACCCCTTAAATCTGGCTTCTTAACTCCATTGAATAGTATGTGTGGGTCGCAGTTGAGCGAAAGACCAAGAAAACTTCTTGTAGCACCAAAGATGAACTGAAGGCAGGGATTATGCCAGCATTCCACAAATTAAACAAGGAAACCATTCAGAAGATTTGCAGGATATTCCGAAGACGTCTGCTGGTCGAGGTTGAATCCAATGCCGATTTTATTGAATAGATTTACTCTTTAGTATTTCAAGATATTTTTGTTAAATGTATCTGTGAAAATAAGTTGCCAGTGTTATTTTCATTTTCGCGTCATTTAGACGACGATTTTTCCATCGCACCCTCTTATAGGTGTATGTGTTTATGTGTGACTCGGTCAGCCTCATATTAATAGAACCCTCATGTTTTGTCGATATGTAAGATTAATAGTTTTTGGTTAGTAAGAAAATAATTTAGATTTGCTCACATATAAAGGAAGGATTAGGCACCTTGGCGTGATATAGTGGTTAGCAAGCTTGTCTCACTAAAACAGTTATGAGTGAATAGTGAGTTCGATCCTCACTGGGTGCCCCTTGCTTTCGGCCTTGTACCACATCTAAGTTACGCTTAGATAATAATTTTGGGCACCTCGGCGTGGTGTAATGGTTAGCAAGCTTGTCTCGCTAGAACAATTACTACTGTGTAGTGAGTTCGATCCTCAATGGGAGCCCATACTTTTGTCCTTGTGTCACACCTAAGTTTCGCCTGGAAAATCCCTATAAACCAAGTTTAGATTTTTTTACGAAATGTCCTGAATTTCGAAGTTTCAAATATAGTTAACAGTGATTTATCACTGTTTTCCATTATTACCTTATCCAATAATTCTTATTTCTCTTATGAATCAATCGGCAATAGTGTTGGTCATATATTATATGTTCCTTTTTATCGATGATAAATACATGAATATCTTTATATGTTATTGTTTCGCTACACACTTCGGCATAAACTTTAAAAAACATTTCACCACACGCGAGGTAATAAAGCCAGTAAGCCGCAATGGTTTAATGAGTGTTAGAGAATATGAGGACAATTCTATTAAGAAGGGAAAACAATAAAACAAAAAAAATATGAAATCAGAAGCTAATGATTGATACTGCATTTAAATTTTTAGAAATTGACTGGGAAGAAATAAACCGAAAGAGAATTCGATGAGCAAGAATTGCAATAAAAAGAACTGCTAGCATAGAATCTACAGTTAAGTCTAGCTACTTCAACTGGGAAATGATGTGATTGTGTACTGTGCTTCAAATTATAAAGTTTAGGTAACATAAAGGATATTTCATCGGACCAATTATCATGAAGTATTTATAGGCACAGAGAAGCTACATAAGGCAGTAGAAATGTGACTGACGCCAATACTCCAGGTCAGGACCCATAATATTGCGGATTATTCTTTGGTTTTTATCAAGAATCTAAATATAGCAGGAGCACCAGACTAGATGTGGCATCCGTATTCAAAGCAAGGATGAATGGTAGACATACGTCACTGGTGAGAAAAAATAGTACGAAACAGGGCAAAACGTCCCTAGATGTGGACATGGAAATTTATTCAAATATTACAATATTGCTTGGATGCGTTGAATTCTCGTCATTGGTTACAAACCTGCAATCTTTGCTATACCTTGGCCTTATCTGCTGTCTCGTTCTCATTTAGCATTCACATCTTTCTTTTTTAAAAGGAATACTTTAAGTTAATGATCACTCGTCCTTAAATACATCATATATAATTGTCTAAAAATTGTGACTTTCTTGATTTGTAATATTGCGGATTGCATGTCTCTTATTTTTGTTTAATTTTTTCTATTTTATTCTTAGTTTGTATGAGTAACATGTAAACACACTAAAGTCAGAGCCTTATGCCGCCTCTACCACCAGGATCTTGCAAAACATAAATCAATCTAGGTTATTCACAAGGAATACCAGCATTTGATATCTGATCATTGGTTTCCTTGCAGCCATTTAATCTGCAATTAGACTAAATATGTTAATTAATATCAGCAGCATCTCCAAAATTTGGTTAAGAGCTATATGGCAAGTCTTGATTCAAAACATTCAATAAACATTCACTAAAATCTTCAGCAGCAAACTTATATAACTTCTATTTGTCTTTTGGGTGTCTGCTAGCGGCCGTTTTGCAGTTGCCCGCCACGAGTACCACAGGGCAGTTGGGTGATGGCTCCACACACAAATTTGTTCATAATGTATTGGTCTATCTCTGTTCAAAAAGTGGTGCTTTTTTCAAAAAAATGTAGATTAAGTTAGCTTACCAGAAGCACAAAATAGTTTTTTTTCTGGGCGTGATTTTCTCATTATATTTTGTAGCGTAAAATGTATGTAAATCTTTTCCCTGCTTTGTGATGTAGTCCATATGCTAAGATGTTGGATAGATTCCCCTTCAATTAAATGTAAACACGCCCCAGTCGTGGCCATTATCTCGAAAAACACTTTTATAGACGTTCCTGCAGTACAAATAATTCATACAGAATATTAGTTCGATTGATTTCTTTTTACGGCTTATAAATCTTTTGCAGATTACTTAAAAAAAATATATATTGTAAGATTTTTTGAGATATAAATGATTTAGTGATAGAATACATACTAACTGACTCACAACTAAGGAATAGTATTTGTCTTCATACCTTTCCAAGTGTATTTTCGTGTAAGTGAAGATAACACACCCAACTAGACTTGAAACTCGGTTTCTCTGATTTCCAATTCCGATTCTTTATTCATTACACCACTCGCACATTCAAGCTTATCGAACCTGGTATTCGCAAGCTGTCATCCATCTTGTTACTCATCAGGCTTAATGTTTTCTTAACGTCGAGGATCGTACGAGAACCGCCGTTCCAACGCCATCTGACAGTAACCTAATGATAGTTCGAAACATCCGTATAGTGCAAGCCGACATTCAAAGTACAATACTAGAACTTCAGATCTCACCATCAACAGAATGTCCAGAAAATGAGTGTCTGCTTCTTTCATTATCAGGACTAACACAAAAGCTGGCTAACTCAAAGTTTGATGAAGAAACAGATGATGACCAGCATTGGAAATGCACTTCCTAGCAACACATATGCAAATATAACATCTGCTTCATGAACGGTCACAAAGAATAGAGGATAACAATAAAAATAAATCTGTCAAATGCAATCTATCATTAATAACTTATACATCTGAAAATGACATACAATCTGCCCTCCATACTATGACAATACATTTTTCAAGATCACATCTACACTTCCGAAATGTCTTTTCCAAGATCTCGGCAGTGAATTGAGCATAAACAACACGTAAGTTGGCAATGACTAAAAAGGACCGTTCAAACGCCACCTAAAATTAAAGGTAGAAGAAAAATCTGTATTCTAACCAGCAGGTAGAGGACTCATATATGGCGTGTAAAATATTATCATTCAATGTGAAAAATCAGTGAAGATGATACAGAGGACAACACCTCAGGATAAAACACCTGAAAAAATCGAAACACAGAGAAGACAATGAAGATTCCTTATCAGACATAGCACTGAGTGGAATAAAATCTGAGAAAATACTCAAAATAAGAAAACGTCAGGTCACACATCTAATTCCTCCACCTGAATATGGATACACATATGTTAGATTTAAGGCACTTAAATCGCCAGCAATATATATTCCACTAGATATATTACAGAGTGTAGTAAAACTTTGGGAGAAACGTATTTGTTTATCTAGCATTTTGAGTTCTTTTTTTTTTTAACTCACTTATTGTTGATTACTGAAATAAATGATCAACTAATATAAAAGTGAATAAGACTACTGCTTTAAATTTGCACTTTGTTAAGAAAGATGAGATACAGGCAAATTTGGAGAATGCGAAAAAACGTGCATATGCATAAATATACATCTGAGTTTAAACTTAGAATAATTCTATGAATTTCTCTTGACATCACGATGAAATCTGAAACGCCCTTTACTTTTACAGTCTATAATCCTAACCTCAAACATTGCATCCATTCATTCTAGCAAGTCGTGTTGATTAACTCTTTTCACAAATGCGTCACCCGATAGTCATCGCCAAAATTTATTGTTGAGAAATTAGTTCGACCAACATGAGCGTTTGCATTTGTGTTTACTTATATTTAGTAGAATCGTTACTGCCATGTTATTAGCTAAAGTTTTAATATTGTATATCATATCTTTTCTATTTATTCGTAGCACCAGCATGAAACCACTTCTTGCTGGCCAAACCACTTTACTTGTTTATATACCTTTTAATTTTTCTAACCCATTCTTTTCTCGTTTTAATATTATTCAAGAAATCTCAATTGTTTTTACCTTACCAATTATTTAACTTCATTGCTCTTGTATGATGTCAGTTCAATATTTAAGCAAATCGAAAAAGTTTGTTTTTTTATATAAATCGACAAGTTGACAAATTCTGCTGTTGAACTGATTTTAAAATCCATAGAAATTCTTATATATCGGCTATCTTAAAAATAATTATCACTAATTATGCTATATTTGTTAAATAATGTTAAAGAGTCATAGAGCTTTTTTAATAAATACTTCTTACACTCTATAATTTCCTTAAATATTTCCAACGAAGTATATATGATAATTTAACATTGTGGAAATAGTCTTCGACTCTTCTGTTGTTTTATCTACACTAATTCTTATAGGTCACAACAGTACCCGAAATATTCAGGCTTACATTAATATGTTTGAAAGGCATTAGGAAATTTCAAATGACTAAGTTATAGACGTGATATTCCTAATGTAATAAAAAAAAACACTAATATTATGGAAAAAAACTGTTTAGTTCCATCTTAATATATTTTTTACTTGTATCTCATATACATTAATATGAGCTTGTTCACGCATATTTAATGATATGAGTTTATTCGCACCTATGTATTGCTAAACTTTCTCATGCTTATCTATTGGTATCAGTCTATTCCTGTCTATCCATTAATATCAGTCGATTTACTCCTATCTATTTGTAGCATCCTATCCACACCTATCTACCAATATAATTATCAATCAAGGTAGAACAAGACTGCATAAGCAGACATGGGCCAGATTATATGTCCAGTTTATTACTTATGAAGATAAAGAAAATTTAGGTTAAGTTTTAATAAGTAATGGAAAAAAGAAACGTGGTACAAATATTAAAGAAAGATACGACTAACGTCTAGGGCAAGGGTATTTACTAAAGTTATGTTAACAAATCGTGTATATAGTGTATAACATTCATAAATAATAGATTAATTTACTCTGATCTAACATTAGATAAATACTCAAAATCATTTGCTGAATTTGCTATAGAAATAAATGTACAATCTCTTCACGTTGTCAGGTACACTGCTACATAACTCTATAGAATGTACACTGTGAAATTAAGAAAGCACTCGTGTCTATGGTCTACACAAAAACTTCAATGTAACCTCATTAAATCTTATCGAAATTAAGGATCCCTTTTTCAAACGTCAATGTTGAATTTGAAAAATAAAGGTTGAAAGGAAAGATCGCTATATATCATTTTGTATTTATACATGCGATCAAAATTGCCCTTGTGTGATGAAACTGAAAAATCAATTTGGCTAGGCGATAGATGTTACATTTTGGTCAATTGTATTCGAGAACGGCATCAAAAGATGAGGAAAGAAAACCGATAAGATGTTCAACTAAGGAATGAGTGGATAATTCATTTTATTAAGAGTTATTTTTGGATTCACCCAACGTCATTCTGTCATTGGATATATTATTCTTTCTTCAATATTGATACATTGGATGGGAAATTGGCTACCCAAAGATTTTATTTGAAATGCTTTCAGACGAACCTATAACATAACATTTTCTTTTATTACGGTCGCTGAATGAGAGTATGGCAGTTCAGGTAAGTTCTTTTCATCGGCCAACTCGCGTTACAAAAAACATATTTTCATAAAGATTGATTTTTTCCATTATTCGCTGACATTTTTTGAACAAAAGTTGTAACATTTCATGTAGGGTAGAGCCACATGCAAGAGAGTGATAAAACTATTTGCGAGTATGACAGGTTGAAAAATCTATATCGCGACAGATATTAATATGTCATCCTGTCATATTTATGCTGATGTTTTCATTAGAAAATGATTTAATTATGTTAAGAAATTAAATGATTACATCATCAATACTTTACATTTTTTTCATTCGGCGGGAAGATTCTCGCATTGTTCATGGCTGTAAGATGTTAAAAAGGGACAGTTAATATCATTATATATTTTTTTCTCTTTGGACGATCATGCTCATTTTAAATGATATATACAAAATGTTGTAATCTCGAGGGTTAACCGGCTCCGTATTCTGGAACCTTCGCGTGATTTCCAGAGCGATACTTTGTTTTTCTTCAGATTTAAAAGTGTAGGGCAGATTTTTTATTGGCTATTAAACATATTTATCCAACTTGTCGGCTCCACCCCGTTTCTTTAGTAAGGCAGAGGATGGGGTGTATCAGAAGATCTAGAGATTGAACAAATATAGGAAAACCAATTAATTAACTAGAGCTTGTGTTTTTGTTTTTTTTTTTTTTTTTTTTGTAAAAATGTAATGTTAGAAATTAAGTAACTTTAACCATATTATCTATATTCAGGTAACTGGACTCGTGGAATTGTTTGAGTGCCCTAATTCAGGGTGTGGATGATGCTTTCTTTTATGTGTTTTTTGTATTAATACAAGGTTATTTGATGGTATATATCTATATATTAATTTTATTGAGTAGATCGTCAGTGACTACAATTGATGATTTCCATCAACTTACCTTTCCTGTTACTACTGCTGACAATCACGTTACATAGTTTAATTACTATACATTTCCTTGCAAATGCGATAGAGGATGCATGATTTTAATGCCTTCTCTTGGTCACCTTATACTTAGATAGTGCTCTTTGTATTCTTTACCTTAATTGCATGTCATGGAATAGACAGATTTATATGCATTTGGTCTTCTCCCTAATTGTGGAAAGCAGTTAAAGCCACATAGAAATGGTTAACGCTATTTCCTTTGAATAAAAAATTAATATATGTATGCTATCATACGAAATATGCAGAAAATGTACATATCTTAAACATATGGTAATATTTTTCTCTCTTTCTAATTTAAGTGTCAGATGTCTGCACTTCATTGTTTGGCATAGTAAACTTCGTCAATATTATATATGTTATAGCAACATTTATCTGTACTTCCAGGAAGACCGGAAAGCTAATCCCTTGACCCGAATATGTAAAGAAATGAATTATTCTGAAACATAATTAAGAAGAAATAACCAGAATATCCCATCTCGGGAGCTCAGTTCACGCTCTATGCATAAACAATCCAATTCAATTCACTGACCAAACTGTTTCCCATCACATAACAAAAATATATGATTTAACAGTTTGTAAAGGCTTCTATGAATAATGTGACGGCAAGGCAATGCAAATGTGACTTTTATGAAGGAGAAAAAGCAATACATTTTCACTTTAGTGAAGATGTGCGTACCTGAGTTGTTACTTGTCAGTTACTGATATACTGAGGTAATCACAAACATGAACGGTCTATGTGTAAACTGAGAAGGGACTCGTAAATAGGCATTTGTCATAACTAGTCTCGTGTAAACAGCGCATGGAGTCGAATCAAATATTCAGAGAGCAATATCAGAAAATGGCCGCCAACAAATCCCTACGGCTGGACATTAACAGGTTGCAACTTCGAAAAGGTTGAAGATATACATTGTTAACAAGGGAATAACATGTGTATGTATGAGGATTATTTCATTCAATAATCAGTGTGGTCAAATATAATTGCGTAAATTTGAATGACTCAAACACAAAATACATATGTACTCAGAAACGAATTTCAAATATAAATAAATATGCATTGTTTTAGAATTATATATAAAAAAAAAATTATTATGAATTTATTTATTAGAGACGCAGACACATATGTATATATACTTCTACATCCACACACAGACATATATGTGTGTGTGTGTGTGCGTTTGTGTGTGTGTGTATGTAAGATTTTATAATAAATAACATGCACAGTTTTGAGAGTCTGATCATAATCTTGAAATTTAATTGCACACGCACCCGCATACACACACACACACCCATGTATATAGGATAAAATGATAAAACTATATTCTTAAAGTATGCTATATTTTGTACTGATAGATCGTGTGTCACCATTGAGGTCTACACGGAGTGGCGACAGTCTGTTTCATGCTTGAACGTGATCTGTATGTGCTGAATGAATTGATCAGGAATCATTTGATTCGGGTGTGCAATTCATCCTGAGTGTGCTTGAGTATATGTGTTGTTTTATAGAATAACACTTATACAAGATGAACGATGGATACATTGTCGTCTAAATTACACAAACATGAAAATAGCATCCGATTTTAACAGTTAGAAATACCAAAATTACAGAAAAATCTCTTGAAATACAAGCGAGTAAATTTATTCAATAAGATAGCCATTGATTTCAATCACGGCCTCAAGACGAATTCGGAATCTCCTGCAACTCTTCTGGATGGACTCATGGTTTAGGTTGGTGAATGTTTCCATAATATTTGCCTTTAGTTCATCCTCGCTGTTACAAGGATTTTTTTAGTATCTCGTTCAACTCTGTTGCGCACATAATAATCCAGGGGTTCTTGCAGTCTGGAGAGTTAGATGGACAGATATAAAAGGTGATGTAGTCGCAGAAATTATCTGAAAAACATGACTGTGTTCTCTTTCTTATTGTAGGCCACAAATTCGGGGGTCATTTTCTTATCAGAATGATCAGAGGTTTGTACCTTCGTAATCCCCATTGGACTAAGCCAACTATTTCCGAATCCTCTGCACTGTCCTCAGATAGACACACGAACACTCTGAAATATTCGTATTAGAGTTTCCAGTGCGAGTGACAAGCAGAGCAGCATGCCTTTTCCAAATTTCTGGCGGAGTGAATTGCATCATGGTGCTCTTTTTCTCACAGATGGTGCACATCTCATCATAATATAAAATGGCATCGATGAAATCGAAAATAAACAAGGCGCCTGTGTGAAATTAAAAATATAAAATGGCGTCAATTTACTCATTGCTCCATGCGTGTACTTCGTTTTAAATAAACATTTAATTTAATGAATAACGTTGTTCATACATCTTTTAAATACACCGTCTTTCTCTTTCTCTCTATCTCTCTCTTTTTTACCTACAAGTATTAGTTCGCGTGTGTGTGTGTGCGTGCGTGCGCACGCGCGTGAGTCTGATTATGTGTGTGTGCGTCTGTAGTATATACTTATATCTATGAGGTAAATATGCCATAGGCCTATACTACCTTTTTGCATTATGACGCTTTACAATAAATTATTTTGTTGCATCAAACATATTTCTTAAAGTTGACTCGTGTACAACATATCGTGATTGTAAGCATTAATATTTGTTTTTTTTAATTACATAAGTAAAAAGAATCTATGGGTCATAATATTGATATAATGTCAAAAGAGAAGGAATAATTTATTTTTTAATTTATTGAATAGGAGCAGCACATAATTGCAAGTTGTGAGAAATTTGTACGGAAAGCAGAGAATCACAAATAAAAAAATAATTGGAAGTTAAGAACACATTAAAATCCGGGATTAAGTCAGTCAAAACGATGTTTCAGAAAAATAATATGTAATAAAAGAGAAAATATATTGATCAAACAAAAATAAGTTGAAAGAATTGGGATAATGAATTAAAGTATCGAGAAAAAAACAAAACATTAAGATTGGGTAAATATAAAGAAGTACATGAACACCGACATTTAAGTAAACTTGAACAGAAACATGTGTTAAGTGAAAAGTGTTGTACGTTATATATTTCTTCTGTTAGGAAGATTTTACTATATAATATACATAATTATTTAATGATTTCTGTTGTATACATTACAACTAAGTATTTTTAAGTACAGGTTACGATCATATCTTGCAAAAATCATATTTAGGTTCTGAATAGAGAGAGAACGGTACATATAAAAATCACATTTTATGTTGACTGAAAGTTTCTCAACTATCATTGGAACAAAAAAATAAAAATAAAAATTACACACACACACACACACACACACACTTAGTAAAAATTAGTTTTCATGTCTGCATTTTGAGATGAGCTCGAATATTTTATTTAATAATTTATTTTGGTCTGGGAAGGTAATGATAGCTATTTTTTCCTCCAAGCAAAGTTTGCAAGTTTTTGATTGGTTGTTGTAGGCTGATGACCTTTTCCTTATTTTCCAAGATGTGATGTGCATTTTTTAAAATGTCTCCGTTCCTGAAAGAATTACTCTGTTCCCAAATCAACAAAGATGGCTATTAAAATAGCAAAAACATTTGAAGAAAATCAGTTAAATTCATAACCTCTTGTTATTAAAAATTATAATATATAAATTAATCCAAAGTTAATATAATTAAAATATTAAAAACATAATATATTTTCACTTATCATCCTCCATAATTTACATAGATTTTTTAGTTAGCCTGATAAATATTTATGAGCGTCTCTTAAATTAAAAAGAAATAACTTTTACTTTTATTAATAAATACTTCCTACAAAAAATAATCCTTACATATACCTTGAGAGAGGTATCAGAGGTCGAAACACCTGGGATAATATAAGTTTTTTTGTTTTTTTTCTGCCTAATTCTTATATGGGTTATAATATTGTTGTGTAAAACTCATTTAGATTTAATATAACTCTGTATTGATGTCTAGCAATTATTATTGACATCTTATATTAATTAGCATGTAATATTAACATCTTATGTGGATGATTTTTAGTTAACGGTTGCATATTAATTTACCAAAATAGTTTTGAATTCATGAATCTTTTTTGCCAGTTTCTTAAAGAAGTCTTTTATTTATCAAAATTCTATGTAGGAAGATGACCGGACATATAGCTAGTTAAAAGTAGGCTACATTATATCCCTACCCTTTCCCCTTAACTTCCTGTGAAAGTTCAATGTCATACTTATCTATATTTTACGAAATAATGCAATGATTTGTATCTGTCGCAAACCAAACTGTCTAGGATTTCTATCTAGATAAATTCATGTAGTGATCTATTTTTTTCAGTTCGTTTAGATTTTAGCGTAGGCCTTACGTTTGATTGGATAACAACAGTACATTCAAAAGGCTTCTTTTCCTTTTCAAAAAAGCGAAAGTATTTTGCTTTTGAAATTAATCGTTCACTCACCAGTAATTTAATATCTACCGAAGAGACACATTGATAGTCTCGAAGCATGATTGCAATTTTATAGACATTTTTCACATGTTTTTTTTAACCTCTTATAATATATATATATATATATATATATATATATATATATATATATATATATATATATATATATATATATATATATATATATCTTATAGTCAGTGCTATTGATTGTGAGGCTCTGTGCGAAAAGTATAGAGTACCATTGCTCGATTTGGACATTGTGTTCTTTAACGTTGTTACTACTTGATGTCCACATATATCCACTTATCTTTCGTGCTAGTTACCTGGATATGTTCAAGGAGGTATTACTTTCAGTGTCTCAGTGTTTATCGGTTTATGTCATAATCTTAATAATGTTATCTTGATATTTACGATATATAGAAAATGTAAGAATGTTTTAATTTATCACAGGGTGACATTATGCTTTTATCATTCATAGCCGGCTAAATAAGTATTCTTTATGTATAGTGATTTTGTATGTTCTCCGCTCGAGGTAATTTCTAGAAATTGATTATCATTATTTTCATGAAAATATAATATTACCCGGAATTTTCTCAGTGAATTAAATTTGCATAAATAATATATGTTATCAAAATTTATGAAAACAATATTTGGCCCATACTTCTTTGTAATTTTCGCAGTGGATATTAGCTCGGAATTGGAAATCGGAGAGTTGAATTCACATTTCAGTCACGTTCTTTATATGCACTTATTCACAAATACCTGTGGTAAACGTATGAATCAACATGTTCTCCCTCTACTATGGGTTAACTAGTAGGATTTGTCTCAGTAAATCATTATTACTCCCAAAATGTATTACAATTCAAAAATATTTTCTGGCTTTAAATAATCTCTAAAAGGTTGATAAGACGTGAAAAACAATCAAATAGAAACGCAGTGGATATTTTTCATTATATATTAATTAATATCTTTGGAATATACATTTAACAACATCACTGATGTATATGATTACGTCATTTGTTACATCGGTATTTCTGCGTTTGATCACGGGTAGGGGGCAAGTGCAGATATGAGTTTAAATTGAAATTCCAGTAGGGTTCATTATGTTCACAAATAATCTTGGAAAATGTTTTAAGAAATTTTAATTGATTTTTTAATGCAAATTAACAATATTTATTGATTTTTAACACGTATATATAATAATAATGCAAATATTTATTATTTTATTCTCGTTGAATATTTTGTGTATTCCCCTTCAGTTTATTTATCTATAGCTTTCAAATTATATTTGTAATTATTGTAATCGTTTGATTTCAAGATGAGCAATATACGTAATGTCTCGATCAGTCGCTCTGTAAATTGTTTCCATTTTATTGAAACATTTCCATACTATATTTGTCAGCAACGAATTAAAATTTTGGAATAAAACATAAAACAATAAATAAAAACAAATACAATTTTAAATATTGAAACTAAAGCCGACCAATTCCTACTTGTTCTACATATAACAATTTTATAGAATTGCTAGCTTTAATAGACTTCACAAAATTCCAGCCACGTAGGAACAAGGTCATGCCATTCCAATTTCTTGTTTTGCATAATGATGGCAACTGTCAGCTGACATCATTAAATCGGTCTCCTCTCACGTTCATATTATTTCCGGATTACAATAACAACACAACTTCTTGGTGGAAATTCTACATTAAGGTTTTTGCCAGGAAATGTGCTTAATGCATGCTGTGTAAAATTCTTCAGGGAGAAAACGTCATCCCGCAGTACATTTGAAGAAAATGGCGAAAAAATAGGACATGTGTCACAATGGACTCTGCTATCTGGTGTAATGTTAAGTGAAGGCATCAAGAATAAAATCAGATTCAATATGAATTTTAGGCATCAGGAAGGACCATATTACATGAGAAGGAAGACAGATTTGCTTCAGGATGTTCAGGCTATAAGTGTAATGTTATTAGGTTGGTGCAAAAATAATGTCGTTTTCTCACATATGTTACTATGTGAGAAAACGTCATTATTTTTGCACCAACCTAATAACAATCTTGAAATCTGCAAGAGTTATGAACTTAAAACGATGACGAAATGAACGCTTTAAAGAGTGTAGTTTTCTGAATTGATGAAATAAATAATAATTGGAATTTACTTTATCCTTACAGAAGATCAGTATAAAATGTTTTTATGTTTATTATAATTCCTCCAACACAATGGCCGAGAGCCACTCGAGATAGAGAGTTACTTCAAAAAATTAATGCGTGATACGCATGAAAGAGAAAGGGTTTTGATATCAAGATTATAAATTTAATGAGGTTAGATATTCATTGACCATTGAATTGAAGAGAAAAAATAGTGTTCAGTGAAGCATCCATGAAGAAGTTTGAAACAAAAGTTACAAAACTTTGAAAAGGCTGGTTGGGAATATCATCAATTTGGAAATTATGGTGTCTCAATTCCATATAAGTAGAACAGCATATTGTAGCCATGTTCGTAGTTAATATTATTGATGCTTGCTTTTTCTTTTTTTTATTATTAAGCTTCCATTATTTCTTTATCTTTTTTTACATACGGATGAGATTATTATGCTTGTATTTTTTAGTAGTATTTTTTTAATGGAGTCCGGTACATTTATGTATGTGTTTAAATGTGCAGTGTGTTTAAATAGAGCTGTAATCAGATAGGTGTAACGCAAAGCATCTGGATATGCACGTAGGCGTGTGACCGATGTAATTTTTTATGAATTCGGTTTGATCAGGAACACAGTTCCTTAAAAGGCATTTGATCCCATAAATAATATTCGTTCGTTGTCGTCATGTTTTTACTGGTGTGTTGTTATTTTTGAGGATGCAGTGAGGTGTTTAAATTTTTTTGTAGTAGATGTTAAATTTGATTTTTTGTTCGGGTCAATTAGGGAAGTGAATTTCTTTCAAATATTTCAAAGTGAATACTGTTTGTAGATGATGTGCATTTAATTTTTGTAGAAAATAATTATGTTATTTTTGAATGTGTGTTCATAATCATTGTTATTTATTTTGGGAATATATAGTCTAATTTCGTGCTCTATTAGGTGGTTAGGGAATCCATTTTTAACTAGTGTCTGCTTTTCACCATTGAGCTCTTTAAGGAGGAGTAGTCGAGAGGATGAATTCTGGTGTGCTCTTTATAAAAGGCTCGGAATTACATGATAGTTTAACAGATACTATACACTCTGTGCCAGAAAGAAAACACTTGCTCGAAAACAAGAAAATTTAAATAAAAATCTTAATCGCAGTACCTTATCAACCGTCTTTAACGTAACATTCATAAATGAAGGGTTGCTGTCTGAATACAATATATATATATATATATATATTTGGCAATAATATATGCCTATGCTTCTGACATAGTTTCACATCAAACGCTATTTCAATGACATTGATTATGGTGATATCTGTAACAATATAAAGAAAATTAGGGATTATTGCCTCAATGTTATCAGTATCAAAGCTCATATTTTAGGGAGAATAAATATGGAGATTTTTAAATACACATACCACACACACACACAAACATCCACTATATTCATATGAAACGTTATAATAACCTAGACGCAAATTATTGTGAATGAAATGTAGACAGTTTCTAAACATTTTTGTCTTAATGTGATTGTTGAATTGTTGTCTCGTTTAATTAGATTAACATTTTAATCTAAAATTTGTGTCACTCTAGTTATAGTGAACAACTTATTCGTTTGATGTTTTGTTTGGCAAAGTATCCTTTTCTGCTCATAAAATTATTTTAAACATGTTGAGGTTTTTCCAATGCATTCTTCCTGGCAATAATGGCAAGCGATAGAGGAAAATCCTCCTTCAAGATTTAGATTATTGTTTTGTTCCTATTATTTTTTTTTATTGTTAAATATATACTTGTGACAAATCTTATTGTTAAATATATACTTGTGACAAATTTTATATTGAATTTAATAAATTCTTTCAATTGAATTTGTGATAGAGTTTGCAGGCAAAACAGTATTTATTTTCATACATTGGATTTGGCAGGAAGGGTCATTTTTTATTTTGTAATATTTAATGAGATTTTTGTTTTGCATGGAATACGACGTAACGTATTTAAGGCGATCGAAAGTATTTTCAGTATATTTATCCACTTAATTTAAATATTGACGGCTGAAATTCTGATTGATCAAAAGTACTTGGATTATCCTCAACACTTAAGAATTTGATATTACTATTATCTATATACTAATATCTATCTATTTATCCATCTATGTATCTATACATATACGCGAATGCATGTACGTATATATATATATATATATATATATATATATATATATATATATATATATATATGAATTATATATATATATATACATATATATATATATATATATATATAGATAGATAGATAGATAGATAGATATATAGATATAGATAGATACCTACATATTTATATATTTTGTATACATATATGTATACCGACATATACAATATTTGTATAATTGTATAAATTCAGATATATATATATTCTATAAATTTTATTTATATATACATGTGTGTGTATATACTTATATTTGTTTGTGTGTATATATATATATATATATATATATATATATATATATATATATATGAATTTATATATCTTATTTGGATATACAACTCTATATATATACTTGCACATATATTCATACAAATGCACATATATATATATTTATATCGATGTACATATAAGTATACATATTTATATACACACATACATTCATACATACATATATATATATATATATAATCAAAGAAACAAAATAAAAGTAAAGATATAAATATAAATAATTAAATAAAAAATATGGCACTCATTTTGTGCAGCTTTGTTTCCAGTTGACACCTCACATGACATTGCGTTAGACCATTTCATACATCCAGTCTCTCAAATATATTAGAATGTAGACAAGTGAAAACTACCACATAGGTCATATTGCAAGACGTTAACAATCAAATTAAAAATCTGCCATAGTCCTTTCTCAGGAATATCTACATATATAAAATACCCTGATGTATACAAAAACATTGCCCCTGATAAAATGACTAAATTTTATAAGAAGACTCCAGGTGAATTCTTTTAAATATCTTGAGGTCATGTTAAATCTCAGCAATGACACAGTCAAAACGTATAGAAATATAAAGTGGTGTGTTAAGATTTGTCAGTGTCAAATAAAACCACGCTAGACAGATTATTACTAAGATCTTCATAGGCATCGAATACAGTGTGTCTAGTAATACATCGTCCAAAGGTGTTTGCGACAATAAAAAACACGTTTATCAGCCTTAAAGAAAGGGAGCCATGTAAAAAGTAAAATGTCTACCTGATTGCAGTCAAAAAGAGATAAAGAGACAAAGAAAAATCATTTTGGTTCAGCACCTCGCCGTTTAATCTGCAAGTCAAATCAAAATTGGTCATAATGATTTTCCATATTTTTCAAGCACTTCCGGTAAACAATGTATTCCATAATATTATAAAAACCAATTACAGTATTATGCTCAATGAGGAAATGATCATTAAGAGGCATAATCGGAAAATATTAATGTATAGGCCGACGCCTAATATAAATATGTGTACTTACTATAAAAGCGTCAACTGTATTAACGAAAATGTCGTTTATCGAGCCGAAGTCAAAGTAGAAGTCCTCCCATTAAGATTTGTATTGGACTGAGCAAGGGTGAATTCAGAAGGAGGCACAATAGCCATGTAACATCTTAATGATTAAGAAAATATTTCAGTAGCACAGCCATGTGGAAATATGTTTGGAAAATAAAAACGAAATGCGCTCTCATCCTGATATAATATGTGACATAGCGAGAAAGAATAAGAGTTACACAGGGTGGAAGTGGTGATAAATTTTGTAAATTCTGCCAAGAAGAGAGACTTGTCAATTTTGATGTTGTCAAATTCCCGTTGTCTTTTAAACAAGAGATCAGATATTATGACGATTAAAAATCTATACAATTCTGACATGTAATAGGGAACTTTTGTAATTTTGAATGCCCTACTTCGTATTGATCAGGTTTTATTAACAGTTTCAATGTCGTTCTATCCAACCAACTGCCATTGATTGCCTATATATATATATATATATATATATATATATATATATATATATATATATATATATACTGAACTATGCTCATTCAAGTGAAACGTAAGCTGTCTCGTCAACTTCATCGTTAAATGAGCATAGTTCAAACTCAGAACATTTAAAAGAACACTCATGTTCACAAGTTAGACAGTTAGTCTGCAACCTGCGCTGAATCGTCCATGTATTTGACCCAGTGCATCATTTATAAAGTTTGATATAATGTATTCCTATTCCTCCATCTCCAGGTATCTTCTAATTAATTGTATCAACTTTGCAAAGAACTCTATGGAGATAACGGCTAGAATATCACTGCCAAAAGTTAATCACATTAATGTTAGTTCTAACAACTCCAATGCCATCCTAAAACAAATACCCAACACCGTCTTTACCAGAATTAGTAAATTATTGTCCAGTGAAAAATATTTAATAAAAATAAAGGACCGTATGAAAAGGCTCTCCATGAAGTGGTTTCAAAAATAGATTATCTTACATAACCCCCCATAGGTAATTGCGAAACACCTCAAGTGGGATGTTGGGGTAGAAATAAAAGAAGAAAAAATCATTTGATTCACACCCCCATTTCTGTAAAATCTAAAATATTAATTTAGAAAGGCACTTCCTAAAATTAATAAATACATACTTCAACAAAAACAACCGTCAATGTCCGATCTTCAATAAAAACTCAGTCAAAATTAACAATATGTACGAAATTATCAAATCCTATAATAATTATGTCTTAAGTAAATTCTATGAAAGAAAAAAAAAAATAAATCTAGTACGGAAACCCCTGTAACTGTAGAGATAAAAAAAAAACTGCCTAATGGAGGTTAAATGCAAATCCACTATGGTAATATACCAGGTAAACATTGTCCCCAAAGAAAGTATGACAAATTGTAACTTCTACGGGAGAATTAGAGGAGAGAATTTATACCCACAGGTATATCAATCATAAACTAAAATTCCAAACAGCCCTTTGAAAGAAATTTTGGGAATTGTAGGAAAACGGTCGAAACGTGCAGATAGATTGGAAAATTATAGGGTTCGCACGTACACCTAACAGCTTTAGAGATAGATGCAGGCTATGCTTAGAGAAAAAAAAATAAATTAAATTCAGTGATCAATGTAAAATATTAAACCAAAGGAGAGAACTAGTATTAAAATGTAGGCACAGAAACAGGTTCAAGCGTATATAAGAATATAGAATCTAACCAACTCCTGTAAATTGACGAGATCGCGTCGCCAGTCAAGTACTGTTCTAAAATCTATAAAATCTTGCTACCATATCAAAGAATTCACCGGAACAACTGCCATGAATGTATTCATAGAAAGGCACAGAGAGGCAACTTTATGGCGGTGAGAATTTACCTAAATCCAGACGTCAGATCAGGACCAATAATATTGCTGATTGTTCTTTGGGTTTAATCAAAGATCTCAAAATATATAACAGACACACCGAATGATATGTGGCAGCAATATTCTAAGCATGATCGAATGGCAGTATATAGACATTTAAGGTAGATTCTAGAGAAAAAGATTGCCTAGCATGACACATTGAATCAAATTTTTTATCAGCTGACCTAATAAGGGATACAATATAATATAAACCGTTTCATGTCAGCCACGAATATTAAAGCGAAAACAGCATCGAGTCACTTTCCTGGACGTTAGCATCAGCCATTATGGAAGACAAAAAGTAGTCTCTCACTCGATTAATAGAGAGCAGTTTATTTTAAGGGGCGTTGAAATTAACACGATATCATTTGTCCCAGTTAATAACAGACTAAAGCCACTAATTTGACCTTCTCGGACAGATTAGACATGCTATGGAGACAATAGTTGTGTCATCAGCATAGATACAAAGTTCTTAGATGAATGCCATCGAGATGGACGCTAATGGAAATTAAAAATAAAAGTAGGACCAAAGATAGAGCCCTGTGGCACTTCTGTATTAGTACATAAAAATCTAGAATAGTGGTTGTTCAGGTTAAGTTTCATTTTACGATTTCATACCAAAGACTGAATCAGTTCAAAAATTTTGCTGGATACACTGTAACTTTTCCACTTGTGAAGAAGACTTGTATGCCAAACCCTGTCGATAGCTTTCGATCCATCAAGAGCAACAGATCGAGCTACACCATTCTTATCTTTTGTTTGATAGACTCCGAAGAACACACATGCATATATATATATATATATATATATATATATATATATATATATATATATATATATATATATATATGGTCCCAACCAAAAGTATTGGAACGACCAACCGAATCCCTTTGTTGCTGTTGTTCATTGAGCATATTTAGGTTTCACATCAAATGATGGATATGAATCAAGAGTTAAGAATTTCACCATTTATTTCCTGGTATTTACATTTCGATGTGTTAAACAACTTAGGACATACCACCTTTTGTTTGATCCCACCTATTTTTAAAGTGAGCTAAGCTATTGGCGCAGGTGACCGACAGGTGTGTTTTGTTACCTAGGTGTTACCGTTTAGATTTATTGTTCAAACATTAAATAGTATTGATTGACTACTCTTGGTTTTCGCCTTGGCATTCACCTGTAGATAGAGTATGTTTTGTTAAAAATGATAAGCAACATCAGGACGAAGAGCTGTCTATGAGAAAGAAGCACGCCATTTTGAAGCTGGGAAAAGAATTATCTTCGATCAGAGCCATTGGATAAACATTGGGTATAGCCAATACAAAAATTTGGATTTTTGGAAAAAAACAAAGTACTGGTGTATTGGTGTACTGAGCAACAGACATAGAGCAAGTCGATGACAAAAACATTGTGACAGCAAACAACAGTCAGTGACATCAATAATAACCTCCACATTTAAATCGTGAATGTCTCACAATCCACTAAGTTGACTTCGATAGCAACAATATATAAGCCATACCATAACATGCAAACTCTTAGCAGTAAGAATCAGAAGAATAGATTGGATTATGCAAGGAAATGAGTCACAAAACATCAGAAAGGTAGTTTTATTAAATGATGAAAGCAAGATTAATCTCTACCAAAGTGACGGAAAGGCAAAGTGTGGAAAAAGAAGGGATCTTCTAATAATTCAAAGTATACAACTCATCTGTGAAGCAGGATGGTGACAGTGTATGGGCTTCCGCTTGCACGACTGCTTCTGGAACAGGCTCATTCGTATTTATTGATGATGTAACATGATGGTAGCATCAGAATGAATCTACAAAAACATTTTGTCTGCCACTTTACAGTTAATTGCATCCAAACTAATCGAGATTAAGTTTATCATGCAGCAGGACAAAGAAACAAACAGTGCCAATACAAGAAATGAATTCACCAATGAAGCAAGTTCACAATTTTAGATTGGCCAAGACAATCAGCAGAACTTAACCCAATAGGGCATGCATTTCATCTCTTGAAGAGGAGACTGGCGGAAGACCCCACCCACTCCGAAACAAACACGAACTGAAAGAAGCTGTGTTAAATGTCTGGAAATACATCACAAATTAAGAATGCAATAATTTAGTGATGTTGGTGAGTAGCAGGCTTGATGCAGTTATTATAAGCAAGGGTTATGCATCCAAATATCTAAAATATTTACTTTACGACTATATGTTCTTTTATCTAAAATGCGGTGATCTGACACAAAAGTTGGTATTTCCTAATATAAATACCAGGAAATAAAAACTGATATTCTGAAAATCGGACATATTCTTTCCGAATAAGACCAGTTAGTTTTCTTTTATTTTTCGTAATAGATAACTTTTGAATATTTATATTTAGTTTCTACCACAAACAATAACATCTCACCAGGGAAATCAAAACTTTATCAACCTAACATCATATATGAATTTAAAAGCCACATGGAGAATTGTACATATGACGAATACGAATTCATAATTAATTATGTCAGACACACTACCACTCACCTTTCAAGATAGCTGACCCTACATCTTTCTGACTAAAGCGCCACACTGACATATTTAAATTGCTCCAACGGCCATTCGCAACATACGTCTCAATGAGTGCGATATTCATTTCGAACTTCAAAACATTTAAAATAATGGAAGCTATGTGGTTGGTGCAAATAATGTCGTTTTCTCACATATGTTACTATGTGAGAAAACGACATTATTTTTGCACCAACCTAATAATATGAAAATCAATGAACGAATTCTTAATAACATTAATTTGGAATACGTTACAATTTACGTTGATGTACACGAGATTCACGTCATTTGTGACAATGTGTGGCCAATTAGAGCAATATCATAGTATGCAGCATTTCCCATCTGTACCTCAAGGTAAAGGTCATCGCTTTTTTCAAGTCGATACAGTGGCCAAGCATTGACTCGAATGAATGGCCATAAATAGGTATTCAAGCAAACTTCCCCTCCCTTATTCATTGTCTACGTTCAATAGGAGTTGCTGGCGGTTTATATTGATGGTCACATCATTCCAAACTTGTGACTAGCATTCTCTCTTGATTTGAAATCGACCGAATGATATCTGAATCTGCACCATAACAAGAAATCTTTAACTCTGTTGCACTTTTGACGAGATTATATATTCCCCAGGTACATTTGACCTACAAACAATTTGGTCGACTCCTTTAAGTTCAAAGGAAAAATAGAACTTTGAACAAAGAAATATTAAAAGAAATATATTGATAGAGCAAACCTCACTAATTGTAGTTGAGTACTCACTTTTTTTTTTTCTTTTTTTGCGGGAGCGAAAAGAATAGGTATTTTCGCTATGAAAAGTCAACGAGAACAAGACTGATTCTTTCAAAAACCGCGCCGCAAGTAATTATCGTCAAGGGCGGTAATCCAAAAAAATGTCAATGTTGAAGACGTAATGATCAAAAAGAAAGCTGAACATTTTATGTATCCTATTGAGACCACCCACGACGTTGAAGGCTTTTTACGAATAGCCTTTTTTCAACATATTTACTTATACAAATTGTTTAGATTTCAATTACATATATTTGTTTTATTTTAGAATTATCCCTTAATTATACGGCCCATATGGATAGATATATAGATAGGGAGATAGATAGAGAGGGAGACAGACAGACAGACAGAAACAAAGATACGTGCGTATAAAGTGAGTGGGAAAGAGAGAGAGAGAGAGAGAGTGTGTCGGCAATATACGAAATGTACATTTTAAGAAAATAAATCTTAACTCAATTTAATTTCTCATTTGTGATAATTTTCTAGTAGTCATCGACATCCTATTTTGTGTCTCTCGATATTAATTCAACGAATAATTACAGTTGCGTGAAAGATGACCAGCTTTTTACCGAGAGAAGGATGAGATGCTTCGTCACGATACTTCATACGGAATATGCTGAGACTTCATTTCCTCTCAGACAATGAAAATTCTGTAGACATTTGAGCATACATCTCATTTTATAAGGGTACTTGTATATAATAATAATAATAATAATAATAATAATAATAATGATAATAATAATAATTATTATTATTATAATAATAATGCAATCTCCTGTCGGTTTCGACGTATGTGGATCTGACAGCTTAGTTGATTCAGTTATGAAATTTTGTGCGATAATTTTAAGTGGCATTTAAGACCCGCTAGTGATTTACAAAGGAGGCCACATATGGAGCAAGTGTGAGGATTGTGAGATGAGATCACTGTTAGATTGGCTGACATTTTAGTTCTTGCTGTCGCTTCTTGAAGATGATTCAGACAAGCAGATCGAACACTGCTGAGTCCACTAAAACACGTTGATCTCTATTCTACCCGCTCCAAGGTTAAGCGCTCAAGGGTGTTATGTGGTATATTGACTGCTGACAAGTTGCTTTTCAGCTTGTCTTTGTATCTTAGCCATGGGCGTCCTACATTCATGTAGCCCTGATCTAACTGGCTGTACATTAGGATATTGGGTATCCTGTCATCAGACATTCTCAAGACATGATCAGTCCATCGTAACTGAGACTGTATGAGAAAAGTGTCGATCCCTCTAATTTTACACTTGTTAAACAGGTCTACGTTAGATGTTCTATTTTGAAGGTTAACTCCACAGATTGCACGCAGAGAGCTTTTATGGAAAACATCTAGCTGGCGTATATGGTACCTGTATGGAGTCCACAATTCAGAGCCATAGAAAAGGATGGCAAGTACAACCTGAATTTTCGTATCCAGTTGAATACACCGCTCATTCCACAAGCGATGGCGAAGTTTTCCGAACGCACTGGTAGCCTTAGCAATCCGATACATGATTTCATCATCTAAAGTTCCACTTTGCTACCAAGATAGGTGAAAGACTTTACATAGTTCAGGGCTTTGTCTTCTACTTTCAATGGTCTCTCTGGAAATTTGAAAATGGTGGTTTTTGTTTCTGAGTAGGACAGGGTTAGTGCACTACATTAGTTTTATTATGCTAAGTTTAAGACCAAAGGATTTACATACAGCAGTGAAACGATTTATTAAATTTTGGGCCTCCTCAAAGGATGTCGATATAAGAGCATCATCATCATCAGCAAACAACAACTCATGAATATATGGCGTACGAAGGTGGGTCTGGGCTTTGAAGCGCTGTTGATTGAAGAGACCACCAGTTGTTCGAAACTGAAACGCCAAACCCTGTCTGCAAATGCTTACCTCAGAATTACTGAGAAGAAAAGTAAAAAAAGACAGGGGCCATGATACAACCTTGCTTGGTGACATTTGTGACATCAAAAGATTCTGACATCATACCATCAGACAGGATATTAGCTATCATTCCTTCATGAAAGGAGATGATCACCTTTAACATGTTTTCAGGGATACCGAGTTTCCTCAAGACTTGCCAAAGAGCCTCTCGATTCAGAGAGTTAAAGGCCTTCGTCAAGTACAAAAACACCATGTACAACTCCTAATTTTTCTCCCGAAACATCCCTACAACTTGACGAAGAGAAAATATTATGTCAAAATTTTTTTAAATGTGTTTACGGGGCATTGGGTAAAAGTAGTACCATTGTTACTCATCTACTCTACCTTATTTTTAAGATCATGCTCTTTAGTGTTATAGAACACGATTGGTCTAGGAGATGGAAAACTCTTACACGAAAAGGTATATTGTCTGCTTCGTCTGTGGCAATTATTTTCACCGACTGAGTGTATCAATAGTTTCGAAAAGTGTGGATGGTTCTGCACAAGCTTTCAGCATTTTAATCAAATCACTTGTGTAGGTTTTCTGGCAGTTTACCTTGATTCTTTCTTATAAATATATATATATATATATATATATATATATATATATATATATATATATATATATATATTCTAGGTTCCATGTATAAATCATCGTGTAAATTACGCAAAAATGAAAAAAGAAAACACTGACATCTCATTAAAAAAAAGCATTGATATCTCATTTTATTTACTAAACATACACAAAAATCTTGAAATATTAAAGAGTAAGTTTATTCAATCGCTATTGGCTTCAACCACGACCTTCAGACGACTTCGGAATCTCATGCAACTCTTCTGGATTGTCTTCTTGTTTAAGATGATGAATTCCGTCATAACCATTGCCTTCAGTTCATCGTTGGTGCTCTAAGAATTTTTGTTGGTCTCTCGCCCAACTGTGCCGCACCCGTAACAACAGGGGTGTTGCAGCCTAGGGAATTAGGTGGCCAGATGTAAGGGATAATAGGGTCGCAGTAATTGTCGGACAGTCATGACTAGGTTCTCTCGCTTGTGTGGCTGGTGCAGAGTTCTGTTGCCAGACATGGGGTCTTCTAGTAGCCACCCTCGTTGACCCAGGACAACACTACCTCCTCAAAGCACTTGATGTTGAAATCCGTTATGAGTCATCAAAAATTGGGTAGTTCTTTTCTTATCAGAATGAGTTTTCCGAAAAGTCGTACCTTTGTAATCACCATTAGACTCAGCCAGCTTTTTCCATATTCATTACGTTGTCCTTAGATTTACACCCACGCTCTCTGTAATACTGTATCGAAGCTTCCGGACAAGCAGTATATTATCCTTTTTCCAAAATTTCCTGCGGAGTGAATTGCGTCATGGTACATTTTTCCTCAAACACGGTGCCCGACTGAACCTACTATACTATGTATTCATGTATGTATATATGTATGTATGTATGCATGTGTGTATATTATATATGTTTTGTTAAATATGAACTTAAAGAAAATTTATTTATTCTTCATATACTTTATTCAGTATTCTTACATTTTTCTGTTTCGTGGAAGTAAAGGCGTGCAAAAATTGTCCGTATTGGCCATTGTCTCAAACGTTTTCAGTTACTTCTTTAGCCATTTTCAAAGAATTTTTTTTCGGTGTTGTTAATTTCTCTTCATGTTTGACTGTCTAAGATGTATTTTTGTGTTGATTGAATACGAATAGGAGCGTTCGTTACGAACTTCGTGTGTTGAACGCTGCTAGAATTCGACTGACTGGCTTTCCATTTTTCAAAAGAATCTGGGAGCGACATGTTTGATATACAAGGCTCTGTCACAGTGATGTGATTCCGGTGCAGTGTTCTATATAGAACTTGATTATTTTCTACCAGAATTTTTATGAAGCCTTCGTATAAATTATGGGTAGCTTGATGTGTTTTATAGCACTTTGATTAGACTGACATGTCATTTATCAGACAAAACAATAAAGAATGCTGTAAAAACTATATATATATATATATATATATATATATATATATATATATATATGTATACCAGTATATGATTGGTGTATATGGAATGAATTCCAATAATATATGTATATATGTGTATATATATATATATATATATATATATATATATATATATATATATATATATATATATATATATATATATATATATATGTATATATATATATGTGTATATATGTATATATGTGTATATATGTATGTATGTGTATGTGTACTTATTATCATGGAGATATATACGTATGCATATGTTTATGTATTTATGCGTATGCATTTCGGTGTGTATGTATGTATATTTATGTATATATATATATATGTGTGTGTGTGTGTGTGGGTATATATATATATATATATATATATATATATATATATATATATATATATAGATATGTATATGAGGTGGACATCGAAGTTACCTATGGGTGTTGACTTTGATGTCCGATTTTATATTTACATGCACTTTTTTAATATATTAAATGATATTATTTTTAATCATTTTTATCTTTGTATATTTACTCGCTTAAGTTATATTTCAATAGGTGGTTTGCATTCGTGTAATGACACTTTCAGTCTTAAATATTTATCGGTTGTGGTATCCGATTGTCTGGGTCAATATATGTGGATGTGTGTGCATGTATTTATAGGTTTCGATGTCTATGGAAAGTGCATTCACTTTTAATTGTGTATGTAGGTACGTGTGTGTTGGTTTCCCTTCCTCCCACTCCCCCTTTTTTTTTCATGACAGACCGTGAAGATGTTCTCTGTCTCGTCTCTTTTTGTGTGTGTGTGTGTATATATATATATATATATATATATATATATATATATATATATATATATATATGTCTGGGTGCTTATATATTAGAATCAGATTCCGTTTGTTTTACGCGTGCGTTTAGCACCCCATTCACACACTCTTAGGATTAAAATGTATACATTGTCAAAGGACCGGATATTAAATTAGCTAAAGTAACTTTAATGAAGAAATAAATTGAATAACATATATATTTCTTCTTTTGTCCTCAGTAATTTTACAGTTGTAAACTGAATAGCGTTAAATTTTGATTTTGAAATTAGCAGTTTTTAATTTTAATATTAAATTTTATCACATAATTTAGTAATTATTGGTTGAAATAAATTCTTTTTTAATACTACCCATATTTTAAACATCTAAATAGATATTATAACATGACTTCGTTGTCAAGCTTTTTGAATTTTCCTATACTTGTATTTTGATTGGTCCATCTAGCTTTTGTAACAACGTTTTCCCCTTGCGAAAGATTGTTAATTAATTTGAAACTTTTAAAACCATTTATTTTACATTCAACGTCATCACTTGATAAGACACCGAGGGTGGTGAAACAAAATGGCTATTTTTGTAGTGATTTTATAACATATTTATGCTATAATTTTTTTTTTAAATATATATATATATATATATATATATATATATATATATATATATATATATATATATATATATAGTGAGAGACAGAGAGACAGAGAAAGAAAGAGAGATTATGTGTGTGTTTGTGCCTGTGGATTTGAGTGGAAAGATAGATATATATCACTGAAAATTTTAAACTAATTTTCATTTTTATTACGACATATTATGGACAGTAAGCCTGGCCGAGAACATTTCAGCGTTCCAAGTGTGTTTATTTTAAAATAAACTTCTCGCCTGTTAAACCTAGAAGAAAATCTAAAATATTTATGCAGCATGTGCAAAAGTTTAGCTTCCTTTTTTTTAATTTTAAACCAATCGAGAATATTAAGCTAAGTATATATTCTCACTATCCAAGAAATAACATACAGCTTTTATCGTTGCTGAGCTGATCCTACATCAATACGTGTGATGACAGACATCAAATTAATGCAGCTTAGTATTGAGTAATTGTACGTCTCCCAGAAGGAACACCAACGTAGCATAAATTGCCAAGGATTTTCTACATTAAAACTTCCTTAGAAGGTCTTCCTTAAATTGAAACTTTTGGACAACGTCATTCAGTGAATAGATTAGTAGTAAACTAAAAATTAACCTGGGAATAAGAAGAATCTTTGGAGTAAATCATCGGTGACAATTACGTAAATCATCTATATTGTCGTTTCTGTGGCCTAATTCACGCTATAGATTATATATATATATATATATATATATGAGAGACACAGAGAGAGGAGGATTGAAAATAAATATTCACTTAACGTACTTCTACTAAGTGTTTTGTGAAAATTTAATCCGTTTTTCAAGGGACTTGCTTGGATTTCTAATTTTAAGTTAATTAAATATGGCTATAATTTCCTTCCTTGCTATTTCTGTACTGTTTGATATATATATATATATATATATATATATATATATATATATATATATATATATATATATATATATATATATATATATATATATCGGGCAATAAAAGGACAAATAATATGTACCGCTCCATATATACAAATGTCTTTATCCTGTTTAAATTGTTTTAAATTGTCGACAAATGTTTTTACATTTTTTTTTATTTCATAGAAAATATCTTCAAATGATATAACTCATAAAACCATTGTCAGTTATGTTAAAGCTGTTATTAACATATTAATAGACACAATCTTTCCTCGTAAATTTGATATAGCTTTTAAAATTTAATTTAATGTTTTAATTTCTGATATTGAATAAATAAAATAAAATGAACAAGTTGTTGTTTTAGTCATGTTGCGCCATGTTGGAATTCAAGCTTGAAACGATGAAAATACATAAACAGAAAATGGTATTATCAAGTATTATCCGTGAAAGGAGAACATTTTCATTATATAAAGAAAAGGACCTAATATCCCTAATTTCTTCCGTGTTCCTGATCTAAGAGAAATGTTCACTCTTACAGCTATCTCTGAAAAACTGTCATATTCTTGAACACAGCACTGAACACTAAAACATTAATCTATTCAAGTCAGGTGTCAATTGTAGTTTAGCCTTCTTCTCCTTATAATCTACACATCATCGTACCGTCTCTTTCATTCATATAAGGAAATCATTTATCACCAGAATAAATATAATCACCTATCTTAAGTGGCTACTGAGACTTGTATAATATCTTAATATTAGTATTATTATGATAATGAAAATGTCGAAACATGTGGTGGTGAAAAGATATTTGCCAGACATAAGTGAAAAAAATATCAGTTTTATTTGAAGTCTTGGTTGGCCTGATAACTTATCAACAACCACTTGTAAGTATAAATATGGTTATCCGCACAGTCAATGAGATACTTGCATGATGAACAAATAAGTAGAAATTGTATTACTAATATGTTTGCAATGTTTTTTCCCCAAAATGTCTTATGTGATTCTCGCTGGTATAAAGCTAATAACTTGAGAAGACTTCGATTAACCTTTAACGCGATGTAATGAGGATTTTTTGTATTGTATGAAGTATTATACAAAAAGCATTATCAGAAATGATCATTGACACTTGGGTTAATCATATGTTGGTTACCTAATCATATGTCTAGTCTGAAGTTACTTTCATATATATATATATATATATATATATATATATATATATATATATGTGTGTGTGTGTGTGTGTGTGTGTGTGTGTGTGTATGTATATGTGTGTGTGTGTGTTTGTATGACTCTTCGTGTTTCGGGAAAAAGAACATTTTTTCTTTGTTAATTACAATTGATTTAATAGAAAAAGTAAGCACAGCATTGAAGCATTAACACTGCAACCTCAGTATTCTAAATAATGTCTTGAACGCAGTCTCTTAACTCCTCAATGTTTGTATGAGGCGGGACTGGAATGTCTTAACCCTGAAACCCCCGACAAGAGGTGACGTTACTTTAGGCCCGTTGTAGTCTCTGCCATTTTTTCAGCACTGTTTTATGGCCATACGCCATTTTTAAAATATTATTTTTAAACAGACTTTATAGTGTCATAAACTAATAATATATATCGTGTAGCTGCATGGATATACGCAGGAACTCCCCACCTACGATGATGACCGCAAAAAGGCTAGTTTCAGCAGCAATTTAAAAAAAAAATTGCTGTTTGTAATTTTTAATTTCTTTTACCATAGATAATAAAACAATAATCTCAGGGACACACAAGCCATCTAAGCAGAGCCGGATTTATAATAGAACGAACTGGGATGACTAGATATTTTTGTATGAAGATTTAAGTCATGTCTGAATAATAGTTTGACACTATATTTTTTACCATCTAACGTATTTATTTTATGAAAAGTATGTTTTATTCATATCTATGAAAAATGAACTTCATTGATTTTTTGTTATTAACTAATGAAAAAGCATAAACACGTGTAATTTTTTAAGCCAAAAAAGGTTTTTTAAAAAATTTAAACGTGTTTGTACATATTCACAAGTTTCACTTGTCAGTTAAAATCGTAAAGAAGTGCGAATTATTTTGCTTCGAAAAAATGTATTGTCAAAAAAAAAAAAAAAAAAAAAAATTCATTAAATTTCAATTTTCAAAATCATTCGAAATTTTTATGAAATAATTTTTATCATTTCATTATTTATGGAATGGGGTATTTATAGAAAACATTTCGGAGGAGGCTCGGAATAGAGACTAAGTTTTCTGCCTAATAAAAAATGGATAAAAATTATTAGAGAATTTTTGTTGCTATTTAGAAATATATATTTTATTAATTTGAATGCAAATCAAAAATATTTTTCGGTTATGGTGGTTTGTAAGTTCGACGTAGTACACTTAGACACACGACTTTAGATAAAATGTGTTTCCGTTATTTTTCTCTCTCTCTCTCTCCTATTCTCGCTCACTATCTCAGATATGAAAATATTGGTGGTTATTAAAAAGAATAAAATTTTCTCAGATTTTTTAAATAAAAAAAACCTATTCATTATAAAAGTAAATAATTAACGAATGCGTACTGAAATTTTTATTTAAATTTGATAATTCTCTGATTTTTGTTAATTTAAAGAAAACGCTGAACCCCGCCATTTTCTTCGTGGTTTTGTGGTCTCCAGATTGGGAACTGTTGAAATCGACATGTAGTAGAGAGTGGGTGGGGCTTATCAAAGTTTCCCTAGCACTGACTCTGGTACAAGCGTCTGTCAAATCTTGATTCTTCTATTTACTTACAATTAATTGAAAATTACAAGTCACAGGATTCTGAATCTAATCCTTAACAGAGTTACCGACATACGAGACCAATTCAGGGCCCTAGCAATGAACGCAGGCGTCCCCAGAGGTCGCCTCTCGAACCAAATTTCTTTTCGCTTTACATAAATGATCTGCCGAAGAGTAGATACCGATCATTTGATGATACAATGGTATATGGGTGCCCCTCCAAAACTCTAGATGACCATAGGTTGGCAACGGATCTCTCCATCGATCTATATCTAACATCTCACTGGGGGAAAACTGGCTTGTTTCATTCCATGCCTCGAAAAACAAACTAGAATATTCCATTAACGACGGTCGGACTCTGAAATATCGCCAGGCACGTTGGCTGGACAATTCCCAAGTGAGGCCTTGAACGATTATTGGTCATAGGATCTATCTCTAAAGATGATGGAAGATATTGGGTTCACTGTTCCGCTAGTAAGTACCTGACACCTCATGCTATACACTACTTTTGCAAGAGTTAAATCACCCCTAAAATAGCGTACTCTTGTAATATTTGGGTAGGAGACGCACAGCCTTCACTTTCCAGTTTCGACCAAGTCAAAAATTGTCTCCGCGTCATCGTGAGTAACAAATATTTTCCACACTACAACTCTTCTTCACTGCTTTATCGCTTCCATGGAAAGTGCTCAGACGAAATAAATTCTTCAGTTCCATTATTTCTAACCTCCATGGATATGACCCGTCATGCCCAGAACATTGTAGTGAGCCACATTCATTCCCTTCGTATTTCATTATTCAGAAGGAAGTTCCACTCGAGCATCTTCTTCCTGCAAACTACTGCCCCATTTTACCGACTCCCAAGAATATGTTTTCCCTATTACTAGTATCTTAACCTGTTCAAGTCTAGTTTTAACCATTATCTCCCCCATATCTAGATAAACTGAGTCTCTTATGCTGCAACACTCTACCTCAAGTGTCTCTTGGGCCTTTTACTGAGTGAACACCATTATAAAAAATCCTCTTCTCAATAAAAGTCGAGTGCGAGATTTAACTTGTCATCACTGGAGAACAGTTTTATTTTCATTTCATCACGAGCAAGAACCTAAAGACAGTAAGATGCAGGGGGTTTATTAAGGGGGAAAAATTATAAGAAATGGCAAAAACCTTATAAAGTAAAGAGGACAATAAGCAAACATGAACTAAGAAGACATGAGATACCGATTGAATCTATGAATATCAATGCTGACAGGAAAGCAAGAAGCCAAATCAGAGTTTCACAAGAGAAAAGCGCAAGCGATAAAACTGTTAGTATAGAACATGACATCACGAAATTCCAAATGTAAAATGAAGAGACCTAGATCTAGATCTAATACTAAGCAAAAATTCGTAAAAACATTCTTTTGAATAACTCACTTATAGCACAAAAAATGTGTCCTATATTATCAGGAGAGAAGGCTTAAACTGCTTCCTTCAGAATTATGGAAACAGTGATCCTCTTATCAGTTGTAATGAAAGCATAAACTTTTCTTTCACACCCATCCTCATTTCCTAACCTCACACTGCAATATTTACCATAAGAGTTCGTTTTGGTTTTCATATTACGTAGTGATTTCATTACCTGCGTGGGTTTAAATTCAATGACTTCGTTTCAATGCTTATAGCACGTTCTTTCCTAAAAATACAACCAATGAAAACTTTCTATTCTATGTGGTTCCTAAAGATTTTTGAAAGTGGATTATGTACAACAAACAATCCAGTAGAAAAATGTAGTATTTCCCCTGAGCTTTAAAATTCTCCCGGGTTTACTGATGAAATATTCGTAATCAAAATAATACATTTAATTATATTATTTATAATATACTCATTAACTTTTGATATACTATGGGTGTGTGTGTATGCATGCATATATATATATATATATATATATATATATATATATATATATATATATATATATATATATTTGATGTTACATTTAATTAAGTACAACCACAGAAAACGTGATACCTAAAGTATAAGATTATTTTTTTTAAATGAAAAATCTTTCTTGTTTTAGTTTTAATTTCAAGCTAAGAATTAAATTTAATATTCCAAATACGAAAAATACCTTGCTGCATTACAAAACTAATTTAAATTATATTGGAAGAGTTTTTTTTAATATATAAATAGGTGATTAGTCCGCAATAAAATTCTCTTTATTGAAAAATCGTCCAAAGTTAAAATTTTCTGAACGTTTATTTGAGGAATATTAACAGATTTAACGTATAAGTGATCTGACTTAAAAGAAATATTATTTATGTTATGTTTAAAATATGGCAGAAATAATTTTTTTGTCCGACAGTATGTGTTTATTTAATGTGTTGATCAGTTTTAATGTTGTTCGGGGCGGGGGCTTTATGCGTTTAAAAAGTAACTGAAGTGAGTTCATTTTTTCTCCGTAATCTATAGTTTTATTGAAGTTTAAATATTTTGGGGTGTAAATTAACTATAATTATCGCTCTTATTTTCTGATGATGTATCGTGTAGTCCCACTTGTGTGTGTATATATATATATATATATATATATATATATATATATATATGTATATATATATATATATATATATATATATATGTATATATATATATATATATATATATATATATACATATATATATATGTATATATATATATATATACATATACATATATATATATATATATATATATATATATATATATATATATATATCTACATATATATCAGCTCATTTATACACATAAAAATTCACACTTCTTTTAAAAATGTTGGCATTTGATGACTTCTACTAAGCTTTCCCATTTTATGATTGGTTAAATTAATAAAGTATTATAAAAGATTTAAAGTTAATAAATTATTTCTATTAAAATTTAAAAAATGAAAACGTGTAAGAATTCATTATTCATCCGAACAATTTTTTTAAGGCAATAGTGTTCTTAATATATCTAATTTATAAAAGCAATTAAAAGCTTTAATAATTGAATACTTTCAGGTTAACTGCATTTTTATGTAATGATTCAGAGCGGATTTTTGATAAATGTAGTTTCTGTTTGAGAAAAACAAATTGATGATTTCATTTTTCAAGGTTTTTTGCTTTTAACTAATATAAAGATGAAGAGAGTGAGATTTTAATTACTCAAAATTTCATAAAATTAAATAAGTGTGGTCAACTAATGTAAAGTAAAACATCCAGAAATTTCTAAAAAACAGAAAGAAAAAATAATTCAATTAACTTGTGAATAAGTCCTGAAAAGTTAATTAAAATTTCAGTTATTTCATTTTTCCAAAATTTTCCTAAACAATGTGTTTTAACGGCAAAAATGATGCTAAATTTGCCATACTAATCTTTGCCCCACCCGCTGACGCAAGAAAACCACATTTTTAGCAAAAAACGAAACTATTAGAAAGGGTAAAAAAATGTAATGAAATACTAAAAAAATATTAGGTCTATCTAAAAGCATCAACATTTTAACGATAAAATTTCGTTTTTATCAAATTTAGGCCTTTTTAGCGACATTTTCGTGTTATCCCCATCAAATACTAGAAGCAACGTTGTGCCGAACTATTTCCATGCAGAAGACAATTAGCATTCATTAACCAAACAGTTAGCGTTAGTGCCTATTCAAATATGCTAGAACATTTTTCAAGATATTAGACATCATACGAATATTAACTGTTATCATTCTTTCTAGTATTACTGAGAGATTCCTTCAAAGTTTATTGTTTAAATTATTGTTATAAGTCAAAATCTTGATTTTGTCATTTTCCATTATGCGCTTCTTATATTTGGTATTGTTACCCTTGAAAACTTGAAGGGATATGAATTTTTTTGTTATTTATAAAAACTTATACTTATTTATAATTCTGTAGTGACAATATTTAGGATCTTATGTCTTATTCAAAGCCTAAAGGAATTTTGTTTTAAACTACATTTAATCATGGAGCTGACAACATGGATGTAATGATTTAAAAAAAAAATATAAGTTTGAAAATGTTAAGTCAAAACAAACCGAAATTTTGGAACAACATAGCAGAAGATCTTAAAACATAACGTTAAATTTGTGGATAAATCTATTTTGTAAAAAAAATCTAATAGATACCAATAATAAAAATATATAACAAGATCTTGTGATCGTGTATGACATATTAAATCAAGAAGACAAGCTGCTGATTCTATTATTGCTAGCAGTATTGTTTCTTTTTATTTTTATTAAATGCTTTTACTCAATTATCTAAGTGTCTTTAAAGAACAACGAAAATTTTTATGGTTTCATGATTATATTAAATAGTATATTAATTCTTTCTTTAGTAGTTTTCAAGTGCCGCGTCTTCACGCAACGGGGATTCTAATGACAGTTTTAAGTAACCAGTGATCATGAGTCCATGAGTTTTCTGGCGTTTTTTTTCTTTCTTGCTTTTCACTATCACCCCTTGTGACTATGTGATACCGTGTCGATTTTATATAATTTGAAATAAAACACACGCATATACATATACATTTTTCATTTCAAATTTAAATGACACTAAATGTAGTTTCGATTTAATTGCAAATAAGATTAAAATTAAATAATGAATTAAATGTATGGTTTTGAAAAAAGTTATAAAGTCACAAATTGAGTACATTTTTTGGGGTTGTACACCCGTTATATATATATATATATATATATATATATATATATATATATATATATATATATATATTGTATTAACATTCATTATCGTTGACAAATAATGTTTAAAAAATTAAAGTCCCTTTCTGAATATTTTGGAACATAAATGCAGTTAATAAAACCCCTACGGTAAAACGAAAAATAATAACAAAAGCTTGATCCTGTAAATCTTTAAATGAACCATGTTTCTTTTTTCTGATATGAAAAATTAGAAATTCTCCGATTTGATGAGAAGAATTCTCTGTTAAACCAAAGTGAATTAGCTGCATATTGACGATCCATTTTATCTTTTACCGTAAAATTTCGTCATTTTTTAAAACTTAGGTAATTAAATCTCTCATTACCATAATTTATAAGTAAATAATGGTCCAAACTCTACAAGTAATGATCTTATTTTGTTTATTAAGATTTAGTTTTGCTATGTATTTCCGTCAAGTTCCAGATTTTTAATTTTATCTTCAGGTTCATTTAAGACACTACTTGAATCTAAAAATTAAAAAAAAACAAACAATTCTGTTGAAATTAAGTTTACATCTGATTATCCCCCTTCCCATCTCCTCAGTATCATTTGAAAAACTGAACATGTTATGTTACTCTATAATCACACTACATATGTTGCTTACATGTATGAATCCTAATTAAAAAAAAAATAAATTATATATAACGAATCTAAGCAATCCTAATTCAAAAGCAAATGAATAAATACGCTAAAAATGTGTTTTGCTGGAAGAGGCAGTATCTACAATGCAGCAGATGTTTTGAATTCACTTTCTTCCTCCTAGGCTGACTTACACCCAAGTTTATAGGACCAAATCTGTACTGCTCTTTTATCCATAGCTGGGAGGGTAGACATCGATTCATCCCTTTCCCACGTAAGGGGATATAATGAACTGGACTGGAATTAGAACTCAGTTCTCCGGTTACTCTAATGATGTGCATTTAGTTTGTTAAATAAGGGGCGTTTCTTTGTTAAGTGAATACAAGGAGCGCGCATGCGCGTGTGTGTACTTGCATGTGTATGTGTGTGCAAACGCTCACGTTTGCATTATTTTTTGCCCGTGTATCTACACCAAATGTCTGTACGTGCGCATGAATATAGGTCTTCTGAGATATGCGCCAAAATAACTCATAGTTCGCACCCCGTGATAAGGTTAAGATATTAATGTTTTTTTTTTCTAAATATGCGCTAATGGCCACGTTGTAATATTCGAAATTTTCTGCGATTACTGTTCCATATAGAATTTATTCTTAATGCCCGGATTTAAACTTGACGTACTTGTTCGCTTCTGTGATGCGAATAGCATTATTTTCAGAAGCAGTTGACTTAAAAATACTTGTCTTTTACCGTCATGAAAATATAATGGTGATTTGGTGTAAGGATAATTGCAACAATAAACCAAGTTTGACATAATTATTTACTTTGTGAACCTTATGTGTTTTCATACTGAACCTCCGAAATATATTTTAGAAAATAAAATAACAAACATACAAAGTTCCATTAGGAGCAAACAATATTTATCAGTAAAGTAGAAAATATAAAATCCATTTTCATATCTTAGGGGTTGATTATTTCCACTGATGTAATAAATAATGAATATTACTATATATGTTATGGTTTTAAAATCACTACCCACACGTAAATATCTTTTACGCAAAATTAGTTGAGGCATCCCCAGACTTCGTCAATTAATATTTATGGAATGATGTGAGATTTGTGGGCTATCTTCAAATGTAGATGATGTGAAGATGTCTGTCTTTCCCTCTCAGCTGAGACGGTAAATAAAAGATGCATAAAATAGTGTCAAATGAAGGTAAATGCAATGCTCGATGTGTTTATTCTTCATATGTAATTTTGCAAAGAATACACAGAGAAATAATAAACATAGACAAAAATGCATATTTTCAAGAAATTAAATTTTCAACAGCATTTTATTTAACAAATAAGATATTCAATATGATTTTCACCATTTGTAATGCAAAGTTTGATGCGGATTGGAAGATTCACGTGAACTTGAAGCAATAACTCAATTCACTGCCGTCAATTCACTCTTTATGCGTTCAGTCAAGTGTGTTGCGTCTGTTATTTTCATTGAGTACACTTCATACCCCAGAAAAAGAAGAAGTCGATTCCTTCATCCTTCCCCCCCAAAAAAAAACATGTTTAATGTGTGGCGGTAAAAATTATAGTTAATGATATTTCCTATCTGTCCAGACTCGAGGGAAATCCTGTATCAACGACAGACGAGGCCTGTGCATGCATCTATGAAAGTTTATGATGCTATTTTGGATCTTGGGCAGCATATTTTGCTATAACCAAACTTTTAAAGTTCTACATTACTAAAAACAAAACAAAAATTACAACGAAACATCGATTAAGTGAGAGTGAAAAGCGTGGCAATGAGAAGTCTAATTTCATGCAAAACTGTTTTAAGAAAACAGTTTATAAATTTCAGCATGCTGAATGCTTTCCATATAGAATGGATAAATTTACCATTAATCTTAATATTTTCATTTATCAATGAAAATATTATGTCTGAGCGGAAAAACTTGGCATTATGCTTTCGTGAGACTTAGAATGAGAGAAATGTGGTTCGTTCAGAAGGATGCTGAAAATACCACGTCCTGAATATGTGAGCAACAACAAAATTTTGACAAAAATGGACACAAAATCAACGCTTTTTCTTAACATCAGGTAGAAACAGTCGAAACTATGAGAGAATCAATGCAATGACGTGACATGTAGTGGAACATAGGCTACCAATTTGATTTTGTAACGGGAATAAATGCATAATAATAGTAAAGAGTAAGTAAGACATTTGCAAAGAAGACAGCTTGTATTTGAAGTTAGAATTAAGCTAATCTTTATAATGTGAATAATTTTATTTTATCATATCTCTCTAGATTCAAACATTTGATTTCGGCATGAAGGAAACAGTCAAATATGAAAATGCTTTGACTCACATTGTTTGGAATCTACAATTTATAAATGTCAGGGTTCACAATATCAGATAGTTGTTTTTTTATTTTAAAAATGTCATTTTTGAGTTGCTTGAGGCTTTTTCTATGGAGATACATGAAGCAAATGCGTTATGGATCATTTATACAGGATTTATGTTTGTCAAGCAGTAGTGAGGTAATGCGATAATGTTCTTAAGAAACCCACGATGGTCAAGAAATTCAGCTTCTGTTATTGGCTTGTTTAATATTATTTAGATAAAAACTCATTAAATAACGCCGTAAGGCTAAGTGGTTAACATGTTCCTGGCTATGAGTTTTAATGCATAGTTTATTAACAGCCTACAAATGTAATGTTATGCACTGCGTTCAGACTTTATTTGTAACTGTCAATAACAAGATTTGTGTGTCACTATCTACTCCGAATCTCAAACATGTAATATTGTCATAAATGATAAAAAGAAAACAAACGTACAAGAAAGAGGCTGAAAAAGAATCAAACCTACGTCAATATTCTCTGTTGCCTTAACCTCGAAATAGGGTATTATTGAAGTGAAATATTGGTTAATATATTAGATCACTTATAATCGATAGAAAATATTGTGTAGTGTGAAAGGTGACATCCTTCAAATATTAAGACTGAATAAACACGCAGACACACATTTACATTATATATATATATATATATATATATATATATATATATATATATATATATATAATGTATCATGTTTAGTACACCATTCTTAGTTTCATTTTGTTTCCATGAGGCAATTTCTGACCGCAAATAACATGAAATATCGGGCAACGACGAATGGATTATTGATACAATGTTAGGTAATATACTAAGAAAAAGCTGAGGTTGTCTCCATATACAGAGATTGATGATAAGTATTTGACTGGTCAAGCATAGTTCTTTGGTGCCAATGGAATGCGCAAGACTTTTCCACACGTTTTTCCAATAGCACGTCAGAGAAGCGAGAAAACTAAAGTCATATTTAGATGACGTGTCATTTGATGAAATTAATCTCAATCCTAGGGCAGAGAAGACTGTTATTGATTCGAAAGAGCTTATGAATGAATGATGTTAACTGAAATAAAAGTGATACATACTGCTGATTAATTCTCTTTGTATGTTACCTTCTTTTCACGTTGAATTGCTAAATATCTACCTGTTTATTCTCCCTGCACACACACACACACACACACACACACACACACACACATATATATATATATATATATATATATATATATATATATATATATATATATATATATATATTCAGTAGGAACGAAATTATGTACACATTGCCAAATGTTCTTTTATGAAAATTCCTAAGCAGTCAGTAAGGTGGCAGCAATCAGATTGGCATTGGCATTTACATATCTAAACTGATTGTCATTACTATGGAAAAGAAATGGAATTTAAGCAGGTTTTAATGAAGCATCTTCCTTGGTGGTAGACGGAGATAAAGAAAACAATTCAGGTAACGGTAATTCTGTAGTTAACAATAAATTCTTAATGGTCAGACAATTTCAATAGAAGAGCTTAAATGAAAGAAGCCGAATAACAGCCGAATAACAGAAAATTAGCATATGTGAACACAGAATTCCTGGAACCTTCAAGTACCGGAAGACCACACAGAATGTTGTCCTTTTCAGATAAAGAACAAACGATTGAAAGATCACAAAAATTATGTCATGGAAGATTGGTAAAACCTTGCCATAACTGATTAATTTCGCTATCTGATGCAGCATTCGGACAGTATCGCCAGTATCGCTGTGTTTTAAGTGGTGCTAGTGTAATGTTTCGTTGAATACTTTCTTGACATATTTTGGGAAACTTAGTTGCAAATAATGTATAGTTTAAATTCCGCTGCCGAGCATGGAAATTTACCAAAGTTCCTGAAAGTGTAATGTCCACTTCCGTCAGGGATAATGTAATGCACTAAAATTCTTATATGGTTTAATTTTGTATCATGGAATAAAAAATGAGCTTTCTCTCTTTATTTGACCTCAACACACACTAGATCCCAATCAACTTGAGCCTCATAGTATGGCTGAAATGGAGATGCAAGTTCTGGTTATATAACCAATTCATCTAGAAGTACTGCAGAATGCTATAATAATATCATGAACACAAATTCCCATCTAAGGCTCTAAGATCATCTTGAATACACACCATAAAAGCTGAGTTGATTCTAAATGCAAAAGCAGCTGCAAACATTTCAGCAACGTGTAGACATAATAAACTGACAGCTAGGCACAGACTTATATTTATACATGCACACACATATAATCTCTCTCCTCTCTCTCTTTCTCATTTTCTCTCTCTGTCTGTATGTCTGTCTGTCTCTCTCTCCCTCTTTCTCTCTCTCTCTATATATATATATATACTACAAGTAAAAATATTTCGCCACCCACAAAAATTCTTATTTCTCATCTTAAAAGTGTTATATTTAAGGAAACAAGTGAAGCACCACAATAGAATTATTACGCTAAATACAAGTCTTCCTCGGTAACTTTGATCTTAGTACAACCAGATATCATTTGAAAAAGTGATTTGAAGGTGTTTTTCTTTTTAGTACTGAACAGATTAAAACTTTTCACAAGAATTACATTTTACCATCACTTGAACTCCCTGTAGACTATATTATTTTGAATTACTGCTCGCTAGATACTGTTTTACCTATGATGCCAATGTCACTTGCTCAGTAGTGAAATCTGTTATTCTCATTTCTGGATCAAACTTTTTCCCCAAAACACTTGAGATTATACTGGAACAAAGACAAGAGATCAAGAAGGAGATTCAAGCTGAGAAATTTGAAAAATTCACAGAACTACGGAGTTTTATACTGTTAGGAGACATCAGGAAACGGGAGAAAACGAAACGGAAGTTCGGGCTAGTAGACCAAAAGGAACAAGAACAGAGGACAACTTCAGCAGAGTTACCAGCTTGCGACACGGAATGCTGAATGTACAACTGATTCAATATCGTGATAAAAATGTGTAAACAGCCAATGTGAAGCTGGTCTATTTGTCAGAATTGAAGCGAAAGAAACAATTTTTGAGGAAGCAAAATAACGTCAAAAGGTTCCATTAGGGCCAAAGCGAATAAATACTGGACAATAGAGCAGTGGAATAAAGTACTTTGGAGTGAAGAATGAAAATTCGAAATCTTTGGGTCAAATAGGAGGGTCTATGTGCGGCGAAGAGATGATGAAAGAATTGCAACTCACTGTATTACATCAACTGTAAAGCCTGGAGGAGGATCTATTTTGGTGTTGGGGGCTTTTACCAATTGCAAAATCGGGGATTTGCAACAGGTGAAGGCATACTAAACGAGACCGGTTATCTCTGCATGTTGCAGCATCACGGGATCCCATTTGGAACGCTACTTGTGGGTCAAGGATGTGTACTCATGCAAGATATTGACCCAAAGCATACAAGCAAACTCTGTCCAAGGTACATTAAAAGCAAAGAGGGACAGCCCGTCCTTCAACGGATATCTTGTCCGGCGCAATCAGCGGACTTAAATCCCATTGAACTGGTGAGGGATGACCTTGACCGGAATGCGAGCGCTAAACAATTTATTTATTTAAATTTTATTGACTTCGTATTTTAAATAGCCGAGAAAAATAACAGCACACGTGGCCTGACGATTACATATAGCATGAAACAGACTGTCACCTCTAAGTGTTGACTTCTATGTTCACTTATATATATATACATATATATATATATATATATATATATATATATATATATATATATATATATATATTTATATATATATATATATATATATATATGGGTGTGTGTGTGAGTGTGACTTTTAAATGACTCTAAATGTGCATTAAAATATAAAATATATAAAAAATATAAAATTCTACTGTATTTCATGTTAGTTATGAAGGCTTATATTTACTGCTGGAATGCATTACATTAAACTAGGTAGTGTTGGTTGCTTTCGAGATGTTTGGTAGTGCAACAAAGTGAAACACAATGCGTCAATATTAAAACATAATGAAAGGATCGACAGATGTGTAATAATGTCAGGTAATTATGTAGATGCGTAATTTCTTTTTTTGAAGGTAATTAAATTTAAAACAGTAAGGTGGCAGCTATATTAGTGATGCACACAGTTTATCATTCATATATTCATCAGTTACTAGCAATAAGTCCATGTCCGCAATTAATTGCTGTGTATGTTGATGTTAAATTGTTTTCCTGTTGCGTTCTTAACGTCTGTAAGTGATCAAACTGAACAACATTTTTACATTCTCCTTTTTTCAAGAAACATGTGCAAGATGACACCACAGCAAGTCATATTTGAATATATTTGAGTTATATTTCTGTTGTCCTGTGCTTTGCAGCGATCACAGTATTATTATCAAAAATGATGTTTAAAAATGTATTATCACCTCTCCCTCAGCTAACATTTTCTTTAATCACAACCTTGAGTATAAAATATATGCACAATTTTCAAGAACATTTTTTGAAAAGTAAATTTTAAAACACGTCTTTAAATTTTGAAATCGCTAGAAGCGTTTGAAGACAACTAATAGATCATTAAACTATCGGATGTATTACCAGGAACATTTTCACTAAATGTATATAACCAGTTTAAAATTCTAACTCTTTACTGCGTGCCAAATTATTATCGAGATAACTTTTTTCTAACATTTCAAAAACTGTCTAATCAATTCACACAAAATTTTCACAAAATGTTGGCAACATTGATTTGCGCAATCTCTGAAATTTTCGTACTGATCTGCGCAATGTAAACAAACTGGCGCCATATTTGATATCAGCACTGTGATTTGATCGTGCCAAATTATTAATAAAGTGTAAGAATTTAGTGAAAAGATGGGCCAGAAAAGCAGTTTAAGTGGTGCTGAAAAGAAAACTATCACCTCAAAACTATCAAAAGGTAAATCTACTCTAGAAATTTCTAAAATGATAGCGAGGTGTCATCGAACAGTGAAAAAGTTCACCGCTGACCCTACACAAGTACGCAAAAGGGCAGATAAAGGCAGCCGAGGGTTATTTCACGTCGTCTCATGTCACTACTTAAACGAGAGGTCACGAAGAACCCTGGACTTACCAGTCAAGAGTTTTTCAGTCGCATTGAGGATCCTACTGTGTCTACAAGTACTCGGTGTCGGTATCTGAGGGAAATAGCAACAGCAGTCAAACCTGTATCTAAGCCTCCGTTGACGAGAAATCACATTCAAATTCGATTGAAATGGGCCGAGGACAATATGAAGATTGACTTCTCTAAAGTTTTGTTCACAGACGAAACTCGAGCAACACTTGATGGGCCAGATAGATGGTGCAAAGGCTGGGCAATGAACAGACAGAATCGCCATCAGCGTTTGAGACACCAACAAGGTGGTGGAGGCATAATGATCTGGGATGGTATTATTGGAAAAACATTAGTGGGCCCATGGAGAGTACCAGATGGCGTCAAAATGACTGCTGATACATACATAGCGTTTATGAAGGAGCATCTCGGACCGTGGATGAAAAGGCAAAGAGTTGCCTTCAGAAGGGCAATTGTTTTTATGCAAGATAATGCTCCCTCACAGGCTGCTCACAAGACTACTTAATATTTGAAACAGTTAGGCTTCGATGGACCTTGAAAAATGAAGTGACCAGCAAATTGTCTGGATTTGAACCCAGTCGAAAACCTTTGGAGCATAATGAAGTTAAGACTGTACGCCAAAGGACGACAATTCAGGAGCAACGCTGAGTTGTGGGAAGCAATTCTTGACATATCTTGCAGCATTACAGCAGATGACATCCTACAATTAACAAATTCTATGGATCGTAGTCTTCTTCAAGTAATTTCAAAACTGGGAAAATAAATTCCCTATTAAATTGATTATAACTGTGCCTTTGTTTGTATCTGTTATTATTTCTTTGATTATCTTATTTATTAGCTTCTTTTGATCATAAACATTCACTTACAACATTAATAAACGTTTTGTTTGCTCAATTCTGGGAATTTTACTAATCCTTTCTAATAATTTGGCACTCTCAAATCACCTTGCTGATAACAAATATGGCGCCAGTTTGTTTACATTGCGCAGATCAGCACGAAATATTCAGTGATTGCGCAGGTCAGTATTGCCAACGTTGTGTGAAAATTTTGTGTGAATTGATCGGACGTTTTTTTAAATATTAAAAAAAAGTTATCTCGATAATAATTTGGCACGCAATGTACTGTGTTCATATCTTATACAATGATTGAATTATATTGAATAATAAAAAAAATGACCTTGTTATGATTCCAGTGACTATTTTATGCTGGTTTAATATGTTAATTATAAAAAATAGAAGAAAAAAAAAACGATTCAACAAGGAAGAGAAAATAACGTATCATAAAATCAATGTTAATTTGAACTAAATAACATATACTTTATGCCATTTTAATTGATTGTTTTAAAAGAAACCATTATTCGAAGTAATTATTATTTAGCATTTGAGTGTGATGTTCAGATCGCTTCGAGGAAGTATGATAGATTTATTTTTTTAGTTTACTTTTAATTTTCAAAATTCACTGAAAGTCACTATCATTTTCATGCGCTGACACTTTTCACGCATAACTTGCATATTTGAACTTTCATTTTGTAAATGGATCAATTAGTACATTATCCTTTATCATCTCTCTTTTCCTTGTGTTTTCTTCTGCATAAATCCTCTTCATTAACTTCCCACATATTAAATTGTTTATTTTTATATTATTTGTACTCTTTGTTTTTACATTATACCAACACTTTAATTGATAATTTTATCAGGATTGTCATATAAATGTGTGTGTGCGCGTATCTATTATATATATATATATATATATATATATATATATATATATATATATATATATATATAATTTCCGATATATAAAAATTAACGATACCTTAGGTTTATCATTTAACATGTGTTGCACGGATGTCAGAATTCGTTGAAAAAAAAAGGCACCACTACCCTACCTAGACTTAACCTTTTTTCGAGCGTAAGGCATAACTGATACAATAATAGTTAATAAAAAAGAACACGCTACCGCCTCTGACTAAATGAATGAATTTCTCTGTATCCTTGGAAACAAAAATTATGAAAATTTTTAGTTTCTGTTTTTGAAACATGGTAATTCTTGTGTAGCAATTAAACCATAGTTTTAAAAATAAAAATTAAAATATCAATAAGAACTCCGGATCTTACTGTTCTTTCTTTTTTTGCATTAATATATATATATATATATATATATATATATATATATATATATATATATATATAACCATTTTATCTTGTTTGTAGTTGCATCCAATAGCATACTAATTTAATGGTTTCTTTTTTGTTGTCTTTATAAAAAAATGATTCCCTTTTGATTTTTTTCTAAATTTCTTTAAAGCTAATCTTCCTCATCAAAAACATGCTTTTAGAAATTAACACGTATTTGATAAGTATAATGGCATTCTCGACGGTTAGTGTCTACTGGAACGTCAAGAAAAGGTATTATGGAGATGAAAGCTGAGATAGGGAGCAGGGAGGGAAGGAGTAAGCTTGAGAATGAGAAACATAGATGGAAAGATTAAAAACCGTACAGAAATAACAACATTTGATAATTTGTTAATCTAATGAATTAACTTGAGCAAAATTTATGAATCGAACTCAAATAAAAACAATAACCTAAGAGAAAATGCCCTTACATAGTATGAATGTGTGTTTCCTATTATTTTACTCCCTTTCTTTTCTTAAGCTTATTAGTTTGTGCGTGGAAAATCCGGGTTTTATTTGGAAAATTATTAACCTACTCTAGTTGTAAGTTACTGGTTTGCCTGAAATTAAATAAAAATAACGCAATGGATTCTGGAATATTTAGTGAATTTTTAAGATATTTTTAGGGATGTATAATAGTAATCCCCAGATGCTTGCTAAAATAAATCCCCGAGGAAAATCAGTACATCAGCACTTTTCTGTATATTAGTTGAAATGACAGAGGCTATAATTTACAATTTATATTTGACGTTTTACTGTACTGATATATAATACAAAGTTGTTCTATTACATTTTCTAGAAAGTATTATAAACTCTAATGATGTCATGCTGACACTTAAAAGTTTCAGGATGACATCATTAAAGTTTAATTAATAATATTGATGATATTTTCATATATGTTATAAACCATAATTATATAAAATAATATTTCTCATTGTAATTCCAGATCAATGGATAAAGCTAAATAATCGTTATTAATTGATGAGAAAACTACAATATGGTTGAACAAAATCAATGACTTAGTCAATCTGATGGAAAGTAATAATTATAATTACTTTTGGAAAAACGTTGCTTGTCTTGCCCAAAGCAAGCACCAATAATCATCAAAACAACAAGCTACATTTTTCTTTATTGACCTCAGCAAGGCTAGTGATTGAGGCAAAATTGCCGAAAGACTGATTTAAATCGGGTTAAAATGATCAATTTATTTACTATCAAAATGATTAGGCCCCGGGGGTCCCTTCAATTCTTATAATACAACAATGACGTCACCCTTACCACACACCTATGAAACCTCGTATCCTGCGTAGAGGTTAAGTAGCTGCATGTTTGTGTATGTTGAAGGCTGTGTCGCTGTAGATGTAACAGAGGAGGACAGGGATGGTAAAACTTGCCACAAGGCATTACTCAATTAGAGACACTTGTTCTTTTCCTAGGAGTCAGGCCCAAAAACCAGTAATGTCTTTAAAGCTAGCCAAAAGGTGAAGTCTATATGCGTACTTTTAAATTATATTTATATATATATATATATATATATATATATATATATATATATATATATATATATATATATATATATACACACACACACACATATATGTGTGTGTTTGGCTATGTCTGTTCCACTATAGGTGAGCGTGCGTGTGTATGTATACACCTATGTCTGTGTATATACATATATGTATGCATGTCTATATACCCATGCATGCATGCGTGTGCGAATGTTTCTTTGCACATCTGCTTGTGTATATCGCTGAACCTAAGTCTAAATATATATATAAAATGTACGCAAATATAGAAGAAAATGCACTCTAAGTTTATATCTGAATTGTATATACGAGGAACCTCTCCCGCTATATATATATATATATATATATATATATATATATATATATATATATATATATATATATATTTATATATTGTTGTGCTGAAAATTTCGACTCCTGAATCATTTGCCAAAATCTGCCCAATTGACAAAACATTTGATTTCATTAAAGGTCTTCTCAGTAAGACAGAGATAAACGAAAAGGAATGGGGTCCTTTCAATTTAATCATTTATATTAAGCTTTGTATTTAGAAATGCACTTTCAATCCATTTTTGGACCGCGCTTTTGTTTGGATTCTATTCTAAAAGAAGATAAAAATAAGCAAACAATTTCGATGGAATCTCGAAATACACAAGCCAAATGCAGAAAATTAACTATTCTTTATATTTAAAAGAATTTCCAAAACTAAGTGAATCGCCTGATAAATCCGCAATGTTAAGACAATATATAAAGAAATAGAATTTCGGGAGTGATAATTTGGTGGAAAATTTCACAGAGTGGGAGCCACTTGCCTGACATTTTATAGACTGAAATTGGAAATGACGCACTTTTCGAGAATTTGTCTGTATTAATTTCATATTTAGACATTTGCTTATTGTTGAAACTTGACTAATGCATGGAATAATAATGCAACACAAAATGTACATAGAACAAAATGTATTGAAACAAGATAGTGTACACAATATTTACCTATAATCTTTTGTATATTCCTGGGAAGACCGTTCCGGGAATGTGTGTTGACTGAGTCGCAGTCGGGCAGAGTCTCTGGTTGAATCTCTTGATTCCTCTCACTCTCTTCCCGGTACCAACCATATTTATATGGTCGGTGCTCCACTATGCAAATTAGGTGGATCCTACCACAACACTTATGGTTCATGTCTATTTCCTCAATATTTGCTACTGATGATGTTTCAGAAAGTATTGGAGGCTTTTTTTAATATCTAGTGCTATGAAGCCTTTTGTTTGTCAACTAATTATTAATATATAAAACTACTACTACTTTATTTTACATAATAACGATAAAGCTCACATCAGCAACTACAGAGATACCTATTTTCACATTTTCCTATTCTTTGGGAACAATGCAAGGCAGAAATTAAATAATATATGTTTTTACTTTTTAAAATTGATTATTTTAATCTGCATAGCAAAGTCTAGAGCTAAATGATTAGTTAAATTTTCAAGTTATTTCAGGTGGATAATTGTTGAACAGCCAGGAGGACACTGTCAGCGCAGAATTACAGAAATCCATCATATCAAACTTGCTACAATGAATATGTTCCTCACTCAAATTTGAAATAAAAGAAAAAAATATGTTTGTCAGCAGTGAGGTCTCCCTGCTGACAAACATCTGGTCCGTGAGATAAATGTTCCCAAGCTGTTCAGCAATCCGTAAAAATAACTCAAGACAGAAGGCTTCTAGCATAGTAGCGGCTATGTGTCACAGAAAAGTTGTAATGTATCTCCACAGCATTGGCTATTAGCGGAAGGCTGCGAAATGTAAATTTTTATTTCTTCGTCCAACATTAAGACAAGAAAGGAACTTACACAAGACTTGTTCGATATTTGGAAAAGAATACTTTTTTGGATGCCCCAACCTTTGTTCAATTCTCTGCCAGTCAACTTATCTGGCTTTGCAGAAACCCTAATTAGTAATTTTCCAAGTATCGCCTCCTGTAAAGAGACAAACACGGTGTTTTCAGATTGACTGAGGGGCAGTATTGGGCACTAGTACCAGGCAACATTGATGCAGCAAAATATATTTAGATCGTTCCTCCCATCTCTTCCTGACATCAGACTAAAAATGGTATCATATCTTTCATGTAAGACAACATTCCATGCAAAACTGCGAAAGTGATTCAGGCGTGGCTGAAGGTAAATGAGGTTCGAGTTACAACATGAGCAAGGGAGTCATCGGCAATAAACCTTATACGTGTCTGGACATCATTAGACAGATGGTTGTATAAGAAACGAAAGAAACCTGTCTCTGAGATAATTTTTTTTCAATTTAATGTAACTTGGGCTGAAATTACCCACCTACAGATTTCAGAGCTTAGATTGTCAAGGCGTCTAAAGGGACTATCTACTAAATACTAAATGAGTACATTCATTAAATAATCAAATACACATCAAACTCTAGTTTTCTTTCCAAACCTGGTGGCTGTATGTTTACTTTTTACATATCTCTGTATATATAAGAATAATTGACGTGTTCTGGAATGAAATATCAAGTTAGAAAATGTCTACTTCTGAATCAGTAAATATATGTCTTAAAATCAGCAAATATATGTTTAAAACATTTTAAAATACAATTTTGATTTATTTTACACCTAAATTCTCAGATGGTTTATTAAGGATACTTTAAACTCAATGGTAATTTTTTCCACTGAGTATTAAATCTTACATATTAGAATTCAAATTAATTTATTAATTATCATTATGGAGATGTTAGTGTTAGAATGTTTATAATCTATGGAAATATAAGTTGATAGAGTGTACTCAACTTTTATGTCGACACATAATTCCTATGTTTCGTATATTAAATATATAGAGTGTGTGAAATCTTGGTAGAATTTATAATGTCGTTATAAATTGAAGAGAAATCCCTACTTCATTTATATCTGTTTGCTTGAATCAACATTTCTTCAGATAAAATTATTGAAGCATTTCAAAAAAATTATCTGAAAAACAAATTTACTTTTGTAAAATTTAACATTATAATCAGTGTGTTCCTAGATTCCCTGCACAGATGAACACCTCTCCAGTCCACATATTTTAGTTGCTTGTCTGAGTCTCTGTGAAAGATCTTTCAGTTAAATCAAAGACGACAACAACCTATTTTCCTCTACCTGCTTCTTCAGATTTCAAAAAAAGTTAGAAAGTTATAGGAATGCAGTGGAAAGATATAGTTCGTATAACATGTATACAACATTGCAAAATTCATTTCTTGAGGATGGATATTGGTATTGCAACAACACTATTTCTTATCATTTTATGACTCTTTGATTGACTTGGTTTAATGAAAGAAAGATCATACTGAATGATCATTATTTTCGATTAAATTTGGGGGTTGAGTTAATGACAGATGTTTTTCTTTTGTAACAATAAAAACATATGTGTTATTCTCATTAGAATATCACTTAAATGGAACTGGTAATAAGTTTTATTTGAATCTAAAAACAAAGCCTAGATATGCAGTAAATCGTTCAAATATCAATCATTTCTATAAGAGATGAAAATGTCTTTTGACTGAAATGAATTAATATACGTGTATACACATCTAACCGTAATATTAGAAAAAATTGTTTTTTCTTGGGAGACAATCTAAATATACGTAAATATCTATCTTTCATAATATTGTTATTATTTAGAATTAAACGATAGCATGGCACTAGATACTAAAAGCGTGAGTAACTATATACAGATAATAGTTATATAAGAAAGTATCTTATATTCAAATATCAAATATTTCAAATATCAAATGTGTTAAATCACCCGGAAAACAAATTAAATGCTAAAATGATAGAAATAGTATATGATTTCGAGAAACATGCAATTTTCTATTTATCTAAACACACACACACACACACACACACACACACATATATATATATATATATATATATATATATATATATATATATATATATATATATATAAATGCAAATCAATAACAAATGATTGCATTGAGTATGAAACTCCGAGATTCAATGTCAGCGTAGTGTATTTATTAGTATATATATATATATATATATATATATATATATATATATATATATATATATATATATATGTATGTATGTATGCATGTGTTTGTGTGTGTACGTGTATGTACGTGTGTATCTCTAAACAGTGAATCTTACAACAATGTTCTAATGAAAATCTCAGCTTAAGATTGGTGTTTGTTCATTTATTATTTGCATGAGTTAAAATGACAATAATATTCCTAAGAAAACACGCCTTCAGTATTCGGTCTTGAAATTTATAATATAAAAGTGCATCGTATTAAACAGCCATCTTAATTATCATATAATACACTGAGGCAATATCGTCTAAATGCACAATTATACTAACTCATATAACAGATAGATAGATAGATAGATACTTATTTAATATCTGTTAATAAAAACATAATTCAAACCGGCCTCAAGAGACATTTTCAGAGAAAGAAAATGCATTGGAGTATTAAGAAGCTGAAATCAGATTCTGATGAGTGGTAGACTAAGTTAAAACACCCATAGATGAACAGTGGATTCACCAAATATTGTCAATATATATATATATATATATATATATATATATATATATATATATATATATGCAAATATACACACGTCTCGTAAATAAGGAGATAAGAAGAGAGCGAAATAAGGATTAAGAAATCCGAATTAATGACGCTAGATAACTGAAGGAAGAGATAACAGATTACATAACAGATCACAGAACTTTGACAAGGTCAGGAATTGAATGTAAGGACAGAAACACACTCACGGATATTTTACATCTGCCAGCACTCTCCGCGGATGCTTCCTATGAGAAAGCACTATGTTTCTACAGTTGCCCTGACAAGTTGTGTAATGGCTGACCCCCAAACCGAAATTTATTTCCTTCTAATACAAACTAGCTTGCGGCAATAAGAGTTCCCAACCACAAAGCCTCTGAATGACGAATCTGTACTACAAGTGGCTGCCATTGATCTCAATAACATAACCTGGGGCTTTTGAGTTATTTCACAACAAAGGGAGGTAATTAAGCTCAATGGAACGTAGCCTATGCAACTAAGATGCGACTATCGGAAATTTAAGTATGGCACACTTTTCTATTATTGAACAATGAATATTCGTACATACGCATACACACTAATATATATATATATATATATATATATATATATATATTTGTATATACGTAAGTATGGAAAAATAGGTTTATGATGAAAAACGCATTTATTTAACGCTGCCAATACTTATTTTTGGTAAAATTTCCTCATTAGCAATGCTTTTAAATTACTGGTGAATATTAATTATATATATCGAAAATTATGAAATTAAACTGTCAGCTATATATCAAACGAATATATTGATTAACTTACATCAGTATCATAATCCATGATATTTTATATATATTTGCAGGAAAAATATATTTATAATTATACTCCTCTCTCTCCCTATATATATATATATATATATATATATATATATATATATATATATATATATATATATATATATATATATATACATACACACAAACATATATATATTAACTTATATTATATTTTTACATTAAAATACTTTATATCAGAGATAGAGCGTATGCAAATATAAAAGTGGACACTGCGGTCAACACCCGGCGGCGACAGTCTATTTAATGCTTATGCGCAATTGTCAATTTGTTTGAGGTTAATATGTGATCGATGGCTTGACGATTTAGTATAATCATGAAATCGACTGTCGCCGCTTGGTACTGATTATGGTATATATATATATATATATATATATATATATATATATATATATATATATATATGTGTGTGTGTGTGTGTGTGTGTGTTGTGTGTGTGTGTGTGTGTGAGAGAGAGAAAGAGAAAGAGAGAAAATGATATGTTTATTGTGTACACATGTTTGGGTCATCATTCCTGATAATTAAACAGTGAAATTAATGACAGTCTTCCTAAAGATCGAGAAATTCTATTAAAGATTATTAGCTTCTCGAAGGTGAAATAATTTTTCCTTCAAGGAAACTGATTTCATCCAGCGTTCTTAATCTAATTCGACTATGAGAGGCAATCATGACGAAGCAAGATTTACTTAGAGCCTTACTCTACGAGCACACACACACACAAAACACAGACTATAGATAGAGCATGTTTTCAACTGAAAGAACAATATTTATTCCCTTTATCTGAAATACGATGAAATATTTCATCCATCATATGTGCCTCGTCATAGATGATCCTATCGTCAGTGCGGAAACGCATTATCTAATAGCTAACCGTGATCGAATCTAATGGTTATATATTCGATGAATACCAATGGGCACCATTTAGAATTGTTAAACAAATTTATTTTTAATCAAAGCGATAACGCCAACAAAACGTAGCTGGGTGGTTACAGTCTTTGAAAGACGATGTGAAGAATTTAGTGGACGAATAGTATGATTCTTTGACCAATACTCAATAATTAAGAGACACTGAATAACCCTGCAGAAAGGGCTGAATATATAGCGGAAGCTAAGTAATTATAGTTCGCAGTTTTCTGAAGTTCGATTCTCTGTAAAGCTCCAGTAAGTACCTGGCTGTTCCTGATTTCCTTGACATTTGCAAAAGACAGATCTAACTGAAAATGGATAACTGCTGGCCTGTGTGGGGAGGATCTGCTCAGTCTTCAATTTCCTGTCTCGACAGAGTCGAAAAGCTTTTCTGCGTCATTGTAGGTGGGACATAATTTTCCACCCTACAACTCTTATCTCAGATGAAATGTTTCAAGCCTTTCGCTCATCTATAGCTATTTCTATGGAAATTATTAGGACGAATTCCATTTCTTAGTTCTACTAATTCTAACCTTCACGAGTGAGACTAGCCATGCGACGCATATTGAAGCAAAACACCCTCATTCCCATTGTATTCTATGGGTGATACGTACGTTCATATTTAATTCTACGGTTAACTTTTATCTTCTCGATTTATCCCCATAAACTGTACCTCGTATTCTGTAACACTCGACCTCGAATCGATCTTGCGCCTTTTATAGTGTGAACGTTATTGTAAAGAATAGGTGTAGGCAATGTCCATATATAGGTAAAATAAATGTTTAGATTATGAAGCATTCTTATGTTTTTGTTTGAAACGAAACATTTAAATGAATCATTACGCCGTCTTGACATTGTATTAAATCTTGTTGTGCCTCATATTATCCTCACATACTCTGGGGAAATAAATGAAAAACAAATTTTGAAGCCAATGTATCTTTTCCCTAGAGATATCTCAGACTAAACTTACTACTAATTAGCGCAATATATATATATATATATATATATATATATATATATATATATATATATATATATATATATATTATTGCCGGAGGATTTCAATTGTAAACGCGAATAACAATGTAGGACGTAAATTATCTGGAAATCCAATTAACAAAACGCTAGCGATTAACAATGACTTACAGATCGCAGATGCGATTACTGAATAAAATGTTTCTGATATAATAAAAATGAATGAATATGGACAAAAAGCCTGATCGATAACAGGGATCAAACTTCTACTGAGAATAATTATATTTAATAAACATATATTGGCACATTTTAGTGAATATTTGTTGAGTCTTCTATGCAAAATTCAAAAAAAGTATTTGAAGAAAATGAAATGTATATTCATATTCCATCTATATGCATACCTATGTATGATCACATGTCTGTTTTTATATTACACTTCAAGGCTTATTCTGCATATAACTACCAATCTATATACGAGTATTTCTATTCAGTTTTTTTTCTCCGTTTTTAAAATTTGACTAAATCTTGGTAAGATATATAATATGCCCTAATCTGGTATTAATGAATCAAGTTCAATGAATAAGTGACGCTCCTAAAATATAACAAGTAGCCTTTTTTGTCGATTACATATTGCATAATTTCAGATAAATAGTTAACTCTCACAATAATAAATAAATGCTTACTCATATGATACTGGATGATGTCACACAGATACATAGAATATTTTGAAATACCCGCCGAATGAGTTTGGTCTGATATAGTTATTGACACAAAATAAAGCATATTAGTCAAACAGAAACTGTAAGTAGAAATAATAGAGACAAAATCCATATTTCTCTGATGAAACATCATTTTATGCTAAGATAAATTATAGTGTCTCATTGTACCAGCATTGATTAACTCCTCGTGAGGATACAAAAGGCGATTATCTCCCCTTAGTTGAGATAAGTCACATGCGTTACATGACAGTCGATTCGTTTCGTCATTGCATTTAAAACTGCAGTTAATTTTCAGATTGTTTACAGGAATCAACTAAACTATAAGTTTGCTTTCTTTAGTTTGGGCTCCCATGACCGATCGGAGGCTAAATCTGTTTCCCCATCAGCTTACTAGTTCTTTTCCCTTTGGGAATATATCTTTCCCAAATATAAAATGAAACTGAATTTGGGAAAAACCAAGACTCGCTGTTTCCCGTTCGTGGAGTATGTCCTTGCTTGGGAAAGAAATGAAGCCGGCTCAAAAATGGCTTTTCCATGTACAGTAGTATCCCCATATTATATATAAGACCCTTCCTTTTTGTTTCTCCTTACACACTGCTTTGTTGTGTAGATGTATATGATACACTGTTTTACGTATAATGGGGGAAACGTAAATGGAGTGGGATGGATATTTCTACGAAGTGTTCCCGTTACACTCTTACTGAATATATCCAGATATAGCTTAGGATATTCAGGAATTATTTCCAGGATCTGACTGATACATAACTGATTTATAGATTTGGGTATAAAATAAACTCTTTGGAACTATGCATATTTCTAGCTTAAGGAGTTAACATTATTTATATTATTTACGTGTGTTCTACTTTCCTCATTTTTGTTACCACGTTATTTCGTCTATTTCTTACCAATGGGCAACCGAAACTCAAAATAAAATTGTGGGCTGTGGAATATACATAATACATCTATGTGTTTGTTTGACAGTGCTTGATCCAGAGTATAACGAAATCACATTTGTGGATACAATAGTGAGCGTACATTCTTCCCTATGTAAGACATTATTAGCCTTGCTAATATTATATTCAGTGCTATATACTGGCCTCACTTACAACCTCAGGTATAAAAATGTCTAACCTTGTTAATACTTTGACACGAATCCAAAACCATTGCTAGGAATTTCGTTCTAGTGGCAAATACCATAGAGATAAGAATAACCTAATTTCATCAAAATATCACAAAATAAAATATCCACATATTTATTTGTTTTCATTTGTTCTATATTTTTAGAGCTAACAGACTGGCTGTGACAGTAGGGAAATGATCGAATTCTTAGGGTTATGCGCTTGAACGAAGCGACTGAAACTGTTTTGTTGCTTGTTTTTCTCCTTAATAAGTGTAAGTAAATATTTCGTAAGTGATATATTGATTACTAGTGCAAAACATAATTTCTATGAAGCCGTTTACATCTATTATAAAGGATATGAATTCATCCACAGAACAACACCTGTTTAATCTAACAAATTATAATTGTAAGAATCGGATTAATAATGACAGAGCTGCACGATCAAGGGAATATGCATATTATCAATTGATAAATAAATTAATAAAAATAACGACTAGTAACAACACAGAGAAAAAAAAAGAGAAATTGAAAAAAAAACGTTGACACTAATACAATAAGATAGTAACTACGAACAGTTAATTGGACATTCAAGAAATATGTACATTAAGTGATTAGGTTAGGAATCTAAAAATTAAGTAAATTAACCATTATATATATATATATATATATATATATATATATATATATATATATATATATATATATATATATATATATATATATATATATATAATAAATTAACTGATTTAAAATATGTTATTTTTCGTTACACAGTTCTAACAATGTTTCCAAAATTGTCTGGGATAGCGATTGTAGACTAGATGCCAGATCAGGACCTATAATCTTGCATATTCGTCTCGGGATTTTGTCAAGTACCTCCAGAATTACATCGGGAGCACCAGACCATGTATGACAGTATTATTCCATGCAATGAGGGATGGTTGGTTTATAGTTTTGAATGATGGACTCAGAGGAGAAAAAAACTTTCTGCCACGACACAGAAAGCAAGTTTTTGTGTGGTAGACAATGCTATTGATTCAATGTATTTATTCCACCTGGTGTCAGTGGACAGCGTGAAACCAAGAAGTCGTAACGAGGCGCACTCAGGGAGTTGGGAATCAGTCATTCTGATGGGAGGCAGGAAGGGAACTCTGTGGTGGGTAAAGAAGAGCACCTTCATTTTCTAGGCATTAAAGTTTAACAGCCATTTCCTGCCCCATTCAACCCAAGATTGGAGCTCCTTTTTGAGATCAGCAGTCAGGTAATTTTTACCAAGCAAACTTAATTTACTATTGAGGCAGGAGTAAATAGTGTCCCCCGCGTAAATGACAACCTGGGAACTGATGACTTCGGGAAGGTCATTGATGAAGATCAGGAACAGTGTAGTGCCCAAGATAGAGCCTTGGGGGACACTAGCGTTCGTGATAACTGAACCGGAGGAAAAACCGTTTAGGATGCACTTCATTTCTCGGTAAGCTATACACACACACACACGCACACACACACACGCACACACACACACACACACACACACACACATATATATATATATATATATATATATATATATATGCAGCATATCTTCATTCAAACATATTTCGTTGAGTCATAGACATATTATGTCTATTTGTTTTTAGAACATTCTATTCCTTTTCTCTAAATAGTTTCTGACGTTAATTTGAAATGCATCAAGGAAGGTGCCGTAGGTTTTCCTTAAGCAATTTCTTTGGATCATTTCTGAGTTCATGCTCAGAGGTGAAGTGCAATGACAAAGTTATTGTAACTGAGATCGTTGTGATTTTTAAGGCACACGTAAATACCCTCTGTTATAATTATTTTAAAGTTTTAAATTTATCCGTGTTAGCTCTAGCATTTTTGAAAAAAGAAAACGTCCCAATATAAGCGAGCTAACCAGGGAGGGAAGAAGTACCAAAATGACATTTAATATTGGTCAAATATCATTCTTGCTTTTATCTGACTTGTCGTCTTTAGTTTCACTCTAGTTGAAAATGATATCAACCGAGGAGCATAGATTGCATCATAGAAATATACTATATAGCTTGTAAACTTGTGCGTCGACTATATGAAATAAATAAAAAAACACGGGCCCTATAAATTAAACTAATAATTAAATTAATCTGACTCTCTTTCTCCACTTTTATCCTTTCTTCTTACTTTCGTTCACTTTCTCACTGAAACCAAGTAGTTCATTTTCCATTATTTCCATGCGAGCAAAACGAAATAGTCCTTTACTTATGAGGTATTGGCAAGTTTTCACCCGTCTGGCGAAATAACGAAAAGCCAGACAAGCGAAATTATAATAGCATATTAAACGAGGATTTCGTTTACGTAATGATAATTACATTGAGGTTTTAGGGTGTATTAATTCACGAAAAAATATATGGCTGAAATTATTTACGTACTTAGCTGTTACGATAATACGAACAATATTAATATCGAGTAATCATTTTTATTTGTTAAAATGTCAGATTGTATAAATACTATGATGTGGAAACAAGGGTTTCAAATATATTTTCAATCCATTGAAAACATATGACTTCCACAGAATAAAATCATTTTTTTCCATTCCTAAAAGATTGAAGATATTTGTTCAATAAAATAATTTTTAAATACTTGTTTTCAGTTTTAATATGTAGGATGTTTATAAAAGCTTTTCAATTACAATAATGTATTTAAACTTCCGTTGTTCATGATAATATACAATCTTTTAGATGCGGAATTGAATTCTAAGGTGTGTTTCTTCACGAATAAAATTTCAAACGTTTCCTTCCTAAAGTGATATAAAATTCAGTCTATCTCTTTATAGCTAATAGCTTACAGTAAAATCGAGCTGAAAATACCGGTTCTCGCTCGATCAGCGAAGTTAAGCAGTGTCGACCCCAGCTAGTAATTGTCACACGTCATCGTGACCGAGGTGTACCCGTACTAGCTTTGTTCAGTTAAGAATCATGGAAGATTGTGTGCTCTCTTCCAGAAATTTCACTGAATCCATGTCAGGATGGTCTTTCTTCCTGACCATTCACTATAAATACTAATTTGGCGCTGCGTTTGTTAAAGAAAGAAAAATGTGTGTGAGAAGGCATTTGTAACAGTGATTTGCTTGCTACGGTAACAGGTGCGGCACTGGAACAGAACAGCCATTATATACATATTATAACGTGTATGCTTAAAAGAAAGCCTCTCCAATAAGCATTCTTGTATATACTAGTGTTACTTCAAAGATGACTACTGAGGATGACGTCAATCATGATCAGTCAATGCAAAATCGCAATATCTAACAGCTACAGACTAAATTCGCCAAATTTAAGTATTAATCATACATTTAAATGCTAATAAGTAATGTGTTTTCTGTATATTTCACGTCCGTCGACAATTCAGTCACATTTGATTAATTTATATTATATTGCCTGCATTTTCCTAAATCCTACTTGCCCCACATTCATTCGATTGCCTCTTCCGTTTTTCGCCTGATTAATTACAATTTTCTTTGACATATATTCTCTTATTCTTTTGAAGCGAACAAAATTTAGCAGTATGTAATCAGCTTACAGAAGTCTAGACTACTGCACGAAAAAAGAACATTAACGCATCTTTCACTAACTTTCTGTCTACCGGAAACCAAGGGTCGGTGTTGGGAATCAATCTTGGAAAAAAGCATTTTTTTATTGTCTTTACTTCTTTCTTGCAAGGAGATATATACAATCAAATTATACGAGTGCGTATGATCCTATTACACAATGCTGCAGTTTGTAATGTGCCTATATTTATTAAATTAAAAATTTCAGTGACTGAATAAAACATGTGACTGAAAATGTTATCTTTAGTGGATGCTTTTCCATTGCTAAATATATAGATTAGTTACCTCATTTCTACCGATGGATACAGAACTCTTCATTCCCGTTATGAATTCATTGCAATTTATGAACAGTTAACTTACAATAAAGCCTACATTTTTATTTTGCTGTGAACAATTCTCCGACGTTATATCGCATGCGCAGCTATTTTCTATGAAATATATTATTCCGACTATATTATCTCAATTTATATCACTGGAGAAGATGATTTTTCTTTGAATTATTATCATTCCATTTTCGTCAGTCTTGGCTTTAAAGACGGAAGTCGCGAACGCGAAAATAGTAAACAATTATTATAAACTCATGATACATTTTAATATATACCAATGTAATTATACATTGAATGTATGATATACAATCATTTTAGTAAGGATTATATCAGATTTATGTCATTCTACCAATATCAGTTAGTGGAATAAGTTACAATTACTCAATGTCAGAAAACATTTAAAATATCTATACAACATTCTTTGCCAATAAGCTAAGGAAGAGCTAGTAAAAGTACCAATAACTCTTCCTGTGACTTGTTCATCCTTACTTGTCGTAGTTGCTGGTGCCCCTAGGTAGATAATCCTAGAATCCCCATCAATTTAAATAAATGTGTAGGTTTTGTTGCCTTTCTATTCCAATTGAAAGATGTAGATAGGTATTATATTACACCATATATTATACAGACGGACATCTGAATATATGTTGCTTTTTATGTACATTTTCAGCCGGAGTTTTTCCCACAATTCTTAATACGATATCGGATATTGAACTGATTTAAATTTTCAATAATATTTTGACTTCATGTCAAATTTACAGGATATATTTCATATATGTATAAAAATTATTATGAAAAGAAATCTAACGCTTCAAAACAAACTTTTGTTTAATTAAAACATTGTTTTAATTTCACTAATCTTTCGTGAAAATAGATGCTTTATAACAAATATTTTATTCTCTCTTGTATTACTTGAAATGTCAATTCTTCTGATTTATTCAAAAATATTTATATCTGAAAAGCAGATGGACCGATATTTATAACCATTGCATACTACGTATGTTATATGTATACAACTGTATTCACACTGACCTTGCTGGAATGTTTAGAGAGGATGACGTATCGAAGCATATAGATCAAAATTGAGATACAGTGAAGATGAAATGCAATAACTTGATTGGGTTCTCAGAAAAGGTATGAATATATTTAAAACTTGCATTAACACTTGTATGAGTTTTACACCACATTGCACAAACACAAAAAGACTAATGGAGAATGTTCCTTTCATGATTCATTTCATTCATTTGTATGTGTTGCTAAAATACTCTATTTTGATTTTTCAATGCCATCAAAGGATTCTGGTGAAGGTGTGTGTTTAAATCGGTACCAATTTCGTAAAGATCTCTCATTCTTTGAGTATATTTTTATATGTGAAATTAACTTTAATTTTCACAGTTAAAACCATTACTGGCTTAATGCAAGCATATGTTGCACATGGAAACCATAATATTATTCCAAATCAGATTTACGTAATATGGACGATTTATGGTGTTTTCCTTCATTCGCAAGTAGCTGATTAGAGATATCTCATCGATTTTCCAATTTATCCTACTCTCCTCTAGGATTTTGAATGTTGCATGTATAGCACACTTTATCTATTTATGTGCATTGTTGAAAAAAGATATATTAATAGGTTTAGGTATTTCGCTATATACATTTTAATGGTTTGGGGTTTGAATATTGATGTTCTTGCGTGAACGGCTTTAAGGATATAAAGAGAGTAATAAACGATAAGTAAAGCATCACGTTCTTTAATTATCTTCTAATTCAATTCATTTTAGACATTCCTAAATTTACACGTTGATTCTAATAGCTAATTTAAGAATGTGCGAGTAATTCTATCTTTCACATTGATTTAAGCATTACCAATTCTGGTGCCATTGTTATCTTGTAATTTTTATATTTATTACTGCTATTGATTTTTAGAAGTAATTTTCTGATATGAACCAAATATAAAAACCAGATATAAAATATATTTCACAAGTTCGCTTATTATACTTTTGAATAATTTCTTTAAATAGATGTCAATAATAGTGACCAGAAGTGTACAACTATTTACTGCGAATGATGACAACTTTTAAAGAGTAAAATGTGATGTCTAATTATAATGAAGACTTTTGCTTAACCCCTGTGAAGCAACCCGTTGTGTCTAATTTCTATCTATCATGAATAGTTTCATTATGTAATAGTTTTAGTGATATATTCACTATAAACATGCTAATTGGTTAATATATTTCCGATAAGAATTGAAAATAACTATTTATTGTTATATTTTACACCGAAATTAAATATTTTTTTAGGTGTTTTTAATGTTTTATACATTATTTAAATGTTTTATACAGATTTTAAATTACTTTTCCCTCTGCTGAAAAATATTAAGTTTCTTTTTTTTTGTATTATAATAACACCCAATATCTTTAGTCGCAATTTGATTGTTATGGTCTGTGCGAACTGCGCGATAAGTAAAAAATAAATTTAAGAAAGTGTGGAGCGATTGTGTCAACAATGGATAAATTTAATGTTGTATGAGGTGTTGGTGATGCAATCTCCAATAGTAAATGGGAATTCCTAATCAAGATTCTTTTTACCATTTCAGTATCAATATACTATATTTCTCAACAGATTTCAATTACCTTAGTCAGAAGCAAGTCACTTTACTGTTAAAAAAAAACAAAAAACAAAGGTAATTTCTAGTTGGTTAAATAGAACCATGTAAATCGATGGTTGTAAACAGTTTACCTTAGCTAATAAAAAGAGCAAAGATAATCAATATTAATGCATTATATATATATATATATATATATATATATATATATATATATATATATATATTATCAGAGATTAAAAAAAACATGATAAAATCGCAAATAGCAAATGTGTCTGCTCGGGCGATGGTAAATTTACTGGTGAGTAAAAGATTAATTTCAAACGCAGAATACGTCCACCTTTTTTTAAAAGCGAAAGAGAAGACGAAAAATAACAAAAACAGAATTAAAATGAGACTTGTAGTTTTAAATTGATTAACCAATCAAATGTGTGGTCTACTCGAAAGTCCAAACCGACTGAAAAAAGTAAATATGTCATGACCTAAAGTTATTTACATGGAAATCCTAGAAAATTTGGTTTGCGACTGAAACAAATGATTACAATATTTCGTAAAATATAGAGAAATACGAAGTTCAACGTCCACATGAAGTTAAGGGGAAAGGAGTACGGGCTAATCTTAAGCATAATCATAACTAGATATAGGCTCGGTCATCTTCCTACATGAAATCTTGTAGTTGATAATTAAAAGGTTTCTTTAAGAAACATAAAAAAAAAAATAATAATAATAAATTCAAAACTATGGTAAATTAATATGCAATTTTTATGTAAAAACCATCCCTATAAGATGTACTAACTTATCAATATAAGATGTTAATAATACTGATTAGACATGTATAAATCCATATAAGATGATAATAATACTAACTAGATATCAATACAGAGCTATATTAAATCGCAATGAATTTCACACAATAGAATAGTAATCTATCTATCTATCTATCTATCTATCTATATATATATATATATATATATATATATATATATATATATATATATATATATATATAGATAGATAGATAGATAGATAGATAGATGTAGATATCACACGGGCTCAAGGATAATGGCTTTGTGTTTTCTTCAGTTAGCTGGAATTGCAAACTTTGAGATGGATAATGAGACAGATTTTTGCTTCAAAGATGCTTCGATGTTAAGGACAGAGTGCTCCAGATGATGGATTATGCTTTGGTGGTTGTTGTCATATTTTTCGATGTCATCTTTTTTTTATATAGTTGCTGATCATTTAGATTCAATAATTGTTGTTCCTTTTCAGACAATGGATCTCCAGAGATTGCATTGGATTTCCAGCTGTAGATATCAATGTTACATTTTTTCGTGTTTTGTTTCCTTGAATATCTTCTTTTGACATCCACTTTTCCGATTTTCGTCTTTGAGTTAGGAGTAAAATATTTGCTTCGGTAGCCAGTTGTCATCCATTCGCACCTGTTGGTCATTCCATTGCAGTTGATTATTAGGACGGTGGCTTCAATGCTGGTCATTTTTACTTGTACGGTAGTGTTAGTTCTGACCTATGAAAATGAGACCAAGGGGATTGGAGTTGAAAGATTTGTTGCAGCTTTTATCCGCTTTCGCCTGGTCTAATGTTGACGTCTTGTATGTTGCATCGTTTTTTCTCGTATTATACTCGACCTTGGCGTTTGAGATGCCTCCGCCCCGGAAGCGTCGGCATCACACTGAGAATCATTTGGACACGGAAGCTTCTTCACCACGGCAAGGTAACGACCCAAGAAGATATATATATATATATATATATATATATATATGCATGAGTGTGTGCGCACGTGCGCGTGTGTGTATGTGTGTGCGCGCGCGTGCGTTTGTGTGTATGTATGTGTGTGCGCGCGCGTGTGTTTGTGCGCCCGCGCGCGCGTGTGTGTGTCCGCGCTCGCGTTATTCTACAAATTTAAAATCTCTTGTCGCTAAGGTAAAAGCCATACTGATTCATTTGAAATCAATAACCACTCTTCCAATCGTGCTTCTATGTTCACACCTAATCTCCCTACAGGTATTTCTTTGTGCTAAGATCTCTAGTAACCCTAATCTTAAATAAAGTTAAATGATGTAAGGTCTTTCGCCAACAGACTTCTTTAAATGGGACTTTTAATCTTCCCAAAAGAGCGAACAGGTCTTGGTGATGATTCGACAGCTTTGATTCATCGACAACAACATCGTCGCTAACCAGTTAACTTAAGGGACCTTTGGACCTTGGGTTAGGCGAAACAGAGTAAAAAATAATTACAATTTTAAACTAGCCGATATGAATCCAAATCTGAGTTCTTTTCTTGCATTATAATCTTTAAACCACAAACCAACAGTACACTTTCTAAAGTAACAGATACTTTTATTCCATCTAATATGTAACACAAAATTATTAATGTAGATACGGGCATTAAGTAAACTACAATTAAGCACAGGATATAGAAAGAAGACAAGCGAAAACATGTTTAGTACCAAAGTTATAATTCATTCTAATGTACATTGCACTAGCAGAGCACGTACGCTAACATATGTGCATATGTGTGTATGCGTGTTTGTGTGTGTTCGTTTTTGTGCGTGTGTATTTGCGTGTGAGTGTGTGAGTGTGATATACATATTACTTTTATATATAACAGTAAAGATTTTGTCAGAACATGTTAAAACCATTAATTGCACTATTTATATTCGGACTATTGTCATCATTGTTTTTGTTATCACAACATTTTGGTCGTTGGGTCTTTCACCCTTCATCAGGTATATATTGATTTGGGTAATCTACTGAGAATTTAGAACATAACACTTTATTTAATCTAAACTATTCTCGTTCGATATCTAGGAATATCGCTTAATTTTTTACTGCTCAGTTATTCTCCACCTGTTCCAACTGAGTTCAATAAACCACGCCCGGTAATATTCACAAACCAACGCTTTAACTAACTAGGATACAACTATAATTTATTTTTGTTCGATAAAATGTTACTAAAAAAAAAAGGGCGTCACTTCTACCGCACCCGGCATAGGAATTTTCAATTGCTTTGAGATTAATGAAATGTATTTTTAACGATTATTTTCTTTAATCTTTTATCATTAGGGTCATTTTCATGGTTATCATTACATATTCAAATAGGAATTATCGAATGCATGTGTATTTTAAGCTTTCATAAACTATTAATCGAGAGTTTTGTCTTTCAAATCTCGTTCGCGAATTCACGTAAAATTTATATATATTTTAATTTTTATGTTTATAAATTATTTTTACAGATACAAAAATTTAAGTAAATGCTCTGATTTTATAATAAACAGTATTTACCGGCCGGAATGTCCGAGAAATTTTAACAGAAAATATTCGTCCGCCGACAGGATTCGAACGTGTATCCTATACGGAACCGTCATTTAGCTTGACGCGCCTTAACGTTTTGGCTACAGAGGAGCGTTCGGTTAGCAAGGTCGAATTTACTGTCTTTAAACTTCAATCTCTTATTTCATCAAATCGGTAAAGGCACGTCAAGGTAAATGACGGTTCCTTATAGTATACAGGTTCGAATCCTGTGGGAAGACGAATATTTTCTGTGAAAATTTCTCGAACATTCAAGCCGGTAAATGCTGTTTAATACTGTTTATTATAAAAGCAGTGCATTTTCTTAAATATTTGTGTCGAACAATCACGTGGTCAAGATAAACACTCAGTTATGGAGCAAGCTGAGGTAAGAGTAATTCAACCTTGAGAAAGAGAGCTATTTATGGTGCAATGGAGCATCTCATTGTGCTAAAGTGGGATAGTCCATTGCTTGGGCTGTGATTGGCTGCTGGTACCTGAGTGGAAGTATTTCTATATAAATACCAGCTTGATTCATCAGTTAGTTTGCAGGGTTTGTATTAAGTTACAACCTGCTTTATTTTTGACTGCCAGCTGGACGCTAGCTGGGACTCTTACGCCGGTAAGTGTTGTTTATTGTCTTGTTATTCTACATCTCCTTTCCCCCCATCGCGTGTGGGTAGTGGCCTTTGGGGAGGGATGAGTTCCTTTAAACCTGGCTGGTTGTGTGGAAGTAGTCTGGACAATGCCCGAGGTGGTTTTGTCCGTGTTATTGTAGACGGCTGAGCAGTGTTTGATGTTATTCTAGCGTCGAATGTTTGTGGCACTGGTGTAGGGGTCTCGGGTAAGGCACTTGGTCTTGGAACTGGGATTGTCGGTGTATCCAGTTTCCTGAGAAATCGGCGATTTCGTAAGGTAATTCTACCTGATCCGTCAACTCTGATACGGTATTGGTGGTTGGGGAGGGTTTCAATGACCTGACCTGTTGTGTCCCATCGGCGTGTTGTTGGTCGTTGTAGTGCCACTATTTGTCCTTTTTGAAGGGGGTTTAAGGTGTGTGTTGTTCTGTTGTATTGCTCTATGAGACGAGCGTTCCGCCGGGACAGACTTATCTTGCGATTTTGGGCTGCGGTTATCCAATTCCCGTGTGGCTTATAGAGTGTGGGGTTGTATGGTATGTAGTCACGTAGTCGGAGGTGGAGTAGTAGTTGAGCAGGGGATAGCCCAATGGTTTGAATGGGCGTATTCTTGTATTGGAGGATGGCTCTTGCTGTACGGTTATTGTTCAACGATCCTTCGGCTCCTGTGTTGCCATTTACGATTCTCTTGGCCGTTTTGACAGCAAGCTCTGCACGACCATTGGATTGTGGGTAACCAGCAGATGATAACCTGTGTTTAACAGCCCAGTCTTTTAAAAATTGCTTGAATGGAAGAGATGTGAAGGGTGGCCCACCATCACTGCTGAGTTCCTCAGCAGCGCCGTAGGTTTGAAATATGTCTCGGCAAATCGAAATAATCCTTGAGGCAGGCATATCCACTGACTCGGCCAAAACTCATGCAACAAGGTTTGCGGATGAGAAGCTGACAATCGAGAGCCTTCAAATGCTGGATCGATCTATGCTTAAGGAGCTGGGAGTAACTTTAATTGGAGAAGCCCTGTGTATCATCAAGCAGGCTAAGGAATCCACCACCCAGACAACCCGCACTCAGGTACCAGCAGCCAATCACAGCCCAAGCAATGGACTATCCCACTTTAGCACAATAAGATGCTCCATTGCACCATAAATAGCTCTCTTTCTCAAGGTTGAAATACTCTTACCTCAGCTTGCTCCACAACTGAGTGTGTATCTTGACCACGTGATTGTTCGACATGGCGCTGAAGATAAACACTCAGTTGTGGAGCAAGCTGAGGTAAGAGTAATTCAACCTTGAGAAAGAGAGCTATTTATGGTGCATCTTATTGTGCTAAGGTGGGATAGTCAATTGCTTGGGCTGCGATTGGCTGCTGGTACCTGAGTGGAGGTATTTCTATATAAATACCAGCTTGATTCATCAGTTAGTTTGCAGGGTTTGTATTAAGTTACAACCTGCTTTATTTTTGTCTGCCAGCTGGACGCTAGCTGGGACTCTTACGCCGGTAAGTGTTGTTTATTGTCTTGTTATTCTACAATTTGTATCTATAAAAAGAATGTATAAACATAAAAATGTCTTAAAATAATTGTCGGACTTCGTCTATTTCATAATATATATATATATATATATATATATATACGAAAATCGAAAAAGTGGATGCTAAAAGAAGATATTCAAGCAAACAAAACACGAAAAGAAATGATATCGCAAAAGTGTCAAAATTGATATACATTCTAATATTTCAGTAATACATCACCCTGAGACATCGTTTAACTCATTTCAATCTGAAATAAAATAATTGTTTCACCAGCGTAACACTTTACATCACTTTCGTAGTTCTTCGATAAATTTTCTATCTTCTAAAATTTTTTAAATGTTATGTTTTCGCACATTTAATAATAAAAAGATATGCCTGTATGCTACGATTTAAAATCAGGAGCTATAAGAAGGAAATTTCCTATTAACAGCTACTGAAGGGAAAACAATTTATTTTAAGAGATGACATGAACATTTTTTATCTTCGACTGAATAATCTAAACAGAAGTGCAAAAATTAAACGTCGACTAAGGAAATATTCATATGAAACTGAAATGTTGTGAAGGAAATGACACATCTGAGAAATAGGCAAAATAGATTTACAAACCGTATATAAGCGAAATAAAGCTGTTCCAGTGATTAATATAACACATGGAACAGAAAATGTTTTTTCAAGACAAAAACAAATAACCGAAAACATCGAAATTGATTTCATTCATTCATTGTTCTACAGAATAGATTTGAAATGTTACAGTAGTTAGTTGTAAAATATATTTGATGAAAGCAATCATTCTCTTCATAGAGAAAAAATATCTAAATCATATAACATTGCATAATCATTCACACATCTATTTGCAGATTTTTGTCTTCCTATGTCTTACAGGCAGGCCTTATGCACTAAAAAAGTCTAGAGAACATTAGTACTTTGAAGTAGTTGCTGAGAGAGCAGCACAGTTTTATTATAATTGTATTTGTACTTGGTGCAGGCAGAGACAACAATATGTCTTATATTAGAGTTTATATCCACACACGCACGCACACACACGTGCGTGTGCGTGTGCGTGCGTGTGTGTGTGTGTGTGCGTGTGTGTGTTAATGTGTTTGCAATATGAAATCCACATGACATCTCTAACGACATATCTTAAGCAATACGTAGTTGCTCTCACATAAGTTACAAATATTACGCACTCAAATATGATTATTTTATATGATCTGGACATTTCTTTTTTAAATATCATAAATTTAATTGATAAGTTCAATGTATTCATCTGACGCATACCCAGGGACACCTAGGCGCATATGCAAATATTTTTATATTATTTATCGACTAGTTTTTCTTTAGATAGTCTTACGTTTTCTCTGTACACGTTACAAATTGGGTTAATTAAATTAAATTAAAATTTAAATTTAAATTGAATATGTGGACATAGCAATCATACGGAACTATTTATTTTTAGTAACACTATTTTAAAAGCTTCAGGCTGATGTTTCCCAGTAACATCAACCACCCAGTTAGGCGTTAATCTCTCTATATTCGTTCATTTTGGGTAGGCTCAAAATGTTTATAAAGGATAAGTACGGCATATCAAGCTCAATGGCTCATTTAATGCCGACGAACTTTTCATTGTTGGCAATTTTTTTCCAAAAATCCATTTCTGGTAATATTTTTCCCTTCAAAATCCATTTCTGGTAAGAATTTCCTTCGCCGGTAATATTTTCTTTCAAAAATGTATTGCTGGTAATAATTTTTTACAAAATATTTCTGGTATTAAAACCTATTTTTTTCACTTTCAAAGTTTTTTGACCCTAGTTTGGCGCTTAACTATTTGCCCATAGCTGGGACCCTAATAGGTCCTACCACCCCGAGTCAGGTTGAACCTTGGAACACCAGCAATTAAGAAGTGGTTGCTTGCTCCTCAAAACCTCATGATCAGAGGACTTGCTGCCGGACGTAGTTTATCGTCATACCCAGGACGGGTCCTCGTTGGAATAAACGACTTAATTATTAGAGTCATATTCTCATGAATCATTCGTAAGTACACAGAAATATTATGAAAAAGTGCATTCGTACCACATGAACACAGTTGGGAAACGGGAAAAATTAAGTGGACCCGACATGGATTAATGTATTATTAAAACAAAATTGATACTATCTGCTATACTCTATTGCTGAGGTATACATTGATGAATTTCAGGAAAGAATTTAAACGTTTGATTAAATGCGGTTTGTTTGCTTTACACGGAGAGCCATATACATATTTTTATATTTTTTGAAATAACTAATGGCGTATAGTTGTTAGGTTGATATTGAACTAATAACAACCTTTGATTCAACTCTTTGATCCGTCAGGTTATTTTTGATGTTTTGTATCCGTTTTTTAATGCAATAAGCTAAATATTTCTAGCAATTTTTCTAACTGACCTGTGGCTGTGAAGCATAACCCTAGATGCGTGGACAAATATTCAAAACGATGCGTTAAGTCCCAGATTCAAAACTCAATGTTCGATTAATGAAGGAATGAAATTCTGGATAATATCGATCTAGAGAGACGATTTCCACATAGGAAATTGTTGAGAAGTCAGTTAAAACCTTAACAAAGGCGCTATGGCAAATATTTGGAAGACGAAGCTCTTCCGAAGACAAAGTAGATTTTACTTGTCCAATGTTAACGCAATACATAGTTTTACGTAATGTCTCTATTCTATTATTGCTCGCACCAAATTATATTATCATTCCAAGAAACTGTATCTAAGGTCATCCCAGCATATCTCATATGGGAATTTGAATAGTATCTCTAATCACTGTGGTGTAGATGTAATCTGTTTTCATGTCTGCATTTCGAAAATATTTCCGAACTTTTTTTAGAAGTTTAACTATTTCTGGGAAGCTTCTTAGTCCTCTATGCAAAAGGTGCAATATTTTAGGTAAAACAGTTTTTTTTTATTATTCAGTGCCTTCTTTTCTGGTATTTTTTTGTTTGTAGTTTTTTGTTGGCATGTGAATTTTAATGGTGGTATCTGATTAATTATTTTATGTTAAATGACGTAATTTCTCTTTCGAGGGATTTTCTTTTTGGTTCCCGTATATATATATATATATATATATATATATATATATATATATATATATATATATATATATATGTGCATGCTCCGGTCGAGCACTCTTGGGAGAAACCGCGAATTTGTAAACAATGACTACCCTTGCTAACACTACAATGCTTCTCGTTCAATGTTTATTCGAAGAATAATTACGCAAAATTAGACTTCCTTTCAGACGGACGCTGAGAGTTTAGGGGTAAAATCTCCAACTGATACCAAATCAGTCTGGTTTTTATTCCGACTTGTAGCAACCGGCTGTCTAGTCATACTGATGAGGTTTGATACAGGGAAACAGTCTGTCTCTGGATGACAATATATAAGACTTCGGAAAATTTTATTCCGTTCGAGCACTCTTGGGAGAAAGCGCGAATTTGTAACTGTGATAACAGAAGTTTTGATATGAAAGTTGAAATGTTGTAAGAAACTGGACATTCTACCCTGGTTGATTTAGAAATCAGTGCAGTTTTTATAAATTTTCGTTTTACTAAATATCATTGTCTTTTAATTAAAATAACATTTGTGTATAAGAGAGTGAGAGAGATCTGCAAAACTTTATGGTCACGTGTGTGTCGAATATGAAAGGAACAGCCACGTAAAAATGACATGATAAATCGTAAGTGTCTGTTATTTTTTATGTTTTGAATGTCTTATTTCTTAGAATACAGAACGATTTTTATACGAGCAGAAAATCAAACATCTTCAATACCTATGCCTGCATCGAACCTGGGCAATATGGTTCATCATTTGGTGTGTCTGCATTCAATTTGAATGAAATGACCAATCATAGAATGTGTGCATTCATACTGAATGAAATGACCACTCATAGAATGTGTGAATTCATATTGAATGAGATGACCAATCATAGAATGTGTGCATTTATACTGAATGCAGTAACCAATCATAGCATGTGCGCTATCATCATGGGAAAAGAAAACCAAAGCTTAACTGAGTGTAATAAAAATATTTTTTTTCCACTGGGAAAATGGTAAATTTAGAGTGGAATTAATATTTTCGTCTAAGACGTTAGCCTCATTGTAGGCAATGAACACATATATAATATAACAGTCTTATTCAATATGTGTGGTATTATTTAATGGAGTAATACGTAAGCTGTATACGAATAGCTCCCTGAGTAAGACGTCATCACATCGTGATGATGTGTCAAGCTCTGTCTATGATCAACAAATCCCTAACTTCATTTATCTAATGTTTTTTTATCACCAAGTGGGTTCTGCTGATCTTTGATCACGGGCATTCCACGAATTAGAAGACATAAGAACATTGCAGCAAAATATGTAATAATTCGTAGATCTTTCACAGTCAATACCTGTTCACGTGGGAGCTTTTCATGTAAGTAAATACTACAAAATGAAATTTTATTTGAATTTTATTTTTAATCTATTTTTACTTTTTTCGAATTTTATTTTTAATCTATTTTTACTTTAAAAATTATTTTAGTAGATATCCTTATTTAAAAACAAAAAATATTGTGCAAAATGAAATCGAAACTGATATGCACTAAAAATTATGTTTGAAGTAATATATATATATATATATATATATATATATGTGTGTGTGTGTGTGTATTGCATATTAAGGCAGAAATCGCTCTTTTATACAAGTCTTGTTAAATACGACCGACAAAATACTGTATTGTCCGAATGTCCGAACATTTTCGTCTATACATTTAGCCATTATGAAAGATGAACGGATTGTTTTATGTATGTATCAAGAATTATAGGAATGTTTATTTTCCAAATACGGTCAGCACATTGTGGGCATGGTCATTTTTTACTATTGGCTTTTTTTTAATTAATAATGCTTACATTATTTTTAAAATCTTTTAGATGTGGATGAATCTATTGTATTCGTATTATCAAGGAGTATGTTGCAGACCTTTTTGGGAAAATAAAACATCTCTATAACTCTAGTTACATATATTACATTCTGTTTAAATTAAAAATAAAATCGCTTCGACATACAGAACATTCGGTTAATTTCTACATAGTTTATGTCCAGGAAAGAAGAAAATTAACGCAAAAACTTCAATAAAAAATACATGTCAGTCGTTTGGAATGAAACTTATGTATGTATGTATATATGTATGCGTATATATAATATAGTTCGTTTGTATATATATATATATATATATATATATATATATATATATATATATATATATATATATATATATGAACAAACGAACTCACTTCTTAAAAGGGATCCATAATTGTGCACATACAGAGAAAGTGTGGAGGGATAAATACGTTTCTATGGTCATATTTTCTTGGTCTCTCACTCAAGTGTTTCCTGTATATATCGAGTTTAAATTAAAATTTATCAAGTGAATCCTTGCAGATCTCTCGACATATCTAATTGGCAAGGTGTGCAGGCATCCTTACGTAATAAAGTAGCTCTCTATGGGTCTGCTTCTAGGACAAATAACCACCTATACTCAGTATGTTCCTTTTCTTTTTGTTTCTTATTTATTGTGGCATTCGAGTGGGCCTATCTCATGCTGTGCAATGATCAGATATTCCCGTAAATGACAATTGTGTCATCGTTCGAATATTTCTGTAGTGATCTCCTGCATTGGCAGACAAGTGTTTTGATTGGAGGTTATGGGAATTGTTCCTACTTGAACTCAATGTCCTTCTGCGAAGTGAAATATAAGAAAAAAACATTTGCAACCTATGATAAACGGTGGTAATCATATTCTTATACACTGACAGCTACACGGGGCGATGGATACAATGTCATCTAAATGACGCAAAATGAAAATAACACTGGCATCTCATGTCAGCAGTTATATTTACCAAAATTATACACAACTATCTGGAAATATTAAAGAGTGGATTGGTTTCAAATACAGCCTTCTGACGACTTCCGAATCTCCTGCATCTCTTCTAGGCAGTCTCCTTACTTAAGTTGATAAATGCTGCCATAATCCTTGCCTTCAGTTCATTTTTAACGTTACAAGGAATTTTCTTGGTCTCTCACTCAAATGCGCTTCACACATAATACTCAAGAGTGTTGCTATCTGGGATGTTATGGTGCCATATGTAAGGGGTGATGGAGTCTCGGAAATTGTCTGACTGCGATTACTTGGTTCTCCTGTTTCTGTAGAATAGTGCAAATTCTTGTTACCAAACATAGGGTCTTCCAGCCGCCACCCTCTTCACCCAATGCAGCGATACATCCTCAAGGCCCTTGATGTAGGCCTCTGTGTTGAAGCTTTCCGAAGATGAATCAAGACATAACGTCACCATAACTAGTGTTCATACAAAGCATATTCATAATGGCCATTGTGACGTCCCGCCGGTGTCGCTGCGCCAAATGTGACGTGTGCCTAGCCGCGTCCGTCGTGCTATCCTGTCCTGTGACGACCAACTGGCTTGGTATTGATCGCGGCACCAAATGTGACGTTCTAACCTTTTGGTGATTAGAATGGGAATCTGGTTAGATTCGTTATCAGCCTTGTCGTTCCCAGCTCTCTTCCAACGTCTGGTTACCGATGTAACTGCTTTGATTTCCAGTCTAACCTACCCACGTTGTAAATAGACCTTAGGCAGACGAAATCAATCAGTCGCCGGGCCGTAATGCAAGTCGAGTTCGAATAAGGGCGATATCGCACAAGTATATGTAAAAGAATATAAAATAATAACTCGAAAAGTTCAAATGTGTTAAAAAGGATAACAATATTTTATATCTGGTTGCTGAATACAGGACTGCATCTACTTCCCAACCCGCTATATGGATTCGTGACACTTTGTGTTTGTTAGGCGAGTCTTAACATCTTAAGTTATTTGTTCTTTAAGGAACTGGTTCTTGGTGTATCTTCACGTGATATTCGTAAAACTTGTTTTGGTGGTGTGAGTCTAAGTCGTTCTTCAAAAAATAAATTGTTCTTGGTTAGAAATTGAGTTCGGAATTTACGCGAATCTTAGCTTCTTCGAGGCGGGTGCAACTGCTTGCCTGTCTGTCTCCAACCCCAACTGCGAACTTGAACCCTTACTCAACTGAACTGGTTTTCACTCGTTGCGACTCTGCTTATATAGATGCCGACCAAAGCAGGGGTGGGCTTGTCGGGGCTTGAGGTTCCTTGATAATTCTAAACCCACAATCTATTTCTTTGTTTTCGGTCAGGAAAATTTTATTATTTTCCATTTTTGGAAGTCTTCCGTCTTCCCACCTTCTTCTGTTCTCATATTGGCATCTCACCCATACCCTCAGAGGGTGTCAACGGGTTTCCCCTCTCTCTCACAGTAGCATCTCACACCTATCCCTTCATGGGGGCGCAACAGGCCTCCCTTCCTGCTTCACATGATTACCTCCGTCTAACGCTCATGCCACCATTCAGCCAATGGGCACTCAGCATCATGGGTGTGGCCAGACTAGCCTCGGTTTAAAAAATCTTGCTCAAAGAAAAAAAAATTATCTTCCTTTTTTTTGTTTTCTTTCTTTTCCTTTTCTCTCTTCTCTTCGTGGAGACCTCACACCCTAGACTCTTTATCTTAACCGGATCCCCTGGAATTCGTCAACCAGCTTTTCGCCAGCATCAAGTGGGTGGTCATATGATGAGATCGCATTCTGGCGTTAAATAAAAATAATTTCCTTATCATAGCCAGACCCTGGCACAAAACAGATGCCTTTTCCAAACGACCTTTCCGTAGATAACTAATGTTTTAGTCTTTTGTTTTTTGTAATTCTGCTGTTGATCCAACGGACATTTTCTGCGACCTAAATAATTTTTATTTATTTAGAATTCTGCCCTGTAGGTCATTTAACCAGCCTGGAATTTTCACCCGCCCCGTAACATAAATCAGATTAAATCCAGTATCTTCCTTTCTCGACAATGGAAATAAAAAATTTTACCACTTTTCTTTGTCAGAAAAATAACATCGCTTAGTGTCCTTTTCGTGATGGCATCTTATCACCTAACTTTAATTGTTCCCTTTCTTTTTTTTTTCTTCTTTCTAAAGCAAGCCAAATAGTGTCACACCATTAAACTCATCCAACACTTTGTGAATCCTCTGCACTCTCCTCAGATTGATACACAATAATTCTGAAATATTTGCATTGGAGCTTCCGGCATGAATTCCAAGCATTACGGTGACTAACTGAACCTACTATACTACTATCAAAAATAAAAAAACGCGCGTGCGCAAAATTAAAAGTATATAAAATGGCGACAATTTATCAATTGCACCCGTATGCCAGCTGGGTATGTGAAAAACAAATTAGGACCGCTTTCTCGTAGTAGCCGATAAAAATGAAAAGTAAAGCTTTCTTACCGTTTTATTTAGCGCTTAAATAGAGAAGTAGTAACATAATAGAGAAATATGACGCTAGTTTCAAGTTCGATCCATCTGAACTTTATAATAAGCGCCTCGCTAACTCTTGTTTTCCTGCTTGTTGGAAATCCCCATCTGTTGTTCCAGACTTTAAAATCCCCTCCGATCCTTCCAGCTATCGGCCTATTAGCCTGTACACCTGTTTTTGGCAAATTACTAGAGGGCCTAATTAATGCTAAATTCATTAAGCATCTCATAACGCACTGCTTTCTTTCAGATAAGCAATAAAGCTTTCGTTTCTCAAAGTCAACTGCTGATGCATTCATAATTATTGCGGAATGAGTCTATCAAGCTTTAGATTGAAATGGTGAAGCTGTTGCTTTGGACATATCGAAAGCATTCTACAACGTTTGGCATATCGGTCTTCTTCAAAAGTTGAAATGTTATGATTTCTCCGGTCAAATTTTTGAACTAATTCAGTCATTAATACCAAATTGTGAAATGAATGTTTATATATATATATATATATATATATATATATATATATATATATATATATATATATATATATATATATATATATATAAATATATATATACATATATATATATATATATATACGTACATATATATATACATACATATATATATATATATATATATATATATACACATACATACATATATATATATATATATATATATATGCATACATACATACATTCATATATATATATATATACGTACATATATATATACATACATATATATATATATATATATATATATATACACATACATATATATATATATATATATATATATATATATATATATGCATACATACATACAATCATATATATATATATATATATATATATATATATATATATATATATATATATATAAAGCCAATAAAGACACTAAGACTCAAGGGGTTACTATTAGAAAAAAAATTATTAAGAAGTGAGAACATTAAAAGAAGATGAATCAAAAAGACAGTAGATATTGTTTGACATTGCATTTACATTATAGTACGATTGAAGTTCACTGAAAAGCAATAAGCCGCATATGATTTCCATAAGCGAAGAGTACGAGAAAATAAATTGTTAACATAGAAGTTGTCGTAACATGTAACCATTTAAATTGTAAATTGATGAAACTTTGTTGTAAATCTTGTACTGCATTAAATTCATAAAGTTAACATAGAGCAAAGTTCACCAGAACAATTAGCATGGATGTTTTTATAGAAAATTAATATTGAACTCGTATTATGGCGATTGATATTTCGACTTCATAAGTGAAGCCGAGATGCCACTGCATATTCTTCTTGGATTTTATCACAAGACCATATGTAAAAGGAATATTCAATACAAGATCCAATGGTAGACTTATAAATCTACCTTCCGAACAGAACAACAGCCTATCTGGACATAGTTAACCAAACGTCCTAGTAGAAGATTTAACAATTGATTCACTATAAGTTTTCCACTTTATGACAATAGAGCACATTAACCCGAGCAGACATAATAAGACCTTTAGATTTTGAATCTTTCCCCTCATTATTAATGTTTCTTTTTCTAATTCGTCCACACACTGTAACCGCATTTGTCTTAGTGTCTTTATTGGCTTGGGTAGGGTGATAGCTAGTAAAAAAAGAGTGGTCGTTCAGGACAAATTTCAACTCACAATTTGTTAAGAAATACTACATCAGTTCAGTTCAAAAATTTGCCCGGATTCACGATAACAATTCAATTTCTGAAGAAGACCGTCATACCAAATCTTGTCGGATACTTTCGATATATCCAATACAACTGCCGTGCTTCACCATTCTAAACTAAAGCTTGATAGACACTTTCCTCAACAATCGTTAATACATCAGCTTTTTACCTAGAGAAACGAAAGCTATATTTCTTGTATGAAAATTTCCTCTGTTGTAAGATACTTAACTAATTCAGCATTGATTAGAGGCTATAGTAGTTTTCTAAAAAGAGGTAGAAGGCTAATATGCAGATAGTTGAAAGGTTCACCAGAACTCTTTAAAACAGGAACAAGAGATTTCCAGCTGGTAGGGAAGCAGAGGGTAGCGTGGCATTTGTTATACAGCTTAGAGAGGACAGGGGCCAGTTCGGGAGCTCTATTACTATCACAGAGATACCATCGGATCCTCATGCTTTGTCGTGATCTAGATTAGAGATGATAGCAGAAAAAATGTAAGAGGTTATACTAATATCACTTTTTTTTTAAGTGAGAATTTAAGAATGGATATTCTAATCGAGTAAAGAGTAGATTTTGAGGAGAATTTACAGGCAAACATTCAACTTCATCAGCAGAGGATGTTAACGTCCCAAATTTATTGAAAAGAGGAAGTATATAAAACTTATTCTGATTTAATACACTATTACAGAAACTTCAGTAATCACTAGGTCCAAAGTTGTTAGACTTTGTTTAAAAATTGCCAAAAGTATTGTTCGTTTCGAGCGCATTCGGTTTATCTCTTAGTCATTTTCTGGGATTTTGCTGCTTCTATGCTAAATGAAGTGAAATATAACATCGGAATAAATAGACATATTTTTTAATTCCGGGTACAGCCAGTCTTTATTTATGTTAATTCTTATTTTTTATTTTATTTCTTATGACAGGGACTTTAATTACTTTTAGAAAATTCTGCAGTTAGAAGTGTGTATCATATTTGTACTCGACAAATATGTTTTCCCTCGAAGTTGGGAAATGCTCGTGCCTATATAAATAACCCCTGATGGAGCAAATTTTGGTTTAATCGTCTCGATAATTTCGAAGTGGTAAATTCAAAATTATGTAGTTATTTATGGGCATTTAAATTCATAAATAAATTGTGTCATATATTGTTTTGATCTGCTGACGCTAACAATAGTTGTTTTCAGTTTTTGTTGCATTTTTCTTTTTTGCAAAGTGTGTCGAAAATAATTGAATCGTTTTTTAAGAATACACATATATTTACAATAACTGTATGAGTTTATAAAATGTCGATCTTTTCTTGATACCATGTTTTAAATTCATAGGATTTAATTTTGTAAGATGGATAATGCACTTTCTGATTTCCATGCATAACAACCTCTTTGCATGGGTTTTGAAAAAAGATTACTGGGCATTTGATTCTCTGATACGATGTTTAATTATTTTTAGCAATAAAGAAGGAAATCAAAAAGATCAAAATCACATGTATTCAGTGTTTATAAAATTCGGAATGAAGATAAAAGTATGTTGTTTGAATTTATTTTTTAAATATCGATAAAAAAATACTAAGCGCTGCTGACGAAATTCATTAAAATTATCAGGCATGTTGTTCGCAGTGTACATATTTTAATCTAGATAATTTTTTTCAGAAGATTGAAAAATCAGGTTACGAAATTATTCTCTTACCTTTAAAGAAGTGATGATGGGTCACTACGAAAGAAAATGGCGCAAATGCTTCTTTATATGCACTTGCTATTATCTTAAACTAATGGTAACATTAGCCATCTCCCCTCAAGGAAAACTTTGGCATTCACTGACCCAGCAACCAGTACACTTTTCAGTTGAAAATTATAAAATCATTGTCTTTAAAGACTTTAGGAAACAGTTTTTTTTGCAATCTAGTATCTGTTATCGCTCTTTCCAGAATTTTGAGAGGATTTCATTCCTAACTCATTTGAAGTGATGTGGAAGTTAACATCTTGGTTATGTTATTATGTTCTCTTCAAATTACATGTGTCATCCATTTTAGATGAAATTGCTGTTTGTAGTCCTGAAGTGTGTAATTTATGGTATTTGGCACAGTTATTTGTAATTCTATAGAACCAATGCACAATGTTTAATGTAGAATGTTCTTTTCTAAACCCCTCAAACTTTACTCTCTGAAAGCCAATTCTCACAACTGATATTAGTAAGCTGTTGTGTAAAGCTGAGAGTTTAGATATTTTTGAAGGTATGGCATCTATATAAAAGTTCCCATGTAGCGAGGCTAATTAAGAACATGATTCGAATTTTCAGTTTGATGTTTTATTTTCATATTAATTTGCGGTGTTGGCCAAAACGGCATGTGGCACAACCTAATCTATAAATAATTTGTAATCTATACTGATCCTGATTTTTGATGATGGATTTCAGCTAGGTGCCATGACTGCTTTCATTCCAGTTCAAGACAATATTTTCAATTTTGGAAAGGTTTATCTTGATTCACATTTCTTGGAAAACTTGATAGATGATGTGCATTTTCTGTCCAAGATCATTCTTAACCCAAATATTAACACCTATGTCATCAGTATTGCCACCCATCTTCAGTACATTGACGTCGAGAGGGAAAGCAAAATCATTGTCTTTTATTGGTAGACATGTTTGGGATGTGATATAGAATGTTTCAATGGTCATTGGACCTCACGTCTGTGCTAGGAAATACGTAGAGCATTGTCTAGGAAGAGATTAAATAGACTGAGCTTTCCCTTCTTGTACTCCTGATGAGGTCTGAATTTTTTCCTTACTGGGGTCCACACAAGAAAAGTAAGTTTTTTGTAGATCTATACAATTCCTCCATTAGATAAAGGCATTCAATGGATTCGGCGTATGGAAGGCCATTTCTAATGGATGAGAAGAGGAAGTTTGTATTGATGCGTTCATATAATTGTTTGATGACATATCATGGTTGACTCCATTACAGAACTAAAACCAAACTGGGTCGTGATGATTTGACTTTCCTAAACCGATGAGAGCCTAGTTAATATAATGTTCATTAATACATTCACAATGATGTATCAAGCAGAGTTACCTCTGTATGCATGAGGGCCTTGAAAACTATATTTATTTTTCCATAACGCATTAATGCGTGATAGGCCCTTCTTTTTAACGGTGAATTTCTGATTACAGACTTCTGTTATAAAGTAGAGCATCTACGGGGAGAAATTAAGCCATTTTCAAATGTTCAGTTTCAATGACGTGTGATGCATATTCCTTAGTTTAATAGCTTTGTTAATTCCCTCATTATTGTTTATGTTAGGGAACGGGCATAATAATCTCTAGATAAATATTAGTATATGTTGTATTTTTTCAGGTATCATAACTTTAGACTGGTCAGGTTTGAAATGCAATTCAAACTGTTTTTTGAAACCAGAACATTTTTCTGTGGAGGATTTGTTCGTATTATAATATTGTGCTTTTTCGTTTTTCTCCACATTTTAATACATATTCTGTGCTATTTGACTTTATTAAGTTCATTTAAGATTTTCCCTAGATATAGGTTTCTCAACGAATTAGCTATTTTTTTCGTTGCTTATTAATTGTTTGATATTTTCCTTTTTTAATTGTTACTTCCTTGATTATGAGTTTATATTTTTCCTTCTAGGTCTTCTTGAAATGGTCTCACTGGATACTTGAGTAGATTCCTCTATTTTTTTGTTTTAGATTTACTAAAATGAATTTGAACTCTAATCTGTCACTAAATTCGAAAAGTACACTTTCATTTTTATGGGCATGGATGTTATACCACGTAGTTTTCTTTGGTGTATGTGAGGGAAAGCGAGGTATTTTGCTGTTCATTTAGGTACAAGTAGTTTGTAACCTGATTCAAAGTAGGGGTTGCATAACCTAACATCTGTCGCAAGCTGCGTAATCCATGAGCATGAGATGCTGATGCCAATAATCTTTTTCATTAAATTTTCTCTGCTACACCATGTGGTGCAATGTTTCATGGGATGATCAAACCAGGTGTTACGGATGGAGCAACTTTTAGAGTAACAAAATTTTTAGCAAAGGTTCTTCACTGTTGTTTGGGGCTTGCGTTTCAAGGGGTTTATATCTTCTTGTCATTAGGTATAGGGCATTAGCTATTGGAAGGTCAAATGTTACTTTAAATCTGTAAATTTAGTTTAAGTTTTGACACAAGAAATTTTTTGTGTCACGATGTAATCATATTTTTAAAAGAAAATAATATATATATATATATATATATATATATATATATACACACATATACACCTAGTTTTCATAAACTATACATATATATATATATATATATATATATATATATATATATATATATATATATATATATATATATATAGTTTATGAAAACTAGCTAATCCGTATGGGTAAACCTAAGGAGGATAAAATTCAGAGAGCTCAATGTAAATCCAGAGCAAATAATTTCAATAAAAACAGACCACTTTAAGGTTCTAGCATCTATATATGTATGTGTGAGTGTGGTTGTGTATATATAGATGGGTACATGTATGTCGTTCCATTGATAGTGTATGTATGTATGTATAAATATATGAAGTTGTGAGTTCATATATATATGGGAGAATATAGATATAATAAGGTAATTAAGTATGGATTTTTATATGTTTTTGCATGCACACACATGTGGATGTATATATGTATATATTTGTGTGCATGTGTATATATGTGTATATGTGTACATGTATATGTGTGTACATGTGTATATATATATATATGTATATGTATGTGTATATGTATATATATATGTGTGTATATATGTGGGTATATGTGTGTATATGTACATGTGTATGTATATATTTGTGTGTGTATATCTACATGTGTATGTGTGTATGTATGAGTATATATATATATATATATATGTGTGTGTGTGCATGTGTGTATGTGAATATATGTATATATATGGATATCTATGTATGTGTATGTGTGTATGTGTACTGATATGTTTGTATGTGTATATTTATGGATACATAGAATATTATAAAAGGACTTACCGTCGTGTTATTTGTGTTTTATCTCATTTTCTCATTTAATATTCTCCAATTGGAAGTGTGAGTTTAAAATTCTTTATATTAATGGAGGAAATTTTTTTTGAATTGATAATTTAATTTAAATTGAAATATATTAACCTTTAAAAATCATTATTGATGATAAAATATTTAAATTGGAAAAATTATTGATATTTAGGTAGGTGTTAATACATGAAGTTACCTGTGTATATCGGCATATGAGTACCTGTATGAGTGATTGAACATGTAAAGGAACGTGTGTATATGTGATTTTTGCATGGGTGCGTATACGGTATATGACAGATCATTAATATTACCTTCAAATATTACCCCATATTAACTTAACTAAAGTTTAAGTAAAAGAGACTACATATTTAGAAACAGTCATGAGTTAAATTCATGAACAAAATTCAGATAGTGATGTCAACTTAATAATCAATAATAAAATTTGTTAAAGATATTAAAAAGAAAGATTACTAGAAGTTATATTTTAAAATAAAATTTTATTCTTTTAATGTACATTCTATGAATATTTTTTAATCCCCCAAAAATTAAAAAAAAATAATTTAAATCACTAACAAATATCAAATTAAATTATTTGTAGACAGTTTAGAGACATTCAAATTTATATCAAACATTATAAACTTTAGCAAACCCCAAAATAACACTTTCAAATTAAAACAAAATAACAGCGTCTGTTTCTAGCCTTTTTTTTACAAAGAAAATTAGTGACACCTTCTCTCATAACATCCTTCTCTCTTTTTCTCTCTATGGGTTTTTCTTCTCTATATCAATATATAACTTCCGTTAAGTTAACCGTTTAAATGCGTCAATAACTCACTCATGTCTTCTCTCTCCCCCCTCACTTCCTCACTTCGTTATTTTACATATGTTTAATACGGCCCGTCAAAAATGTGTAAATTTTGTTTTCATTTTTTTTGTTTGGAAGTAAAGTCTGATGATCCGCAGTCCTTTAAAAGGGCTGACATTTCTAAACTAGTGTCACATAAGTCAAATCGCCCTAAAGACATATGCTCCCGAGTTGGCTCCAGTTCTTTCCAAACTCTACAACTAATGCTTCTATGCTTCCTGCTTTCTAGTCTGTTTAAAGTTATCCTTTGTAGTTCCTACTTTTAAGAACTCTGGCGAATGACCCATCTAACTATTGCCTTATTAGTCTCCTACCGATTTTCGTCTAAATATTCGAGGCTTTAATCTACACTGAAGTAGTTAATCATCTTAACTCTTACGACCTAGTCTCTAACAAACAATACCGATTCCGTTTTGCTCGGTCTACGGCTGACATGCTTAATAACCACTGAATACGCATTTCTAGTTCTTGATAATAACGTCGAAGCTCGAGCAGTGGCTCTAAATACCTCAAAGGTATTTTACAATGTTTGGCATGCTGGTTTTCTACGCAACCTTCAGGGCTACGGTATTAGAGGACGATTGTTTGGTTGAATTGGTCATTACTATCAAATCGTAAAATGAACGTTGTTCTGAACGAGCACGCTTTCAGATACATTCAAAGGAACGCGGGTGTCCTATAGGACGATATCCTGGGTACTACGCTATTTCTGATCTTCCCCAATAATCAACCTGATGTCATCAGTTCCCTAGTAGGCATTTATGCAGAGGTCACAACCATTTATTCCTTTTTGAATAGCAAATCCGTCAGTGATGACAAAGGTAACCTGGCTGCTGCTCTTGAAAAGGACCGCCAATAAGTGGTTAACTGGGGCATGAAATGGCTTCTGAAATTTAATGCTTCCAAAACTAGATTTCTCTCATTTACCCACCATATAGAAACTTTCCTGTCTGCTTGGCTGATTTTTGATACGTGGAGAACGATATATGTGTGATCCCATTCCGAAGTGTTGTTTGTGTGCAGAAAGTCAACATCTCCATCAGATCATCTATTGGAATACTGGTCCGTTCTTTTAGGGATGAGTAAGAGGTAAATTTGTCTCTGACTACTTAGTGCTTCCTCCGTAGGTACATCGGTGAAAATCTCCCCACGTTCAAGCTCAACATCTGGTTGGATAGGATAGGGGAATCTTTGATTATTTCCGCGAAGTGGGCGGAGTTTCGGATATATGAATGTGGATCTCCGATCAATGTGTCAATTATATCTACAAGGAAGGGTGGCAAACGGAGCCTTGGCAACTAACAATCGGCCTGAGCAGAATACCGTCTTTGTGAATCTTAGGGAGACCGTATATGTGAGGTAGCTTGGTGTAACTCTGCGACAACTGCCTAAACGTCTTAGGTGCGAATTGATTCTTGTTCGTGATCAGTATCTGTGGCAGTTTGCCTTCCGTTTTCATTATAGGATTTTATTTTGACTTTGCTCTAGCTACCATTGCTAATGAGGTCTTCCAGCTTTCTTGCATAATTATGATTTGCCCATCACTACAGTTTCATTGCCTTTGTCAGTCAGTAGTATGATGATGTTTTCGCTCCTCTGTAGGAATCCGATCGCCAGCCTCCCCAGTTTCGTGATGTTTGACCTGGGCGGATTGGCCTTCTCTAAGGTCTGTCTCACCTTCCATCACAGCTAGAGGGAAGTTCAAGGCCACCTCCTCGACTCTGGCAATGATGTCCAAGTATGTCACTCACCTGATGGTTGTGGCAAAGTCGAGACCCTTATTTAATACTGACTCCTCAGAGGCACTCAGCTAATATTGGCTGATGTTGATTACTCCTTTCATTGCTGTGTGATGGACCTTGTGCGTCACGTTCTGATCTTTTAATAGGTTTAATTTTTGTACTTTGTGTGCCTTGACTACAACGAATTCATGTCTGTAGTATTTCTGAATGTCATTTTGGATACTTCTTTGGTCTTCATTGGTAATTCTGTTGAAGAAATCCTCAAGCCTCTGGGAGATATGAGCTTGTAGTCTCTGTTTTATCCGACGATTGTCCTGGATTCTCTTTCGGACAACGGCGTGTCCGGTTTTTTTCTGTGACCAGACGGGCTCTCCTTGAATTGACGGGAAGTCTTGGTGCCAAGCCCGAAGGGGTGAGTTGTAGGTCTCTGCATCAGTGTAGGAGTGTCAGATGGTTAGATATCCGTGCCAGTTTCTGGTATTACTTTTCAATTTGTCTCCATATTTTCGGTGTATCTGGTTCGTACCGATCCTTCAGTATCTGTCTATATTTCTGAGATGAGGTATTATGTCCACTATTTACATTATTCGGGCTATTGTCCTCATCTTTGTTGCTATATTTATCACAACGTTTTTGCCGTTGTACGATCCAACCTTCTTCAGGGGGTTGGAATGTTGAAATGAACCCTTTGTTTCGCTCGCTGGGGTAGACTGTTCTAGTCCCACATACCATGTCTAATGGATATCAGTTATCAATTATCTCTTGTTAATTAACCAGGTATTGAACTCACACTCTTTGAGACCTGTCACTCTGTGGAATCAGGTTGAAATCATAGACAAAGAACATCAGTGGAAAATTTGTAAACTTAAGGAAACAGTACATATGCTAGGCCACAAAAATCTCCCGAGCCGACCAAGCATAGAAATGAATGCAATATGCGAACCAGTAATATGGAGTGCCGGAGAAAAGCAATAATAACAACGAAAATTGCAATATGAGCTCTGTTAAAGAAATGTGAGTTCTGAAGACATTAGGTTTATAATAATGAGAAATTCATACACAGATGTCATCAAGGACACTTGGCACAGTGGAAAAAGAAGTTCGATTCAGTGAGAGGACCCAAAGATTTGTGAGTTCAATACCTGGTTAAGGGGGTAGATAACTTGGAGAGAGAAATGAACAGGAGATAAATGATAAATTTCATCCGTTAGAAATGGCACGTGAAACTAGAATAGTCTACACCAGGGTGCGAAATAAAGGGTTAAGTTCCACATTCCAAACATCTGAAGAAGGCCGAAGAGTACAATGGTCGAAACGCTTATTTATTATTTTCTCTTATTATTCATACAACTCTAACTGTTTTTTATTGTATTTTTGTTAATGATTTTTGATAGTTTACAAATTTTATGGAATTTTTTTCAATTAATCTCAAGAATATTTTCCCTAGTTTTGTTTTTAAAATATTATTATAAGGTGGGTTAAACCAGATTATGTTTCCCTTTCATTTCTTTTTGTGTGTATTGATTTAATTATGTATTGTAGTTTAGTCGAATAATCACTTTATATAATTTTTATTCCTTATATTTTTTTTATTTTCATTGACTATTTTTGATATGTTCCATTTTATAGATTCTTCTTGAATTGTCGATATGAATAAATATTTCATTCCATTTATTGATTATATATCATTTATTAATTCTTCTTATTGTAATTTATTCTTGTTTGTTCCTGTTTCTATTGTATTTATTATGATTATTATGTCGTTTTCAAAATCTATTAGTTCTTTTTGTTGAGGTGGGCATTTCAAATCCAATTTGTTGTTATTCTTATTATCATTATTATTGTTATCATTTTTAAGAAAGTAAAATAATTTACATCGTATCATTTTAAGGGAATGTTCTATTTTTTCAATAAGTTTAATTTTCTAATCGGCTACATTAGATATGGGAATATTTTTAATGGTTAATGAAATGTTTGACCCCATATTTTTATGAAATATAATAGCAGTAATTAATTGATATTTATATAATCAATTGTCTACAAAGTGATAGATTTGAAATTTTTCTTGTTTTGAATATCGGAGCAAATTTAAAATTTAAGATTTAAGGAACAGCAGATATTTTTTATACACAGTAGCAGCCATAATATAAGGAACGGAAACAACAAAGACGTAAATATGTGCATTACTTAAAAAGTAATGCATAATTAGCAATGAAATTTTTACCGAATAAAAATTAGGGTGTAATGCATAAATATTATACAAAGTTACAAAAAATTACATAATAGTTTTTTTTTTTTTAAATAAAGATTTAATGAAACAAAGGCAATAAGCTACTGGACAAAAGTTAGGGAAGGATCTTGTTAATACTTGATTGTGAACAAAATATCAACAAAATATAATATTTGGTAAACATCTTCTTATTTTCAATGACTTCTCTGCAACGTCGACCACATGATCTAATTAATTTCTTGCAAAAAGCAGCAGTAATTCCCTCCCATTCGTCTTTCAATAACTCCCATAGGTGATCCTGGTTTTTCGGATTTCTTTTCTGAGCCCTTTCTTCAATTATCTTCCAAAGATTTTCTATTGGATTCAGGTCGGGGCTCTGAGCTGGACACTTCCTTATGGCGATTCCTTCTTCTTCAAATAAAACCATAACCTTCTGAGCCTTGTGGCAAGGTGCATTGTTCTACATGAAAATAGGAGATTCATAAAGATTATGGTGTAATCTTGGTACCACATGCTGCTGAAGAAGCCTTTTGTAAATCTCAGCACGGATATTGCCATGTACGCGGATGATAGGGCCAACTCCTGCAGATGAAATCATTCCCCACACCATCACACTGCCGCCGCCAAACTTAATGGTTTTCTTGACACATTGAGAAGACAGTCTTTCAACTGTTCTACGGCGTACGTAAGTTTTGCCCTCAGTACCAAATATAGTAAACTTGGACTCGTCACTGAAATGAAATGTATCCCATTGTGCGTCAGTCCAAACATGATCTCTCGTATACTCCAGGAGTAACCTTTTGTTTCCCTTTGAAATGAGAGGCTTTGAAGCTGTAATACGGACATGCAATCCTGCATTTTTTAACCTGCGAGCAACCGTTTTCCTTGAGATTATTCATTAAATTTATGGGCAATTGATGTAGCAGTTTCAAATCGTTTTTGTAGATATTCTAAAAATTCTTCGATCTTCTCTTTGCGATGTTTTTGGATGTCTGCCGGTAATTGTTTTTTTCATCTAACGTTTTATCGGTTTTATACCTGCTAATTACATGATGAACGACACTTTTAGACCTATGAACAATATCAGAAATTTCTGAAATTTACTTTTTTTCTTGATAGTTAGCGATAATGAGTTTTTTTTCTTCAAAAGTGAGCGTTTTGCGTGTAGAATTTGCTATGTTGCTTAAAAATAAAGTCCTAATGATTAATGAACTTTTACTTAATTTTGAAAAGCTCCATCGAGTTTTTTAACAATGTAAATTAAAAGTTTATGCAAATTATTAACATCGTTCCTTAACTTTTGTCCAGTAGCTTATTTCCTTTGTTACACTTAATCTTTATTTAAAAAAAAAAATATATATATGTTATGTAATTTTTTTGTAACTTTGCATTCTACTCTAATCTTTATTCGGTAAAAAATTCATTGCTAATCATGCATTACTTTTAAGTAATACACATATTTATGTCCTTGTTGTTTCCGTTCCTTATATTATGGCCGCTACTTTATAGAGCTTATTAATAAATATATTAAAATAATATTAAAAAAATAAAGCATTAATAATATAATATAAAACTATTACTTAAATTAAATATCAATTTTTTGTTGCTTTCCCTGACATCGAAGATTAAACTGATATTTAAAGTTAAGTAATCTTGTATATAATATTATCTATTTTAAATATTATTTTAATGTATTTTTATTACTAAGCCCTATTTATAAAATATCTGCTGTTTCTTAAATCTTATATATATATATATATATATATATATATATATATATATATATATATATATATATATATATATATATATATATATATATATATTAAAAACAAGACTTCGTAAATTTACGTGTAATATCTATCCGGTTGGCACTATTATTTCGTTTGTGCCTGCAAAATGTAATTCATTTTGTCAGTGTGTGTTCAATGTGTACCTGTGTGTAATGTCAGTCCTCATGGAAGGTTTGCACGTCCATTTTTATTGAAGCTCAATGTCGATCTGTAATTCGGAACAAATTGAATATTTCAGGAACATGACGTGATGGGGTTTCAAGAAGAAGGAGCAATTCGTTTGGCTCTGACAGGCGCTCATGATGCTTTCTTAGATAACAAAGCCCCAGAGGCAAGGTTATTATTATTAGTCTTAATTTTTTGTTTTCTTGCTTTTTTAACGGAAGCCATTTTGTGAGATTCGCGCCAGTGATGAAAACGATTAAGATTTTCAGATAAAAAGTACGCGGTTAGGAAAGATAATGAGAATAGCAAGGAGTAAAAGGAAGAAAAAGTAAGTGTAAAAGCAGGAGAGAAAAGCTGCTAAAATACGCAAGGAAATCGGAAAGATGGAATAAAAACAGAAAACAACAAAATATTAGTGCTGGAGAGTGAAAATAATGGAAATTCGTAAAAAGAAAGCAAAGACACTATTTTAATGGAAAACATAGACGTAGATTAGAATAAAGTAATAAAAATAAGACGTAACAAATAATATAAATATAAACAGAAAAGAAAAGAAAAATGGAAAACTGGGAAAAGAAAAGAAAAACAAGTAAAATAAACACTAGTAAAAGAAGAAAAACACGGTAATAAAGCAAAAAGCTGAAGAAGAAAAACAAAAGAAACATCAACAAATACACCCTCCAAAAAAACGAAAAAGAAAAAAAAAGTAAGAAAGAAAAGATAAAATAAAAAAAAGAAATGCCAGGAAAAGAAGAGAGACCAAAAAAAAAAAAAAAAAGCGAAAAGAAGAAATAAAAAGGAAGAAAAGAAAAGAAATAGTAAAAAGAATAAATACACTTGAAAAATTATATAAAATGATTTACTAAGAAACATTTCCTCATCTTGGTTGTCATCAAAAAACGTTTTGGCCGTTGTAACCTCCGGCCTTCCTGTTTTGTCTCTTTTGTAAGCTACCTGGAAATTCAAAGCCAAAATTTTTAAAAAAAGCAAAAAAAACAATTTGAAGTTCATATATTATGAAAGTCTATTTATAAAATTAAAAGCGTTATCAATTCGCTGAATTTCAAATATATCACAAAGCAATATATACTTTTACAAAGCTTATATTCATTTAACATCTTAACAAAAAAAATCTCACAAATACAATCGGTTAAGATTTCACACAGAATACATCCGTTGTTTATATGCAAAATAGAGAAAGTAATTCAGAATAAATTATTAGGCTGTTTGTCATGATGTTTTTGTTTCATAGAGGCAGAGATAGATCAATTGTTGCATGAATAACGCAAAAAGGAAAATATATTGATATCTCATTTTAACAGATACATTTACCAAAATTACACCGAAAATATGTCTAAATAGTAGAGTAAATTTATTCCACAATTTGCCATTGGCTCCAACCACATCCTCCAGAGGACTTCGAAATCTCCTGCAATTCTTCTGGGCGGTCTCCTTGTTTAAATGGATGAATGCTGCCATAATCCTTGACTTCAGTTCATTGTTGGTGTTGAAAGGAGTTTTGTTCTATTCGTGCTTCCGACGCGAATTCCAAATAGTAGAGTACGCCGTTTCCAAATTTCTGGCACAGTGAATGTTATCATGGTGCTCCTTTTCTCACAGACAGTGACCAACTTACCCTACTATTCTGTGTAGTCGGCAAAATAAAAGAAAATAACCATATGCGAAATAAAATTTAAAATTTCCCCATCGCACGCTGTATATAGAAAAAATGTAAATTAAATGTATTTTAATATTATTTATCAAAACTGTATTTAATTAATTTTCAACGTATATAGTGAAGCTGAAATGCAACTTTTGTACAGTTTTTAAGAAATTTGTATTTCTTTAAATATCTGAAGAAATTTTTCATTATTTTCCATGAAAATGTTTGAATGATCTTTTTAACTTCTTTGTTTCTGTTCCTTTTTTCTGCCATTGATTGAATTTTCTAGTGGTTAAAACAAACGAAAATCTCCAGCTACTAAATCGGGGGAGTATGAATGCTTTGAAAGACCTTCTGATCCTAAGGAAATATATTTATAATTAAGCTATAGCTGTTACAATAAAAGTGGATTCATACGTTTTCTAAGGGTATTTACGTGTAAATGAATATAATGAAACAAGCTCGAATTGAGGTTCGGCTCTCCCATGAGCAATTCCGATGAATTATCCATTATCCCATTCGCACATACAAACTTACTGCACTTGGTATTGCCAAACTGCTACCTATCTAGGTACTGACCAGGTTCGACGGTGCTTAACTTCGGTGATCGTAAGCCATATATATTTAGTCGATGATCATAGTAAATGCATTAATTCCCCCGTGAATATTTCGGTGAACATCAGATGATTTCAAGCACGGATGTGTAGATTCAAATTAGGCCATTATTACTGCATAAGTACAGAAGTTTTGTATACACGGGTTAGCATATGGTACGCATATGCAGGGAACTATAAAAATTAAATAGAATAGTATAATTAAATATTTCATTAAAAGTTTGAATTGGCGTTCTACTAAAGTATTCCATTCAGATATATGTATAATATTATAAAAATGACGCATTGAATGTGCATTTTATTCATGGAGTAACGTCATTTGTCATGAGCTGAAAATTTAATTCTGAGTGAGTAGATTCATATGTACAATTTCCCTGTTGATATTCTTGCCTTGGCAGACAAAATTATAATTTCCTAATAAAGGATACTATCATCAGAATCTATTGTAAAAAAAAAAATAAAGTAATCGTAAATATTTAGTGGATATTTTGAATTAACTTGCGGAAGCGATCTGGCTCATCTGTGACAATGATACATATTACATTTTATGCAAGCTTTGCAAATGTAGTGATGTAAAAGGAGATTAATTCCCTTTAAATTGATAGAATATACTGGGTTATTAAGGATTCCTTAAGGGTTATGGGAAAAACTGTTGTTTAGAATAGTCAGAGGCTAAATAAGGATTAGTAATCATTGTATAATATTGTAATTCTTTTAGTGTATTATGTAAATATGACGCACCCTTATTTCTAAAGTGAATCAACATTCAACTTTTGATAATTACATTTTGTTTCAGTTGATCAGTTTATCATTCTTCCCACATGATCCTCCATTTATTTGAATCATTTTATTTTATTTTATTTGAATCATTTTATCAAACAGTGTTTGAATGTCTGCGTGCAATTTTAATCTAAATAAGAGGTGCATAGAAGATTCATACATAAAAACGGATGAAGTAGCGCGGGTTTATTAAAGAAAACACGAGCGAATATGATGCATATAAATAAATGGAATTATGCAGATTCCTTCTCACTGGAAGACACGTTGTCCATGACTTG
>OZ010595.1:36742130-36782130 GCA_963932145.1 Acanthosepion lycidas | reverse complement strand
CGAACTTTTTAATGTGTATGTAACTAGTCATACATTCTGATCTCTCATTCAAATTTATTTGGGGGTCGGGAAATGTTATTATAGCTAACTTTTGTTGTTGACAAAATTAGAAGATTGATTATTGTTGAATGTTTGAGCTTTTTTTAAGATAGATAGATAGATAGATAGATAGATAGATAGATTATTAATTTTTAAGAGAGTTTTTGAAGCCGAAATTGGTGTTTATTGTTTGATTCCTGATAAGGAAGCATTTAAGTTAAGCAGATTTTGTCGTAGATTGCTCAATATCAAAGATAGACATACAGAGTTAATAGAATTAATATAAAAAGTCTTTTGACTTAAATCATATTTACTTCAAAGTTTTGAAGTTGCATAGATGTAACCACGAAAGTGTCAAATGAAAAAGCTTTTTTCATATTAATTCTCTCTCTCTTTATATATATTTACAAAATTTACATGAACCAGATGAAACAGTATTAACATTAAGCATTGAAATGCTTCATATGTCCTTTCTCTATCCTCAGAGAAATTCGATTTTAATCGTTTTCAACGCTGTGTTTATTTGACATATTTTCCAATGTTTACGCATCTCACATTGTTTCAGTTCTGATGTAGAAGGAACAGAGAATAAAGTGAATATATATTAATCATAAGGGAGTCGTAGGACATGGCACTTTCAGCACACATTTGCATTATTAGATTAGATTACCGTTTAATAAAATTCCTGTTCTCCATGTGAAAATTGGGATTATGAAAGTTATGTTCGCACACAACAACAGCAAGCGCATGTTTGATTTTACACTCCTTTTTGTGGTTTTTGCATTATTTTTAATTTAGAATTTGCGAAGTATTTTAATTCTGTTCCTTATACTCCTGCTTGACATGAAAAATAATACTTTTTATATCCCCCCCATCAAGTCAATATAGCCATTAAGATGGAAGTGGTTACTGGGTTTGAGAGAAAATAAGAAGGAAACATTCTTAAGGAGATAGAGAACAATAAAAGAACAGGAATTCATTAGATGCAACAGAACGACTGACTTTCCTTTTTATTTTTTGAAGTTGGCCGTAAAGCAACAAACTGGAAGGGAGTTGCACAATCAAGAAGTGTGAGAGAAGAAAATGTTAGCATTGAACTTACGGTTACATCAAGCCATTTCAACTATAACATAATGAGACATTGCCGGCAATCATAGAAACGCATAAAGTTTTGCAAAGAGAGGAAAGCACAGAAAAATTACGAAGAAAATATTGATAGGAAATACACGTAAGTTACATTACAGTGATGCAAATGTGAGTGTAGCTGACCTGCCAGGCCCATTATATAACATTGCAGATTCTTCATTGTCTTTTATCATGAATATCTTAATACACAGAAAACGTGTCACACCAAATATGGCAGTAATATCCAATGCTTGGATCAACGCTGAACTTATACATATATGAGATTCTGGTGAGAAAATTGTCTAGAAAGAGACAATGAAACAATATACGTAGCAGAAGACCTAGCAATTTTTTAAAATATAATCTTTCCACTTCATATCTGTAGAAATAAATATTTTGAGAGGTTCGCATCAGTCATCCTGCTGGAAGCCGAAAAAATAACAGAGAGCAAGCTATTTTTTGTCAAATTACCTCCGGATTTCAGGTTATCTTTGAAGTCAGCTGTCAATTTGACCTTATAAAACCGAGCAGACTTACCATTAGGTCCTGAGTAAATATTTATGTTATCAGCATATATACCGGGTTGAGAACTGATGACATCTGGAAGGTCATTGATGAAAAAGTACAAAACAACTTAGGTATAAGTTTAGAGCCCTAAGTGACAACTGCATCAATGAACAAATCCTAGAAGAATGACAATTCAAGATAACTTTCATTTCGAAATTTTTAAGAAAGATGAAATCAGATAACAATTAGTCCAGAAATACAATAACCTTTCAACAAGCATACGAAATTATGTTAAATCCGTTGGTAATATCCAAAGAAATAGGCCGAGTTTTATCATTCTTTTTTAAACCTTGATACACTTTCAGCAATAACTGTTGATAGATCAGCAACTGACCTAGATGAGTGAATGCCATATTGCTTATCTGGAATAGGACCCTGTGAGGTGAGATGTTTTACTATTCATCGTTCAATAAAGCCTCTATTAGGCCCATATTTAGAAGGATCAGGCATTTTGCTGGAATTCTCTGAATGGAACACTAAGCAGGAAGTAAGTAGCAGGGACGCATTCATTGTAGATTTTAGCCAGAATAGTTCAGGAGCACATATCTGAAAGACTATGTCAGAGACACCATCAAATTATTGTTTTCTATGGATCCAGTTTAGATATGATAACAGAAATTCTGGGCGGTATTACATGCATATCACTCAATAGAGATTCATTTATCAGTGGAAAGTCAAGTAAAGATTCTCCAAATAAGTCAAGAGTAGGATTGGGTGAGAATTTACGAGCAAAAAATTATAGAAAACATTCATCAGTAGACAATGTTAAAACATTAAACTGACAGAAAATAGAGGTAGATAAAATAATTACTCTTTTTTAACACTCTGTTACATAACCGCTATTAGTTATGAGAACCAAACTCAGGTTGATGTTTGGAGAGAATCTTATTTTGATGAATACTTATTTTGAGGAATATTCGCTGCCTAAATGTATATTGTCTAATTTACACGATCCTTTATTGAACAATTGTAGTAACACAACAAAATTTTGATGTCCTCATATCAAAAGACAACATATAACAACCAGCGAGCTAGAAGATTTTTAATCGCCACACTGAAAAATGTTGACAATATTCAAAACTGTCAATTGAATCTGGCATCTACAAAGAAGTATTAGACAACATTTCTCTCATGTAAAGAAACACATCGAATAGAACGTCGACTTAGTAATATTTAATAATACATACGTATATGTGTGTATGTGTTTATTGAAAGAGAGAGAGAGAGAGAGAGAGAGAGATAGAGAGAGAGTGAGTGAGTGAGTGAGTGAAAGAGAGATGTTTATTTGTGTCCGTGTTGCAGCATGTCTGCATATGGTTACCAAATAAATGTCTTAGAATGCATATTTCAGTACTGTTCCTCCATTACATTTCATGATTTGCCATTACTGTTCTATGAAAAACACTATTTCTGAATATCTTCTTACTGTATTTTATACATATGTATTTCATATATAATTATGAAATATTTCTTTATCTTGGTTCCTAGATAGTAACACCAGGTTTCAAAAATGTCGCTGTATAAGTTGCAACCGAGGAAAATTAAACAAAATAAAAATAATGTTTTGATAAATGTTCGTTTTTGAAATGTTTGGCAATGAATGTATTGTTCATAAATCTACATGAATGGAAAAATATAAGATTATAAATGTAAAAGAATAAATATCTCATTTTGGGTTGGGGATTTGGGTCATAGATTATATGTTTGTTTTTTTCTTTCTGATGTAAAGATTACATACAAATAGACCATATTCAAACCAAATTTAGTTGAGGGTTTATATAATTTTAAAATATTCACGTTTATAGGTCATTCCTATATTTCAAATTATTCTTATCATCGCCGGGTTATAAAGAGATAAGCGTTATATAGAATAGTTTCTGATATGTTACGAGGCAAAATGAATTGAGATCATGAGATTAATATTTTCTCTGAAAATTCAATAGGTGATAAAAAAAAATCAACAATTTAACGTTAAATTCCGTGACAGAATAAATATTATTTCTTCGTTAAGCATTGTGAGAAAATATGGTTCTCGATTGTTTCATCAACTTTTGAAGATTTAAGTCACTAATTGGTTTAAAAATCATAAAATATAAATACTTAACAAACGTGCTTAAATTTGTTCTGATGATATAAATCCCAAATTATTACATCTAAACTTATATAAAGATATTAAAATTATGTAAATATACATCAAAATATTTAAATAATAAATAAATATCTTCAGATCAATATTGTTATAATAATATATTTTTGGAGTACGTTATTCGTTTCAAAAACGTCGTACACAGAAAGACAAGTATAAGCATATATATAAGGTTTTCTTGTATATAAATATTAATAACGTTAATCAAGTATTAATATAGAAAGGGGTGCGTGTGGTCACAGTGAGAAGATAGGGTAAGGCAGACAAATTAGTAGTAACTTAAAAATAATCAGTTATATAGAAGTGGTTATATAAATATGCAAATGCTATACCTATATATTTCAATAAAGTACAAAAAAATTAAATATATATTTCGTATGTGATGACCACTAAGAATTTCCAGATATCTGAAACAAATTTAATGCCAAAAAGGAATATTTGCTTCAAGAATGTGGTGACCATACTTATTATTATAATCACAGATCAAATTTTATTGAACTCGCAAAAAGATATAAAAAATGATGTATAGTGCAAAACTTACTTTTGTAACAAAAGTAAGTTTCGCACTCTATATCATACTAAAACATTAGAGGTGCCTAGGGCAGAAGTAGGTTGACTTTGATGGTTATCTAATATCCCCCAGGTGCAACATCCTGTCTCAAATTATTTCAGAGTCTAAATGCGACAAATTAACAAAGTATCATACCATGTGAGCTTAGGATGTGCATATGCTTGCATACGGATTACATAATGTTATATATATGCATCACCGATAATGTTATACATTATCGCGAGAAGTAGATAAACGTTCGAATGAATGTTCATAACACTAAAAATATCACGCTATATGAATTATTAACTCTCTTATTATGGCCAAATACCTTGTGTTCATTCCCGCAAAAAAAAAAGAAAATTACTTTGGGGACGTAATGAATACATTTCTTCTCCAATCAGCTACATATTTGGCTGCATTCTTTAGAACTGGTTATCATACAGATCAGTCAGTTGGTTTACTCGGCGAGGTATCTTATTTCATATGTTGACATTGCCATACCTATTTATTATTTGAAGAAGAATTGGTTGCAGAATTCATATCGCAAATTGAGCTGGATTGTAACAGTAAATAAATGCGAAATCTATAATATACGAATAGAATATGAATAAAAATTAAGTGGTTAACAAGAACTAAATTCTTATGGACATGCCGCTTAGACATCTGGATGTCCTTATCACAAAGGGCATTCTTTAGATCAAGTAATAATATTTTTCAAGATTCTGAGATTGATATTATTAGGTTTCTGTTAGTTCTACTTTAAAATTTACTGCCGATTATACAGAAAACCAAGATTTCTGTCTTAAGAAAATTAAATTAAATTTAATTTTATATAATTTCAGAAAGAATAGTTATCCCAAAATATCGAAAATCTAAACACAGAAGAAAATGAAAATACAAGATATATTCCAAGATAAAAAAAAATGGGAACTCCTGTTTCTCCCTTTGAAATCAAATTTCAACTTTTTTTTTATCAAGAAAAACTTAAATTCAATTTCCCTGTTTTTGTTCAAGAATTGCAAGAATTGTACTGTTTATGTTTGTGAGATTGTATATCAGATACATTATCAATCTCTTGGGTTAATAAATAGGCCTAATACCATGTTCAGTATAGAGAAAAATATATCATCCTTGCTTTGACGTTAAACTGAATTAATATAATTAGACATTTGCCTTTATATGGATAAGACTATTCAGTATTTCTCCACGGACAAACTTATAATCATGCAGCAGACAGTACTATCTATAATGTGTGTAAAAATTTAATTAAAATAATTACGGATATAAACGCATGCTTTTTTATTACTTACAAATAGAAGTATGTACACAAATATATATGTGCGTGTTCGCATTGCGTTTCTTAGACAAAAAATATTTTCGTTTACGAAATACCAGACAAATGTATAACCTATACAAAATTTGGTCAACATTCACTATCTTTTCCATAAGAAGACTCGAACATGGTTTACTTTTTTAAACTTTTTGTCAGGATATTGTGTTGGATAAATAAATAATATTCTTGTTTGTGATTCATATCGTTGAAAGCCTTGGAAATGATTATAATTCTCAATACTATATCTAAATATTCGGCAATGAATATCTATAAATGAAGTAGGTATTCATTTTGCATGCTTTCGCTGAATCTCGTGAAGTGAGTATTAATCAATATATGATGGAAATGAAATTTTAATGTGCCCACAGTGAGAAATTCATGACAGTATAGCCGAATCGAAGAAACGGAATCATGTAGAAAGTACATTATAAACTCTGAATTAAAGCTCTCTTCTTACTCCTAATGAGCTCTCATCAATTCCGTCCCTTGACTGGAATGTACGTTTAATTTCTTTAAGCTTTTTTATTAATTCTTTGTTGCATTCATACAAGTGATTTTTTATGGAATTAGTGTGTGTAATAAACAACAACCATATGGTCGATAGATTCAAGCGTTATTGGCTAATCTATTAGCCATTATATATATATATATATATATATATATATATATATATATATATATATATATATATATATATATATATATATATATATATGACGGTGTTCGGAAGTAAAATTTCCATTCGTATATATACATACTAAAATCGTCTACATATTCATTTAAAGAAAAATTCATCCTTGATAATGTCTAATAGATTAGCCGAAAGTGATAGGATCAACAGAGCAATTTTACACACTCAAGAAGGGAAATCACTTATCTGAATGCAAGAACAATTTAAGAAAAATCCTACTTGCAGCGCCTTCAATAAAACATGATATATGCGAATATTTACGCATACGCTTAAATATCTACTGATTTTCCAAGCGTAGCTTAGATGTGGCACAAGGCCGAAAGTATGGGGCACCCAGTGAGAATCGAACTCACTACTCAGTCGCAATTGTTCTAGCCAGACAAGCTTGCTAACCATTACACCACCTCGAGGTGCCCGTACGCGTAAATATCTATGTAATGAGGAGATATTATGATGTTCAGAAAAGTAATTAGGATATTTCACTAAAATATTGCAAGATAAACTTATACAATAATTCTTAATTAAGCATCATTATTTAATTTTAGGGAATAGGTTTATCATTATTCTAGTTGAATATGCGGTATATGAGGAAATATTTAGAAAAATGTAATGGAAACCACTTTCAAAATTATATCAGTTACAGGCCGTTTTAGAGTTATAGCTTAATAGTTATTGATACTCTCTAAACAATGTTCTATGACATAATAATAGAGAAAATGATCATTTTGAGGCCATTAACATTACAATGATAACGACAAAATCCGGTAATTTATCTTGGCAAACGAAGTGTTTGTTCAGTTATAAACGCTGATGAAATGGAAAAACGAATGGAAAAGTATTCCAATTGCTGTGCGAGAATGAATTTCTTCTAAAACGGAACTTATAAAAAAAAAACAAAACAAGAAGACAATAATGGATATTTCCACTCAGAATTTAAAAACATTTACTGCTTTAACAATGGAAACCTCCATACAACAAAATGCATATCGAATCATTTGCAACAATTCGTTTTTCATTGGATCCCAATTATCCAAGTAGTTAACGCAGTCTCTTATTCTCTGGAAAATCTAAAATGAAAGAAAATATATATAAAATGGAAAATAGTGTTCTGTTTAAGGAAGTATTTTATTTTAATTGTTATAAAAATTGATTATTAATTTTTTAGCACAATATTTCCTAATCAAATCAGATTGCTTTTTATTAGTGGAAATTACACAGGCATTTGAAAACAATGATGGAAATATAGAGAAGTAACGCTGCAACACCTGGCAAATAACTTGTTATTAAGTGATTTCTCTGTCCCAAAAGGAAATAATTTATTAAAATAAAAAATTCTAAAAAAGAATACTTAAAATATAAATGCAGAAAATGTTGATGATTGCACCCAGAAAAATGTATCTTCTGAAAAGCTAATATGAAATGTGTTCTATGAATTTCGCTTATTCTAATATTTCAACACAATCAATTGGAAAGACATCATATATACATACATATATACATGCATACATACATACATATATATATATATATATATATATATATATATATATATATATATATATATATATAAAAAGTGCTCAATACAAAGTAAAGTAAATAATGTTTATTTAAATATTATAGCATAAGCGTATTATAACATCACTACAAAATAGCCATTTTGTATAAACGCTACTGGTGTCTTGTCAATTGATGGTGGTGATATCGTAGAATAAGCGAAATTCATAGAACACATTTCATATTGGCTTTTCAAAAGATACATTTTTCTGGATGCAATCATCAATATTTTCTGCATTTATATTTTAAGTATTCTTTTTTAGAATTTTTATTTTAATAAATTATTTCCTTTTGGGACAGAGAAATCACTTAATAACACTTAATAATATGAATAGAACATATGGATTATATATATATATAAAATCTGAAATGTGAATAGGAAATAAGGATTATTCCGAAAAAATGACTGAACAAAGGAGCAAGCAGAAAAATATCTATAATTTTAATGTTTCGTTATTTTGTTAAGTCATCATCAGAAAAGCTATAATAAAATAGCAAAATGTGTCAAAATTTTAAATATTTTCTTACTAATAATATTTATGAGTATATCAACTGGCGACAACTAATTCCTCCAGATTTGTCCAGACAAGTTCATAATAACTTAAACATAAAAAAGGTCTGGATTAGCTGGATATGTGGAATTTTACAAATCATTAATCAAACGAATCGAATAGTTTTTGTATCATCCTTTGCAGAACAAATGTGTTAATCTCTTGTAGGCATTAAGAATTTTAAAATTCGAAGGTCACTTGTAAATATTTCACTGAATTTTAATTATCGTTTCTTTCTATAATATAATAAATGGTATTTATTTTAATTTCGAATTATATTTCTTTAATACTCTTATTAATTTATTTTGTGTAATAATTGTAATAAAATCGGAGTATAATTTGAAGGCACATGTACGATTTATTGTAAAATGAATATAGCAATGCAAATCTTTAATGCAATAGTCGTCTTAAGTAATGAAGCAAAAAAATCTATAGTCAGTAAGGAATTCCAAGCATAACACACTCGTTTGTGTGAAGATATTGTTTTAAGAAGATTCAGACATTATAGCACATGATTTCACTTTCAAAAACTATTTACTATATTCAGTGGGATATATTGTCAGTACAAATGAACTCTTAAAAATAATTACTATGAAAGAATAAACCAAAATTTAGAAAGCAATAAACTGTTATTTGTTTACTGAGGACATAGCATACTACTAAATTAATTCTGTAGCCGAAGGAGTTAAAATGAATTAGTAGGTTCGACATTCGTTCTCAGTTTAAGCCGAGTTTAATTTGCCAATATCGCAGATTCTCTTAGTTCTTGTGGGAACATGCAGAAGACTGCATACAGTACATGAGTTAATATGGTTTCAATGAAAAGTCAACTATCAAAATACCAGTAAGATATCCAAATTGCTTTGAAATTAATGTTCATATGGTAGAATTGCATTACTGGTGATTAGATTAGGTTCTCATATAAGCAATGCGTAACGACTTCCTATGCAATCCGAAAAATTGAGAGAAAGAAAAGGCGGAAGGAAATGGGTCACAGATCTGTGCGGAACTAACCCAGATTATATTTCTAATCCGAAATTTATTTCACATAAACATATATTCAACGCAGATTTTGTTTTTCTAATAAACTCATATATACAAAAGATTGATTGAGATACCCGCGCATATCAGTCAGACATGATATTTTTTAGAGAGGAACAGGTAGGCTTCAAACACCTACGTAGCAACAAACAAAAAAAAATACATATATTATTAATAATTGGTAATGGTATTCTTGTTTTCCTCGACATTATTTCAGAATTCAAAGTCAAGTATAGCTTTTGTGGCAGGTAGCAAACCCAGGTTTGCAATTTGTTACCTTGGTATTGTGATTGCTTAAAATGTAAAAATAACGTGGGGTGAGAAGTTTTCTTTTCAGAACGAGGTACCCGCAAAAACCTGCAGAAAATTGGTGTCATAACAAAAGAAACTGACCTTTGCAATAACATAAATCTCCTATTTGTAGTGCAACATTTGATTGCTGTATGCAGCCCCCTCTCACTGCTGATGTGAAATTAGATTCCTGTGTTCAGAGTCGTCACAATCTTAGCATTACGCAGCATAACCGCGAGCAAAACATCCACATATAAGGAGGAAAAGATTTTGCATATATATATATATATATATATATATATATATATATATATATATATATATATATATATATATATATATATATTAGGAAGGCAAAGTTTTATATATTACGAAGGCAAAGATTTGAATAATACTGATTCCAGTGTTTCAGTAACGAAAAATTACAGTGTTATTTTTTTTAATTTTAACATTGTCATTTTACCTCGCTAAAATAATGACACTTTTGACTAATCAAAATATCTTGGACTTGCATAATTTGTGATATTATTTGGAGTATCAGGTTTAACATTCAACCCGTCATATATACAGCGTTTCTACAGTCATAGAGCTCATTATAAAGACGCTGGAATATTTGCGAATCTGATAAAGAATAAAATCCATGTAAGATTAATAAAATCAAATAAAATTATTAGGTTGGTGCAAAAATAATGTCGTTTTTTCACATATGTTACTATGGGAGAAAACGACATTATTTTTGCACCAACCTAATATTAGAATGATTTACTGTATGAATTAACCTTTGTCCATGCCGATTACGGAAATTACAATGAAAATATACGATCATAATGGTGACTAAATATGCCGAATGCAGATAATTTTATATTTAAAGGACCAAATGAAAATTGAGGAATGCAGAAGAAAAGTAACAACTGGAAAAGGCGTAACTCCCCAAAAAGAATTTAACAAACATACTATATATGGAATATGTCTTAAAAAGTGATAAATGTGAATATATAAAAAGGGAGATTGAATACAAACCAGTATAGTAATTTATTCAATGACAAAGATGGGACAAATAGAAAAAAAATCAATAAAACATTCATTCCCAAGGTAAAACAAAAGTAAGTACTGCAATATAATTTAAAATCAGCTAAAATTTAGCACATATACTACGAAATGGATAAACGACTTACGCTTCACGCATATGATGCATTCAACGGTAAGGACACAACGCAAACATAGCACGTACATTTTTTAATGTAAAACACTCCTGGGATGTTTTGTTCGTGCGGAGCAGACAGCATAATCAAGAAGTGTGTTGTCATAAAGAAAAAAAGAATTTTAAACAACAAACAGAGAGAATTGAGAATACCGAAAAAATTTAAAGAAACAAGAACTTAAAAACTCGTAGAACTTCATGTCAGAACAAACAAAACTCTGTAAAAATAATTTCGGGGTCATGTTTGAAATCGCTGAAACAAATACCTTCTCAGAGATGCTGGAGGCCAAATTAGTATCCATGGAGATTCCAGGGAGCGTTAAAATGATTCATGCCACAATGTTTGTAGAAAAAGTTTACTGAGAAATACAATAAAAATATGAATAGCTTCAACCTTACTCGACCGACAGAGACACGAAACAGACATTTTTGTTTTGAACGCACAAACAAAATAATAATAATAATAATAATAATAATAATAAATTAATTGGAAGTATAAAGAATATTATTCACAGTATTTATAATCTTGTGGTCATTGAACAGCAACAACCGCAGCAGTAGCAGCAGCAAACACAAACATGGGCAGCAAGAGCATTCAAAATATGACAGTCAGCAGCAGCAGCAACAGTTGCAACCGACCCTGCAGCCAGTTTAGTGGTGAGGCTCTAAGTTTACTACAGCTAATTGTCTTACGGGACATTGGCCTAGTGTACAAAAGCGTTCCTTTGTGAATTTTGTTGTGAGTAGGGCGAACTGAACTAAACACCAAATAAAATAAGAACTAGATGATATCCTTTGATATGATCAGTGGAAGGAGAACAGGCTCTACTCCTATAAATGTCTACACTTAGATCAAATAAACGGTTCAGTTCAGAATATTCTATAGGTTACCCAGTTCGATAAACAACGATGTGATAACAAAAACAAAGATGACAATAGTTAAAATGTAAAAACGTAAATAATGATAATAAAATTCAGAGTAAAAAGAACATTCTATCGAGTAGTACTGAGATTTCACATTCGTAGTAAATGATGAATTACTCTACAGTTGAAGTGACATCACTTCCTTCAGCATTTCAACAACCGATTTTCTTCTCTAGCTGTATTTACAATACTATCTGGTCAAGCTCCAGAGAGATGAGAAAATCTCTCACAGCACCCATTTCTCGGTCTTCTTTCTAAGCAGATTATAGGTAGCTCATTTCTTCATTTTGTACAGGTTGATAAGAATGATGATGATGAAGGCTTTCTAGTGTGGAATGAGGGCGAAAATCATCTCGTATAGGTTGCTAATCACGCTTTTTTTAAACTGGGACCAGAATAAATACAAGACAAAATACTTCTCAAGACACGAGTAAGTTTATATACATTTAGAAGGGCACATAATTTGACATGATATTCTATCTGAAATAATATTTAATTTTTTTCGCTTATCTTTCTTTGTCAAGTTTAAATAAACATCAACAGTGGTCAACCACATATCCCACACATAACTATTATGCTCTTTTCTGAATTTTAAGACATTCAACTCCAAAGTCGACATTGATTCTATTGCATTGTCTTTCGTATATTAGACAATCTCTTTTTGTGATTTGGAATAATGCCCTCGTTTCCTTGACGACTACTTCGTTGGCAATGAAAACATAAATGAAAATGAAAACACTCCTACTTCGCATGTAGCAAAGAAAAAATATGCTTTATTTTATATGTCTAAGTAAAACAACTTGTTAAATCTCAAGAAAATGCCCGTCACAGTTATTTTAATTATAAGTTTTGCATCTAACATAAACAAATTTCAACACATTAAATCCGTGCATACAGTGTCATTTATCTTCTTCAGACAACAGACCAAAATGTTGTTCATTAATGTCCAGCCAGGATTTATCACAGCGATACATACAATTCGTTTCAAAATTATTCTCCACTTTACATAATTATGTATGAAGTTTGAATTTTCAGGGAAATGTCATATGCATTTTTTTCACAAATGCAATAATGGATTTGAAAGAATGTATAGTCATTCCCACAACAAAATATCATTCTAATGACATACATTGAAAACATCTAACATAGAACAAAATTATTAGATATGACTAAGTTATTGGCCCGCTTGCCTTAATAATCAATTTTCTTCATTTATTTTAGAAAGATCACTACAAAAATTGACTGAAAGCCTAAAGACAGTTTCCACCTATTTTCACTAGTTCTCGTTGCCCAGAAGCATCAGAACAACCTATTCGATTTTCTCCATATATATATATATATATATATATATATATATATATATATATATATATATATATATATATACAACATAAGATCAGGTAACTAAATAATTCTCGTTTGTCTCATCGACCCACTGACATTAATTTTATGTGTTTAGATTCAAGGATAGGAGTATATTTGTTATTAATTCGCATTTTTCTTGACCCCTCTGACAAACTTGTCAGGGGAATGAGAATTTGCTTTAAATCCGGGATTCTCTGAAACGAGACAAACAGTTTGTCTATTAATAAATATAATTGTCAATTAACTTTTTTTTAACGAGCTTATATACTTGGAGATATGAATTTTATTATCAGGTGAACCGCAACTAAACTAACTCGAATTTCTTGCAAGTAAGCGTATTGTTAGTAACCCTGTATGCTGTAAAATAGGAGCTATGAAACGGTGGAGGAAATCTTAACGATTCAATGGCCAGCTAATTAAAGGTCTCAATAAAATCATTGTGAGGAAGGGAAGGAGAAGCCACATCACTATCAACCCCAAGATAACCTAACAATCATATTATGAAAAATAACAGCGTGAAAGTCGATTGGAATTAACTCCTTGGTCTATAAGGATGAAAATTTGCAATAAGTTTCACCTAATCGTTATCCAGTGACTTAGCAAAAGGTCATCATCCATCTTTTGCATTGTTTTCAACCCAAGCAAAGCATTAAAACCACAGTGATGCAATGAGTTACTGAGAGTGAAAGAAACAGGGGGCACACTAAAAGAACATGATTCATATGTTGACGATTGATTTTGCATGTATCTTTTTAAGATCGGAATTGACTGGAAAGCAGGAAAATGGAACAATCGAGAATTTCGACATAAGAAAAAATGAGCATATAATTTAAGGATTAACCTAGCAATTTCAGCGGTGAAATTATGATTCCGAGTTGAAAATCATATACGGCGCTTAAATTCTCCCTGACAATATACCATCGACGAAAGTTCATCGGAACATTTACTATGTATATATTTACAGAAGATACAAAGTGAAGCTGTGTTACTGCAGTAGAATCAGACTGTGAATCACTCCTAGATTTCTTATAAAATCTCATGACACATACTTTTTGTTGAAGACTGCTACCAATGCCCGAAATTCAACTTCCAAATGTATTGTATTGATCCTGGTGTTTTGTGGTATCTTATGAAGCAAGTCAACAATAATTACTTCAAAGAGAAGAGATTGTCAAACACAAATTTAAGATATATCTCTGTATACAAATTTTCTTTTTTTTTTCAGATTTGTTACTATTTTTCCGTTTGCAGTTAACCATGACTTTAAAAAATAAAACTCTATGCAGCTGTCCTTTTGTGATTTGAATGGAAGATCGAATAGAATTCTTATTATAAGGTTAATCATTGCTTGCATAGCGTGATCGGACCGATTGTGAAAAATTTTGTTATTTATCCTTTCTGTCAAATTTCCTTTATTTTTGCAATATTATTATTATTATTATTATTATTATTTGTGTAGGATATGTTTCCTGCTTTGTACCCTGTACAACGGGGTCCAAACTATGGTCTTTAGGCCCTATAAGAGAATTGTCATTTAATTCATAGGACTTTTCTTAGTATATGGAATGTTCCTAGTAGGGCGATTTTCTGGGAAACTGTTAATTTCGACGTTACCTGGGACACTGTTAGTAAAACTCTCCATTTCTTTTCTCACAAAGCACAACATTACGGTTACTATTGGTAGATACACTGTCGTCATTCTTCAAATCCTGTTAATCTCAATCTCCAGTTAATGGAATTTGGATCATTTCTCGATAAATTTCATTTAGGTGCTATGTCAATAAACTTTCTGAATTTCTTGTCTTTTATGATTATATCAGGTCTGTGGGCCTTTATATCCCTGTCAGTTGAATTAATATGTCCCAGAGGATAGTTACATCGTTACTTTGGGTAGCTGTGTCTGGTTGTTGCCCATACCATCTCTCAATGGTTTCAATTTTGTTCTTCCAGTGTACATATGTGACTACCTTGTTATATCTCTGGTTATATTCATTTTTGATAGTTCTAGACATCCAGAGATAATATTGTTGACATACATCATATTTTCCGCAGATTCTGCATTTCGGGTTCGTTCCATCCTTGATTATGTGACATTAATAGGATATGGTTGTGCGACTTTGATCTTGTGCTGCAATAATTAGGCCTTCTGTCTCAGCTTTAGACACGATGCGTCTTCGCCACTGATGTGTTTCCTTTTTGCACACATGTTTGTTTCGTTCTTTTTATGTATTTGCCATGCAATGCCTTTCCATTTTTTTATTGTAATTTTATTTGGCCAAGTTGTTTTCTGATTTACTTGTTTGGCGGAGATTGGATTCGATGTTCGTAGGATTTCAGGTATGTTAAGCTTTTTCTTGACGAGTGTAGCTTCTTTATTGATTGAGTGGATATGTTGTTTTATTATTTGTAGGAGAGGATCATTGTTTTTAAGAGGTAGGCTTCCAATCCGATTGTTGTAGCTTTTAGGGTTAATCCAAGTTAAAGTAGACCTCGGTTTCCTAAAACTCTTTGTACGTACAGCCTATCAACATCTGAATTTGGGTGCTTCATCCTTTTTTTGGCTAAGCATTTTTCAGCTCTTGGCATCCAACATTTTAATGTCATTCAACTTCCATTTAATAATATTGAAGCTGTGTGTTAATACGGCTAAAGCTAAGGTGTTGATCGCCTTCATTTCTTTTTGGCCCCATTAAGATAGCTCCAATTATTATTATTATTAGACTTCGACGTTTAGATATATTTGAAATTTCTTTTAGTCATCACGAAGAGAATGTGGATAATTTTAAAATGTGAGGACATACTGAAAGCAAGAAAGGCAGTAGTAAATAGAAAGTAATTTACATACCAAGTTTGAGCGAGAAAATGGCAGAACCAGTAAAATTATTAATGGCAAAGTGTCAGAGAATATTTAGAAAAACTAATGAGAAGATGTTGCTGAGAGGCATTATCACTTATTTCCAGAAACAAAATGGCAAATAAAATAATAAAAGCAGATAAAAATTTACATCGGAGAGTAAGTGACAAGATACGAAATATCCAAACGTTCATTTCTATTATATTATCCTAGGATATCTTTCTAATAACAATGATTTCTGGATTCTTCTATCACTTTCACGAAATCCATTTTTCATGCATTTATGTTTATTGCTTATGCTCCGTTAATGGCATATATATTTTCCATAATCTTTTCTCCCAATAATCATTAAACAATTTATTTCTGATCTACTTTCTGGTTTGTTGAAACCATGCCTTATTTCATATTCGTTTTTAATGCTACAAGATTTCGTATCTTACATAGTTTGGGTGGGTCGATTGAATTTCAACGTCTGACATTCTACATTGTCTTTATAGATATTGTCAGCACTTTCGGAGGCTTTCAGTTACTTAGATGATCTTCCAAAATCTGTGATACGAACTTTGTTCTCTTTCTAGGCTAATTTCTTATACATCTGATTATTTTTGTAGTTGTTACATTTTCATTTCTCTCACTTATAAGTCACACTGGCTTCTTGTGCTTTATCTGTCATGACTTGCATATATTTGCTTCTTATGATTGCATTTGGGTGCTATTAAGGACACTGTTTATCTTATTTTTGTTTGTTTCCCCAGCGTAGTTATATTCATGAAAATTTGGCTTCACTTTGTCTTCTGAGGTATCCATATATATATATATATATATATATATATATATATATATATATATTAATTTAAACTTTACCTTGATGTTCATCGTTTTATATTTTTTCATGCTAGTTTACGCTGTTGTAATTAATCATTCTTTTTTTCTGTTTTGTGCTTTCATGAAGTCCCTTGATTGCTTCGACGACACAATCATAAATGCTGAATAGTTATCTCCACCGTTATTTATCATATAACCTGTTGATATTGTCACTCGAGTATAACAACTTATTTTAAATTCCAGGCATCTAAATTTTTGTTATTATTCTTATTCATATTCTTATTATTATAATTATTGATTCCTTTCGTTTCACTAAAACATAATCTAATTGCTTCTCTGTAGTTATAATTAACGAATCTTACTCAGTACTTCAGCACTTAGTACAAATATTTCCTATCAGTAATGCAGTTGTCTAGCCGGTTTCAATTCTTTCATATATTTCAATATTTTTCATAATTATTTGACGATATACAAAATAAACCAAACTGATATAACATTTTCACTCTAATTTGCATGACATTTGATAGTATGGAAAAATAAAATAAAACAATTGTGACAATCAATATACTTATCTTCCATTTTTGTTCGACTGAACAGTATTTATCTTTCTATACACTTCAAAGCTAAAATTGTCAAAGATATGGATTACGGGTTCAGTTAAATTAGTATGATGAAAATATAATCTCCCACACGTACAAACACACATAGCTGTATGAGTGAGTGAATAGTCTGCTGGAGGTGTGTTATTATACAAAGATCATAATTTCTCTTAAGCAAATTTGTGCAACTGAATATAAGTAATTTACTCCCGTCGGCATTTATATTAAAAAATGCTCATGGATTGTCTACCGAGGGAGAAAAAGACAAAAAGGATGAAAACAAGAAAATGAATATACTATGATATAATGTACTGTGTGAATATATACCGACATTTTCTAATAATTATTTCACACACACACACACACACACACACACACACACACACACACACACACACACATATATATATATATATATATATATATATATGATTACGTAACAAACATATGATTAAGCCAATTGTCAATAATCATTTCTGTTAATACTTAACAAATAATACAGCGTGTTGGAAAGTTGTAGGTACGATTACCTTCTAGAATCTTAACAGATTAACTATCTGGATTTGGCAGAAAACCTAGAACAAACATTACATTTTCAACATCACCGTGCAAGTAAAATTCCCTGTCATCTACTATTTTCTAAGTTCTCTTGATCGCCTTCTTTAAATCTGAAGTAATTTAAGCGGACGATAAACACGGTTGAGAAAAAAAAAATAAAAAGAAGAAAATTCGAAGATTTCATTTCCATGACATCCATACTTTAGTATGTGCTTTCTTCTTTCGACTTTCATTATTGCACTCTGTTAGCTATCTCTGTTTTCTTTATCGCTCTCCTTCTTTTTCGGACTGTAATATATTAAACAATTTCTTACAATATGAAAAAAATTCCTTTATCTCTATGAACATTTTTGTATTTGCCGATTTCAGTTTGCATAACATCAAGTTGTTTAATCATTCTGATAATAATGATGTTGCCGATATTCAGATTTTCAATATTTCCGGTGCTCAGTGAGTTTCCCTACTTATTTCTCCTGGTTCTTGTCAAGCATCACACCTCTTTCTTCTTGGTAATTCAATGCAGGTTGTAGTATATGTTGATATTTCCTTTGAATTATATATTAGAAAGGAACCTACTATTCACAAGACATCTTTCTCTTACCAGCGTCCAGATTTCGGATTTTATGCGAGATGCATCTTGGATTGTTTTTCTTAACCACCCTATTGAGAATAGTACAACATAGGTTTCTTCTTGGGTTAATGCGGGAAACTTTACTTTTATAACTCCTCGTAAATATCAGGTGAAACCAGAATGTTCTCTTAAGTTCACACCTGCGTATACAACCGCAATATACGACACGAATCACTTTTATCACGTGAATCAGCGTGAGTGCTCCAATCACAAAAAAAACGCCTATTTGTGTCTGCTCGTAATGATTGTAAATGTGTCCTCAACGAGTTCAAGTCTTTGTTTGTTGATAGAATGAGGCATATAGTTTCAAACAAGTTTAGTTCTCGGGTTGACTGGCGGCTCGGTAATAGTGTGTTACATAATAGTAAGTATTATATTCCTCCTCTCTTCACTCACTTTGAGGCATTAACACCTCTTGTTGATAAAGCAGAAAGGTTTACTCGCAAAATCTCGTCAGATTCTACTCTTGTCTCATCAGGTGTTTATTCGCAGAATTTTCCACTTAGAACTGAGCACTGTGTAGTGAAATGAACATAACTGTCAATGGTTTCTGCTATTTTTAAATTAGATTCCCACAAAGCATACGGACTTGTTGATATCCATTCAATATTCCTTAAGAGATGTGCTCCTGAACTGGGTCCTGTCTCTCTCTAATCTATACAATAAATGACTTGTTATGTTAATTCTGGAAGAAATTTTGAACTGATTTAGACTCATCAAAACACAAAATAAAAGTTGTCTTGAATAATCGCACTCCTAAGTTTTTGGTTAAATGCAGGCATCCATCCTTGGACCTAATCGTTGCTAATGTTTATCAACGAGCTTCCTAATATCATCATTTCTCAGTTCAGTATATATGCTTATGACACAAATATTTACTCCTGTCTTTATAGTAAGTCTGATTGGTTCAATGAGTTAAACTTTGTTGCTGATCTATAAAAGATCTATATATCTGTTAAATGTGTCAAAGACTGGTTTATTAAATTTAACGCCTCGGAAACGAAACTTATTTTTGTAATCGTCTGAGTGGAGATTTTATGTCTTCCATCGTCATAATTGATACTTCCAGGAGAGTGACTTATTGTGCCTTCTTGGTGCAACATTTTCCTGACATGAAAAGATTATATTGAATCTGTTGCTAGGTCTACTGCTAGGAAATTGGTTCATTGTGTCTTGCTAGACACACGCAAAATACACACAGTGTCTCTCACCAATCAATCTGACATATTTATATGTCTACCATTAGGCCATGCATTGAATATTACTGACACATCTGGATTTGCGCTTCTAAAATCTATTTAGAGATTCTTGATAAAATTGACAAATGTGCAATGGTATCGGTCCTGACCGAGTGTCTCGGCTTCAGTCACATTCTCGCTGCCGTAACGTAACTTTTCTGTGCCTTTTTTAAAATAAATAATTCCAATACAATTGTTATGATGGTACCTAGATTTTATTAATTTAAACGCACTACTGGACTGACAGAAAGCTCTCATCGTTTTGCAGTTGAAATGGCTTGATGTAACCGTAAATTTTATGCTGACAGTTTATTCTCTCATACTTCTCTCGTGTGAAAATCTTGCTTCCCAGTAAACATCGACCTTCAAAAATTTAAATGCAGTGTAAATTGTTATCTCCTGGTTATTCCGATTAATTCATCGTTCTCTATCCATAATCGTATTTCTTCTTCTCCTAATCTCTAACACTTTGGTAACACTTTGCCTTTTAGCAGCTTTATTGCCTTGATTGTTGTAAAATGATTTAAAAAATCCAATATGTACGAATGTTACAACACACCCCTCGCCTTTCTTGTGACAATTATAAAAAAATTATTTGATTTGCTACAAAATTCGTGATTGATGCAGTTATGTCGGGTGATACTGACTCTGAAATTTGACTTTAACTTAACAATCACAAAATGTATATAAGGAATAACTCTGAATATCCTACTATAGCATAATATTATATTTCAATTACCTAATAATAATAATAATAATAATAATAATAAGAAGAAGAAGAAGAAGAAGAAGAAGAAGAAGAAGAAAAAAAAGAAGAATATAGACAAATTAAGATGCGTAACAGTTTCCCTTTAATTCACAAAGCAGTTATAGAAAATCTGAAAGTAATTACATTGTGTAACTTAATACAACTGTTAGTATTAAACAAAAGGCTATGAATTCTCAATGAATATATTTTTCCAAAAATAACAACTAACGAATACCAAGATGAAGAAAAATTATTTAAAACTACCACACAGCCACCCCATCAGATCTTGATAATGGCATTAAATTCGAAATTACACGAAGAAAAAGAAAAATATGAACTTCGGAATGTTTATCGACAAATTCGAAAATAAAACTTTATATCTTATCCGTATTTGGGAAAAGTATAATAAAAAATTCAAAAGACATACGTTCTATTTGATCAAACTGATTTGGGTGGATATTTTCTGCCCAAATATACCTTATTCAAATACACACACACACACACACACATATATATATATATATATAGTATCAAAAATAGTCTTACAAAATTTGAGGGCGGTTTATCACACCAAAACAAGGACAAAAGCAAAATAAACATATGTATGTGAATCTTTCGATTCTAACTATTCAGCTTAACGACAAATTATGGTAGATGGCCGTCTGCTGCCATAGAGACTAAGTTACATTTGTCATTCGTGTATATTTGTAGTTAGTTTGTCTTCAACATTTAATGTGTGTAGTAGTGAGTTTTAATTTTTTTTATAAGCTGGAAATAAATTTGGGAAGACTTGAAATTAACTGCGAAATCCAGCGAATGTCACCCATGAAATAAAGATAATTAATTGTATAGAAGGAAAGGGCCTACATAAAACAAATTGTCTTTAAATAAAGTGGCGGCAGAAGAATTATCCTTGAAAATTTAAAAGCATAAATATTAATGAAATAACTAAATACAGCGATTAATTTTGAATTCTTCTGTAGTTTAGTGTTTCCTATCTCTAACATCTGGACCAAAAAGAAATACCTGACAGGACTAAGTTACAATGAGAAGAACTAAGTTTGCGGTGAGCGAAAGAAAGTGAAAATGAAAACCCAGAACAAAGGAGAGGAGAGCTCCCATTGCTGAGAATATGTAAAAATTTAGTGACTCTTAATCTCCTGAAGAAGCTGAAGGCCTAATCATGTAGTCTCCGAAGGGGCTAGCTTAATTACTGCCCGATAGTTTATATATATATATATATATATATATATATATATATATATATATATATATATAGAGAGAGAGAGAGAGAGAGAGAGAGAGAGAGTGTGTGTGTTGTGGATTCCGGATGAAATTCGGCACCAATAAATAACAAACGCCAAGAATTAATATAGGAAAATAATGTATTAATGTAATAATACAAACTGGTAATGCAGGTTAGTAGTTCCAGGAATACGGGTTAGTAGCAATATATCAATACAGTTTTTGGTATTGAAGTATCGCAGTACGACTTTTTACTGAGTCTACGTGCTCGCTCACTGTGACTCTTGCTCGCTAGGTTCGTTCTGCCTTCACACTCTGTTCCTCTCTTCTCTATATGTATATACTGGGTTAGTCCATTTGTGTAAAAAAGGGGACGGTCCCTCAGCATATATATATATATATATATATATATATATATATATATATATATATATATATATATATAAACTCCTTTTCCCCTTCTTTACCCGCGCTCCCTTTCCCCTTCTTTGCCCCACTCCTTTTTCACCTTCTTTTCCAAACACTCCTTTTTCTCTTCTTTTCTGCGCTGACCATCAACTACTTCCAGTCTCTACTTGTTTCCTCACACTTTTCTTTATCCATCTATCTGTCTTTCCTTTTCCAGCCTTTTATATTTCAATAATCTAAAACTATTGACAGTTCGAAGAATACTGTGAATGTTAAATGTAAAATTTTTTGTTAAAATGATAATTAACTAATAGTGTCTTAATTCCAACTGTATGAAATAATTGGATTTGTTCAGAAAATAAACATTGAGCGCTTTTTGGTAGTCAGTTTTAACATTTAATATCTAAAATTTCATATTGTTAATCGGGTGCACTTGGATTGTACCAAAGGATTACTCTCTCCCTCCCCCTCTCTCTCTCTCTCTCTCTCTATCTATCTATCTATCTATCTATCTATCTATATATATATATATATATATATATATATGTATATATATAAATGAGCCACGGTGGTACAATAGATAGCGGCTATGATTCTAGTTGAAACCCTTCCATTCAATTACGTGCCATTAGGAATGGCATGAATGCTCTTCTTCTCCCCATAGCCATGTTTAATAGAAGGATAGACTTGGTTCTATAGCCTTGGATGGTAACCCGTCTAGGAGGATGTGACTTGAAGTGGTTAGACTCCGTTAGGCTATCTTGCCCAAATAACACCACTGCAGTATTTGCTGTGCCCCTAAGACCCTGTTGATTCACGGGATTCACGTGTTATATTCTAGACATCCATACATACGTGAGCTTTTGAGTATCTACGTAGGTGCTACTTTCCCTATTCATTATTTCTCGATATTTTCAAGCCTGATATATATATATATATATATATATATATATATATATATATATATATATCAGAGAAAATACAAAGGATCTGCGGTCCATGTAACATCAGATATACGTTCAAAAGCTGGGCGATACTTCGCAAATAACTCTTCCGAATAAGACACCACATAGAGGTGAACATGACTAAAGATACTGTGTACTCTATCCCATCCAGCTTCGGAAAGAAAAATAAAGAGGAGACAGACCGCCGCCTTAAGGTAAAGCTTCAAAACCTCCAGAAATCTGTAATACGAGGGTAAGTAGAAAAATCAGTCGTGGGTGATCACATCTAGAGAGAAAAGGGAGATCACCACCGTGGGATCAGGTTGAAATCATAGACAAAGAACATCATTGGAAAATTCGTAATCTTAAGGAATCAGCACATATGCTCGGCCACAAAATTCTCCTGAATCGACCAAGCATAGAAATGAATAACGATATGAGAACAAGTAATAAGGATTTACAGAGAGAAGCGATAACAACAAAAAAATTGAAATATAAGCTCTGGTAAAAAAAACAAAATGCAATTTTAACTGCAAAAATTGCAATATGAAAACTGGTAAAAACAGTTGCTGATTACATTAATTTTATAATACCCAGAAATTCATACACTGATGTCCTCAAGCGCATTTGGTCCATTGGTTAAAAGCGTTACTTATATCAAGTGACAAGACCCAAAGTGTGTGAGTTTAATACTTGGCTAAGGCAGTGGAGAACTTTCTAGATGAGAATTAACAGGAGATAACTGACCTCTATTAGAGTTACCCCAGTGATAGAAATAAAGCGTCCGATATATAAATTTAATTAATATTGTAAATAAAAATTCGAAAGACGAATATAAAACCTTACTTGTTAAATAGAATTACCAATATTTTACCTTTTCTATATATCATGATACACCACAGAAATAATCACTTATAACAAAGTGTTCGTCGCAAATTAACTAATAAAAAATATCATAAATATCCTCACCATGACAAAAGTTTACGTGTATTACCTGAACATTAGCTTCAGTTAATATTAAGCGTGATGCCTTCCATCTTTTGATATCTAATTGTATTTCCTCGAATGCGTCTGATTTTATCAAAGCCATTTCAGATCCATAATAGATCAATGTTTTCCTTTTTAATATTATTTTTAATATTACTTTAGCGTTTCAGCTTCTCATTTCCATGTGATTACATCTTTTCTTATGTTTCAGTTACTCTGAACATTTCTCCTTTTTGGGTTTCTTCATAATATTTTCTCTACACTATATTTATTTTTTTAACATTTTCCTTGTATTCGCACTCGATATATTTTCATTGGATTAATTTTATTTACTATTTTATTTAATGTTTGTGAATGAGAAATCTTATTGAATAAAATCATAGATTTTGGATTTACTCAAAATTTGGTAGATTTATAAGAATTGTATCACTAAGTCCTCACGTAAAAATTTTCTTACAATCTAATATTTTCTGCGAATGATTGATAAGCTGTAGAAAACCTATAAAACAATCAATCATTCTGTCGTCAGGCAATTAATAGCATGCCGCTTTATCCTGTTTTCGTTTATTACCTTGTTCAAATGTTGTTTCATTTTGTTTTCTGAATCTGTCGTCATCACTGATCAGCTTATTTTGTATTGCTAATATAACGTCGTCTAATATAATGTATAAATAGAACCAGATTTTTCACCTCCAATTAAATTTTACTTTTTAAAATAAAGATGTAATAAAACAGTAATCTTTGCTGCGAAATATGGCATGTTTTCATTGTGACCTTAATATTTATAATAATTTAAGTTAAATCACACACACACACACACACCCGCAGACACATACACACATATATATATATACGCCCACACAAAAGTTTTAAATGAAAATAATATACAGGAACTCTAATATAATTATGCGTACATTTCTATTAGAGGTTTTATCACTATAAGACAGTGACTATAGTCACCCGTCCTAATGATATATATATATATATATGTATATATATATATATATATATATATATATATATATATATATATATATATATATATATATATATATATATATATATATATATATATATATATATAATTAAAATAGTAGTTTAAACACAATGATTTTTATTTCTTCACATTACATCGGGGAAAATATATTTTAAAAATATAAATATAAATATATTTCGTAGATCAAATATTCTAGTTTTTATTTTCAGCTCGTGGTCAAAATTAAATTCCATTGCTTTATTTTATATTCAAGAAAAATTATCTACTAAGAAGGAAATTTAAAAAAAATTCAATCCTATATCTTATAGTACTAAATTTACTCTGTAACGATTTTGTTTTTTATCTTCAAAATGTAATAAAATGAAACAATTATCTTTTCGTGATAATTATCTTTTGAGGAATAAGATATTTTCACAGAGAATGTATCAACAGAGAAGATAAGAATAACTTTGTCTCGAAACAATTATTTTGAATTAGTTTTATATTTGATCTTAAAACCGCCGCATGTTTTCAAATACAGTGCTTTACAATGCGTATTGCCGATGATGTCAGCCTCTATTTCAAGTAAAGTTGTTTTTGGATTCCTACTTCCTACGCATCAGATTTGATTCATTAATAATTATTTAGAAGAATCTTTTGAAATTATGTTTTCCTTATTTTTGTGTATAGTGATCTAGAGTGAGGACATTTATTTTGCTGTGAAACTGCTCGGACATTAACAATAAAAAAAAGAAAACAAAACAACTGAGGCTATTCACGTATTGTAGCGAGAAAATTTCGTACATCTGTAGCTTCTGGAATATTAGAAACGTGACATAAACCGGTTTGCAAACGTAGAAACTACCATTTCTTGTACTTGTCGAGGCATTTTCCTTTTTTTTTTTGTATCTGATTGGTACACACTTTTTTTTCCTTTTGGTGAGATGCACATGGATGTGTGGATAGCGTAACGTTTATCGGCGCGGAAAGTTGAATCAGCAGCGATCCGATTTCAAATTCTAAGTAAGGCTGTTTCGTTCTTTTTCTTACAATGTCCCTTGGAAACAGATATCGTCTTTTTCACATTGCTAGCTATAGCTTAAATCGTTGAGCTGACTTAGAGAGATTTTGAGTGACAAGTTTAAAAGAGAAACTACTATGAATTCAAAGCCGTTGTTGTGGATAACAGGCTGTTGCCTACTCTGCTCAGTTTTCTAAGATATGTCACGATTATTGTTATCATATAACCAATGTATAAGCCGTCACATGTAGCATATAAATGAGCACAGTAATGTAATAGTTATTTTTTGAAAAAATGAAATGTACGCCCATTATTCAGAATGGCATTCCATCTAATAGATCATGAGATTAACAGAAAAGGGATTATCTATATCAAAATATCATTTATTCGTTATATTGACAGGAAAAGTTAAATTACATAATTTTTCCCTATTACACACACAATCACGCTAATGTTTTCTCTGGATTGATTACATTAAAAATTAACCCAGCTGGTTTGTACAATATGTCAACGCAATTTTTAGGTTTTCTTTATTTTGTGTAAATTCATTTATTTTTTTATTTCAGATTCAAATGGACTAGAATTCTACAAATAAATAATTCAAAATAAATTTGAACATTTTTCTATGAGTACAATTTTAAGTCATTTAACTCTCTTTAGACTATTACTAAATATGAAGGTATGCTTGTTTTTTGAAAATTTGTATATGTACATAGATTAAAACTTGCTATATTTAAAGCGAAAATTGATTCAACATCGTTCTTCTGCCTGTTAAATCACATCTTGGATAAAATCTTAAGTGGCGAGCAACGTGTTTAACGAAACAAGAGAGCAGAATTAAATAAAAAAAAAATAACTGCAATGTTTTCGGAAATAAATTTGATTAGTTTTATCACACTTTATATATTCATTTTTATTAAGAGATTTCCTATCAGGAACTTTCTGAAAATATGTTTAGTAAAAATATGTGATAGGCAGAAAAGCCAGAATTATAGCCTGTATAATATTTAGCAATGAAGCATTTCAAAATAATGTTTTCAACTTATAAACCTTTGGTCAGAATATTATCCATATATATATATATATATATATATATATATATATATATATATATATATATATATATATATATATATATATATATATGTGTGTGTGTGTGTGTGTGTGTGCGCGTGTGCGTTTGTATGTGTGTGTTGTAGCGGAATGTGTCACTCTCACTATCACCTATATGGAATGATTATATCAGTAGATATAAATAGTGAGCAATTAGTTGGAGATTCGTCTCAAGCTGTGCTCATTGAAGTCTATGACATTGGTCAGAGAGGAACCCAGACGCGTTTCTGCCGCATCCTGCCTCGAGGAGAGATAAGGTAAATACACTTGATTGGGGAATTTGTTAGAGATTCGTCTCAAGCTGTGCTGGTCAAACTCTCTATCTCCGTGCTGAGAGGATCCCCACACGAGGCTATGTCGAAGGGCCATGTCTCTTCTCGGGAAACAGCTACCCGACCCCGTGTTTTACGGGAATTTTTTGGCCGCACCTACGGGCTCAGATACCCCACATTAAATTCGGCATTATGCCATATCTGACCGCGTGGGGTGGTTGGTAGATATACTTACTTCGGGAATTACTAGTTTGTTACCGGATTGCCTATTTTTTAGTAGTGTATTCTCTTTTACAATAAACCTCTCTTTCTTTCAATACGCGCGTATTGCTGTTCCTTCATTCGAGTACCAACTTTTCCTGTTGGAACCTCTTTAAGGGTAGTGGCGACGAGGATTCGATTCAACCTCACAGCGAGAATGACCCTAAAACACTGCCTGTAAAAGTACAATATTAGTAATTACGGATTAAAAAATTTACGTTAAAAATACTCCGTGAAATTACACAATAAAAATGGAACAACTGACTAGATTGGCCAAAGTATTAAATGCTAATTTGCAGTTGCAGTTGCAACAGTCACAACAACAACAATTACAGCTACAGTTGTAACAGCAACAAGAAAAATTTGGAACATCACAAAAAAAAAATCCTGATGGGTTCGTGTAATTACGAAAACAAGCGGAAGACGCTAAGCTATTGTGCGAGACCGTAATATCTACACCAACAGAAGAACTGGTCTACAGATTATTTTCCCCTGAAGGAATATCGAATTCGTTATTGGAATTCAAGTATGACCAGTAGATACAAGGCTATTTTTTCCAAAAATGTGCGAACAGTGTTTTGAGGAGAAAATTACATTGTTAGACCAAAAATTAGGTACAGAGCCGAACGCTAAATGTACGAACCTAATTTAAACAAAAGTCAGAGAAAATCTCGTTTGAGGAGACAATAAAGATTTTCTTAGGAATTTTCGACGCAAGAGACAGTTTGTACCATACACAATACAAGTGTTTAAACATTGTAAAACACGAGAATGAAGAATTTGTGACTTATGCAAGCAATGTAAATTCACAATGTGAATTGTTTAAATTTGTCGACCTTTCAATTGACATGTTTAAAGGTTTACGCTTCGTCCAGGGACTTACAGCGGCGAAGTACAAAAAAAAAAAAAAAAAAAATCAGATCAAGGATTCTGACATTTATGGAGCAAGACTTTCAAATTATGCTACAGAAGGTTACTGAGGAATTCCAGAGGCTGATATATATAAAAAGAGACAATACGTAGATCGAAGAAAAGAACATTTCTAGAGTTCAAGCTATAAAACAACTGAAATTCACAAAATATAAGGTTAAATCATACCAGTGTGATGCCTGTTTTTTTTTAGGATATGGTTTGCTTCCAGTATGGATATGTTGGTCACAAAACTCCCATTGTTGGTATAAACAGAAAAGAAGGAAGGAAAAAAAAGTTGTTTTATCCAAGAACAAAATTGAAATTTGTGAAAAAAGGAAATACGTAAATAGGAAAATAAATGGTCATACAGTAAAGTTATTGTTAGATACCGGAAGTGATATTTCTATTGTGAATGAACAAACATTGAAGAACATAGGTTGACCATGATTTAGGAGTACCAAAAAACAACTAGAGGAATATCTGCCTCCACTATGCCAGATAATCAAAAGTCGCTGAGAAATGCTACATCTCAAACTAAACCTAAAAAATATTTGAAGAACCCAGCCTTATACCATATCGTGGGCCTAAGAACATCAAAGATATTATAGGTATTAATAACAAGGGGATAAGGTAATCCGTAATTAACCAAAACTATGTAACAACAAAAAGACCTTATGCTGTAACCACATTAGACACATCGATTTGTTCATTAGCTCATTCACTAAATCTATTTCAAAACATACCACGACTCTAACTGTAGAAGTCATAATATAATTTACCTTCTAGAATGCAAACTATACCAGAAACAATATGTAGGAAAATGTGAATGGCCCTCTCACTACAGAATTAATAATTATCGCAATCGAATTAAGACAGCCCCACCTCCATGAAGGATTATTACCTGCAGTACAATATTTCCGACTACAAATACACGATTTTAAAACATATGTCAAATTCACTATAATTGAGAAAATAGAAAAGTTCAGAGCAGATAACGGGTGTAGTAGCAGGAATTATTCTAGGATCATTTTCCAACTTATTCATGATGTTCTTCCTTACTCTAACCTTTTAAGCTTTTGTTCTGGATTACAAACTGCCTCACAGATTTCATGTAAAATTTCATTTTCAAGTCTTTATTCACTTTATGTACTGTCATAGGTGAATCTCCTCTCCCGCATGACAAAGATTATATGGAATGAGTTGGATCTTTTCTAACTGATTATCTCTAAGATGAAATGATGATATCTCTTGCTGTTGTGAAATACTCATCCAGGTTTCATCTCTTCTGTTCCGTCGCTTTTATAATTAGTCACCCTTCTCTTGATGTTTCTTGAATGTACTTTGAAGATGGAAGCCAGTGTTTGAATGTTGCTATTATTACTGAAGTCTGAATGAGTATTTCCTCTCAGCATTGCCATTTCGGAAGACAGTGGGTCTGAAACAAAACGATTTTAACCTGATCGTTTTCTTGCTGAATAACTCAAAGGGTTTTTCTGTGAATCTTACCACAAATGCTGCCAAGATGTCTATAATTCTTATCAGAAAACCTGGAAAAAAGAAAAGCAATTAGTTTAGCAGGTTTTGGATATTACACTGTTTGTAGGATAGACAATTCTGTTGCAACACGATTTGGACAATTTTGCTGTTACATCTGGTATATATATATATATATATATATATATATATATATATATATATATATATATATACATTAAAGAAAACAAGACAACTTTAAGGTTCCATAAGGTTGTAATTTTTTCCACGGGGATCTTCTTGTTCCCTGGATCATCAGACCTCACTTCCAAGTATGGAAAAATGAAAAATGGAATTTAAACTTACACTTTTGCAGGATAGTATTCAGCCGATGTAAGATGATATAGAGAGGGATGAGAGATAGTGTAACAGGGACGAAAATAGAGAGGGAAGGGAGAGATCTTAATGCATTTAAATTGTTTTTTATTACAATACTTAATAGAGAGGGAGGGGGTAAGTATTAGACATTGATCTATTTAATAGGTCAATTCACCGGAAATGATATAAAGAGAAAAAAAGAAAGAAAGGGGACAAGTAAAGATATAAGAAGTAAGAGATGGACTTAGGGTTTTGAAAGAAAGAGGTTGGGATAAAAAAAAAAAATTGGTGCGGAAAATTAAGAAAATTAACGTATGTTGATATATCGTTTCAAAACTGGAAAAACACACACACACACACACACACACACACACACACATATATATATATATATATATATATATATATATATATATATATATATATTCGTTTAACGTTTGATACTAATTTAAGTGTTTAAATTTTACACAAATAAACTAGCAATTCAATATAAATTGAATATTATATCAATAAAAAATATTTAAAAAAAATCCTAATGGTAATATTTTTAATATTGTGAATAATGGTTAAGGAGTGATATTTATTAGGTAAAGATTAAATCATCAATTAAATTTGAAACTATTTCGTGATGAGTAATATTACTTAAAGTCTAAGCTTTCAAATCTAATTTGAAATTATTTCAAGAAGAAGATTTTTAGGTAATAAAAATGTCGGTTTTTACACTTTTTTACTTATATATGTAATCATATATGTATGTATATATATATATATATATATATATATATATATATATATATATATATATATATATATATATATATACACATGCCACATACATACACGCGTACACACCACGTATATATTTACGTAATTATATATACACACACATATATATGTAAATATATACAAACACAAATACAACCACATACAAATGTAGCGATACATATACATACGTAACCTTACATACACACACGAATACACACGCACATATATGTACACTTACTCATTTACACATGCATCCATATATACATATTTAAATTTTGTTCAATGTTTTATAGTAATTTAAGTATTTAAATTCACCACAAAAAATTCTAAATTTAATATTATCAATATTGTGAATAACGGTTAAGAGTGTAATATTTCTATCATCAATTTAATTTGAAACCACTTCAAAATAACTACTATTTCTAAGTCTTCAAATCTGATTAGAATTATTTCAAGATGACGTAAGTGTAGAATGTAATAATCAAATATTTATTGTTTTTACATTTAATCTATATATAGGCACAAACATACACACATATATACATATATACATGTATTTTTAAGTAAATATATTATGTTGGTGCAAAAATAGTGACGGTTTTTGACGTATTTTTAACATCAAAAATTTTTATTTCTTTTTGCACCAACCTAATATATTACATATACTCATATACATATACAAATACATATATAACCAAATTACATATGTAACGATACACATGCATATGCGTACATAACGTTAAATATACACACACACATATTCATATATAAACACACACACACACATATATATATATATATTTACACACGCATCCATATATATATATATATATATATATATATATATATATATATATATAGAGAGAGAGAGAGAGAGAGAGAGACGTACATTTACAGATGCATACACAGACACGCATATATATATGCGCATGTACATACCCTTATACATACATATACGTACCCACAAACATACGCATCTACATGCATACACTTGCGCGCGTGCTTACAAGCATTCTCACATCTAAATACAAGTCATATATAAACATCAACATATAAGTATATCAACATGTGTACATGGCTGTAATTATGATATGGATATCTATAAATATTAGCCTAATTGTAAGGATATATACAGACCAATGTGGAGAAAATTATGAATTCTCACAATAGTAAGATCATTAGGGATTTTAATACTAAAAAATTACAAAGGGATTTTAATGCTAACAAGTTACAAAAAGGGACTTCTACCTGTAATTGCAGAGTAAGAATATATATATATATATATATATATATATATATATATATATATATATATATATATATAATTTTTTTTTCTTTTAACAGTATATTTGTTATCTTGTTTCACTTACTTCTGCTGTTGGTCCGACAACTTCCGGTTTGCAGACAGAGTATTTTCACCTTCTTAGTAATGGACATTTTGTTGGACCATTGGCAATCTTCCAAGAAATAGATATTTTAGCTGAATGGAATCTTCAAAGATCAGACACATACATGTTAATCGGTGGCTGGATTGTGTGCGGAATACAGTGGAGGATTTCAATATTTGGTTAATGTGTAAAATAAAATCAGATTATTTTACGCTTTTACACTTAAATAAGAAATATTTTTATCGAATGCCAACTCTCTTAGCCCAATTTTAACTCAGTCAAATCAGTCGTTTTGGTATTTGGAAGAAGTAAGTAGTAAGATTTGTCCTTCTAAACTCACACCTCTTCAACTGATTTATGTTATATGTAGATTTAATGGTATTCGTTTTGTGAGAATCAATTTCTTTCCATGTTTTTGCAATTAACACATGGGGTTTATAAATCATATGTCAAACCGACTAACATTATTATAATTCTGCAAATATATTTCCACATTGGAATCTGGCATTTAGCTTATCGTTGATATCTTCATCGTCGTATCACGTTTACATTTTCTGGAAAACTAAGAAAAGTCATCACTAATCTATGTTGCCTAATATACTACAAGGCCAGACCTAGGGGCAAAATCTAAATTTGTGTATTGTAACTACGAAACTAAAGAAAGGAACGCAATGAAAAAAAAAAAAACTCATGATAAGAGTTCTAAAAGCTATCTGGGTGCCTCCAGATATAGTATGCTCTCGAAACCTGAGTCTTATAACAAAACAAACGTTTGGAAGCATTGCATTAGCATCCTTTTCAAAATGAAAATGTTCTTTCCAATGAGGCGTTGTAAATCGGTAATGATATTATGAATAAATAGTCCCAAGCTAACGGTTTGCTTTGATATATTCATAACTTTTCGACTATCACAGTCATTAGTAATGACTTGGTGTTATCAATATGATAAGCATTATTAATTGACTAAATTCTGTCGTTTATGATGATGTAATTGAAATTGGAATCAATTCAAAATGATATCATCTGTAACGGTTAATCAGACAGAAAATCATTCATCGATATATATATATATATATATATATATATATATATATATATATATATATATATATATATATATATGCATTGATTATATTGTATATACTTGAATATACCATCACTGATACATATTTTAATATCATGTATATTTTAATCACATATATATTTTAATGGCATTGTTTTTTTTACAATAATGGTTTCTAGAATTTTGACTGATTCTTTGCAGTGAACCATGTATAATATGTTGGTGTCAGCTATTGATTCCTGTCTAATATTAGCTGAATTTTGTTTGTTTTTGATGCGCTGTTCCATATGTAAACCAACTGTACTACGTTTCGCCAGGTGACATTTTAACTTAGTGTAATCTTGATTGGACCAATGTAAGAACGTCGCGGTGTTTATTGTTATTATTATTATTATTATTATTATTATTATTATTATTATTATTAGTAGTAGTAGTAGTAGTAGTAGTATCTTTAGAGATATAAAAATGTATGTGTTTGTTGCAGCTGCTAGTTAATTACAGGCATTCTAACTTGCCCATACTAACTATAGCATTTCATATATTGAGCAGGTCTTTCTCTGAAGAAGAGAACACGACTAAATACTGTAAAGTAGAGTTTGTAACAAATTCTACCTCAGGTATGCTTCACATTTTCCTGGCGTGCAATTTCTGCTTTAGTCGTTCGCCCAAGAGGACTGAAAATGTTCCGTACCTTAAAGAACAAGATACCGTTACACAGATGCGTGAGACAGTAAATTAAAACCTGCATAATTTAGTTCAACTAACTGCTTATTAATATATATATATATATATATATATATATATATATATATATATATATATATATATGTATATGTATCATGTCTGAATAAACTTTAAGAAAGCATATCTTCGAAGGATCATTCACACAGACACAAACATACAGATACCGGAAACCTCCTTGTCCATTTTAGTGAATGAACCATCATCATCATCCTTGCTACTATTATAAACATTTTTATTAAAGAGATAATTTATCATTCCAAAAACTCTTAAGTAAAAATTGTGTAGCTTACTGAACTCGAAAAATCGGAGCTATACCATTTCTGCATGAAATGGAAGTAATTCTCCAAATACAGTCAGAGGATCATGGCATTGCAGAACGTTTTTCTATTTCAATTTAACTTTTGAAAATCATAGAAGTATTAAACCGGTAAAGTTACTCTGCATAAATTGTCTTAAGAACTGCAGGTGCGTATCCAGATTTTTTTCCGCATATATATATATATATATATATATATATATATATATATATATATTGTTTTAGTTGGATTACTGGCGAGTAAACCAGTACCCCACATATTTTGACTGTGAGGAATATGCATACTCACACTGCAAGAGCGGGGGCTGAGTATAGCGCACACACACACACACACACACACACACACATATATATATATATATATATATATATATATATATATATATATATATATATATATTGTTTTAGTTGGATTACTGGCGAGTAAACCAGAAACCCCACAGATTTTGACTGTGAGGAATATGGATACTCACACTGCAAGGGCGGGGGCTGAGTATAGCGTTTGCATCCACCAAGGATTTCCATGTCCTGTAGCGATGGGAAATAAGCGAACACGACAGGTGGATTGTAACACTTTAAGTCACAGTCTCAATCCCGGATACAAGTGGTTTAGGATATTGGTTGTCTGATATTACCCTGACGACGACACCATCTTTCGGCCACACCCTCATTGACCAATCAGCCTTCTGTAGGGACAAATCTGTTTGCTCCATATGATTAGAGACCTAGAAAGTTGGTTTAAATGAATCTCGTCTTCTCCATTATCAAGGTTGCTAACCTTGCGCAACGGCTTTCTTCTCATGCGGTAGAGAAACAATTCACAACCACCTGAAAGTTTATGAAAGGACTACATGTAGCATGCTGGGACATCAGAATCATGTTTGACACACCTGACAGTTGTCGACCTGAACGTCACTCTGCTCTAATTCCGAACAAACTGTCAAGACTAAATATTGATAATTTTCCTCTCAGTGATGTCCATTTGCCAGAGAAGGGCAGCCTACAAGAGCACACTGCCGAGTATGTCCTCAACTAGTCAGGTTATTCTGACTACATGAACTCTATACGCCTTCCATTGTGTAATCTTCAAAATGCCACAGTAATTAGTGTGTACTCCCCAACTTTACAAGCAGACTGTTGTGGAAAAAGATACGTTTTACTCAGATCTGCGCAGCTTCCTACGGACCATCCCTGCAGAAGTTAAGGTTATAATTCTTGGCGATTTCAACTCCAGAGTAGGCCATGATTTTGTGGTATTCAAGGGATTGGTTTGGAGACGTGGTGTTGGAAACTGCAACGTCAACGGACGCCTGCTACATCATCAGCTCGTCATCACGAACACCATCTTGCAACAAAAGTGATTGCAAACAATCTGAATGTATCCTCATTATAAACATTGGTACCTCATTGACTATGACACTGTGAGCTAGTGTAAACTGAAAAAAAAACATCTTGCCCAGTGATGCCTAGTGCAGAATGTCATACCGTACATCACCTTGTTCCATGCAAACTCAAGCACCACTTAAAATTAAAACAAGAAAAGACGGAACCTTCTGTAAAAAGTTCAGGAAAGGCAGTGTACGGTGCTATTTATCAGGTCTAGAATCCTACGCGGTGTGCAGGTAGACGCTCCTCAAAAAAGTCATCCATCCTAAACCGTTGGTCTAAGCATTTCCAGGCCCACTTCAATGCTAATCGCTCGGTCCAGGAACCAGCAATTTTCCACATTCCCCATCCCCCCAAAATGGAACTAGATGGTTTGCCTAAGATTGAAGAGAGTATCAAATTCTAACGCAGATGCAATCTGGCATAGCAGCAGGAGTCAATGGAGTCCCACCTGAATTCTGGAAACATGGGAGACCGATGTTGAATATGAAATTACCCGAGCTCTTTTGCTGTTTCTGAGAGAAGAGAAAACTACCACAAGATCTCCGCGATGCAGTCATCATTGTCCTGTACAAGAACAAGGGTGAAAATCGAACTGATCTAATACTGCGAGAGTAAAGTAATCCAACCAGTGGTTTATTGCGCTCCGCATTGCAGGAAAAAATCATTGCAGTGATTCTGCTGAGCACACTGATACCCGCCATTGTTGAGTAGCCAGTGCGGCTTCACAGCCAACAGAAGAAGCTGTAGAAGAAGTGTAGGGAGAAAAAAAAAACAAAAAAAAAACAAGTGTATGTATTTGGGCTTCGTCGATCTGACATTCGACACAGTGAGCAGAAGAATAATTTTAAAGATCATGGAGTAGCTCTGCTGTCCTCCAATGTTTCTGAAAAGGATCGCCCAGTTGCACGAGGATCAACATGGCTAAATTAGACACAACAGTGATCCCTCAGAGCCCTTCACGATCTCTAACTGTTTAAAGAATAGTTGCGTCCTGGCACCGACACTTTTCACTATCTTCTTCATCGTGATCAAACATGCCATGAAATATCTCGATGATGGAGACGGAGTCTAAATCACATACTCTCTTTCTCTCTCTCTATGGTGGTGGTCTGTTTAATCTACGAAAATTAAAAGACATAACGGTGTTCCTTAAGCTTCTTAACCGAGACTTCTGCTTTGCCGACAATGGTATCCTTGTTGTCAACTCAGAATGCGATTTGTAGCGCACCACTTCCTGCTTCACAGAGACTGCCCAACTATTTGGGTTTGACATCTATTTAAAGAAGACTGAGATACTCTACCAGCCTTCCCATCGGGAAGAGCTCGTCCTCCCCACATCATCATTGGCGCGACTGAATTACCTACCTACTGTCGTGCATTGCTTTTGACAGACTATACAAACGTGTGTGAGAAGATAGATACAAAGATAAGAGTGCATAAAGGTATCGTCCTCGCCACTCTCCTGTATGATTCAGAGTAGTGGGTCTATTAACGGCACTATTTATGACCTCTCGAACGGTTCCGCCAGCGTTGCCCCCGCACAGACCTTAAATTCCACTGGAGTAACTTCACCAGTTGTGAAATCCTTGAAAAAGTGATGATCACGAACATCGAGGCCATGATGCTGAAGTCCCAGGTGGGGCATCATGGCCTGCTCAAATTTTATTTTACGCCGAGTTCTCCACTGGTTATCGCGAGAGAAGGACACCAAAGTCCCAATTCAGAGATTGCCTGGAAACTTCATTGGTGCCTGTCATATAGATCATTGTCTATTCTAGCTGAGTACCGTGATGCCTGGCTTCTCACCACCAACCATACTATGTCTTCCTCTGAAAATGCAGTGGAGGATGTATTCCAACGCCATGCCATCGAGCAAAGGTCTGCCTTCAGTTGCAAATGCTGCGGCCTTGTATGCTTCTCCCACATTCGGCCTTATAAACCACAAACGTGCCTGCAATCGATGCGAACAGAATCCTTCTTTATCTTCGTATTAAAAAAAATGTGCAAGAAATTGTCCTTATTTTTTGCTTTTATAATCTACATTTTCTACCAACTTTCTTCTACATCAGTCATCTACAGAATATTATGGGCATAGTGCATGTGGTCATGGCGAGTCATATATATATGAAAACTTGAAGATTCCTGATGTTTTCTTATAATCATATTTCATAACATTCTAAATATAAAACATACTTCGCGCAGTTAACTTTCAAAAATCAAAACTCAGCCCATTCCTTATCAGATCGCTTGAAAGATATTTTATCCAAAACAAAGTGTTGATAACTCGTATAATGTTTTCGTGTTTAGCATTTCAACAAAATATTTAATAATGGAAGCAGTTTGTGAGTAATAATTTTGAATTGGAAATGACAATAGTTATCATACAGATTAGATAGGAACTTCTTCGAATCTTTGAATATTTAAAATAAACATTTCTGTGTCTTCTTGTAGTCGTGACATTTCTATATACATTTAGCAGAAAGTTAATAAAGAACAGTCCATGGCAAAAATAACAGTTTATGATAAACAATAATGAAATAAAGATAAACAAAATATAATAAAAGAAATATGGAGTGGCTTAACATGATTTTCTTTACTCTCTCTATATATATTATAAAAAGAAAAAAATATATTATTTATGATATGAGGATATATGATTTTGTATAATTTTATAAATCAGTAGAGTATTTAAAAAGGATATCCTAACGATGAAATCCTAACGGATGAAATGCATAAAAAAATAAATAAAAATAAAACCCGTAACAGTTTATGATATTTTTCTAAATATTTTACCTATATTATATATAGACAAATATTCTAAATGAAATTGGCTACATTATATAGCCAAAACACATTATTAAAAACCAAAACCCAAAACACATTAATGAAAAAAAATTCAATAATATTTTCAAGATCTAAAATTCCCAGCGTCTCTCGTTTATGCACATGTGTAGACGCATCAACGTAAATTAAGTTAATGCGATGACATCCTAAGGGACGAAACGCGTTTCAGAAAACTTTTCCACTTTGTCATACATCTTTCCTCCCGAGTTGTTTATGTGCTTGATATATAAAAAAATAAATTCTTATCCCATATATATATATATATATATATATATATATATATATATATATATATATATATATATATATAGTTAGTTAGTTAGTTAGTTAGTTTGTGAAAAACTAGGTAATCCGTAGAGGTAAACCCAAGGAGGATAAATGCGGACACAGCTGTTACTGACTTAGAATTCCACTGAATAATGCCAACGAAATACATGCTATCTGTCTAAAATGTTTATTGCTACTGTTATATCACGACCAAAACGAATGATCATCGGAAAAATCGAAAAACTCGCACCCAATACAAAACATAACATCGAAGACAAAACATCTAAATGGCATATGGTTCACATTGAATATTTGATTAGGTTAAATTCTGCTCCAATTTCAAAATGCTATACGCAGTTAAAACTTTCAATAACGGTTGTTTAAAAAAAGCATGATATAT